>CM062817.1:989650222-990072785 GCA_031772625.1 Pinus tabuliformis | reverse complement strand
AAATTGCTAACCCTGAACCGATGAGTAAAAGCATCTTTGAAAATTCTATTTTCAAACACGTACCTTTCCATCGATGAAATGCCACCCTGAAACCTTTGACTTCCTGGGCCGAAATGACACTAGGTTCTTCTTGCGATCAGGTACATAAAACAGATTCTTGTAAATGAATCGAGTTACCCACATCCAATTGAGAGAGCACCCTTCTATCCGATGAAGTGCCTTGTAGCACTACAATCAATAAGCCAGATTCCAAAAGAGTCTGAAGGGAGAGGGCCAGTACAAGATAACGCTTCTTTATCTTATCAGAAACAACATTTGATTCTTCCCTGGGTTCCTTGCTTTCTTGAAGAGTCGGCCATTTCCTTGATGACTTGCATTACCTGTCATTCCTCTGATCATTGAAGATGTCCCTGGAATGATTGTTATCATCATCAAGTGATGTGTCCCTACCCTTCGGACACTCCTTCGCATAATGGCCGAATCTTATTATAAACAAGGCATCTGCCTTTCCTTCCACCCTTAGATCCGAACTTCCCAGTGAAATCTTAATTGTAGGCCATCAGAAACATCTGTTGCGCCACTTGGATAATATTCCTGCTTCAACTTCACCCTTGGTGAATTTGGAGAGAGATGAGGAATCCATTGATCCTTTTGTCCTTCCCCACTGTCTTCGGTGATTGCTCTTTCACTCTTGCTTGGGCTTTGTCTTCACCTCAGCTCTAATGCCATGTTAATTTTAGGTATGTTCTTTGCTTAGAGCAATTTAATTCAATTTTCACAGTTAGCTCAATATCTTTTCCAAATTAGCAATCACATCAAGCGTTAAAGTAAACTGCAGATAGAACATAAACATAAATCGCAGAAGACAAGCGCAAGACAAGAGGACACAAGATGTGGCGCTAGCCAGGGACAAACCCTAATGTGGGGAAACCCTGATCAATTCTTCTTATATGTTCTTCAATAGTTCAGCGAGAAGAGAGAGAGAGATAGTAACATTTACAATAGAAGTCAACACTTTGACTTATCTAGATAAGAGCATAGTCATCTCTAAGAAGATGATACATGAGATCAGTGGAAGACACGCTGCTTCAACTAATTCTCCAAAGTGACCTCCTTACCTATCATTGTGTTGCATCTAGTCATCATGCTGCACCTCACCATGCTGCACCATCCTGCATTCATCATCATAATGCTGTACCTCATGACATGTTGTACACATCATATTGCTGGACCTCATACACGATGTCTCATGTGCTTGCAACACCATGCTTGCCACTGCTATCCATGTTGTCCATGCTTGCCATGTTGCACCATGCTTGCCATGCTGTCCATTGCCATGTTGCACCATGCTAGTTGCTCTCCATGCTTGCTGTCCCATTGTGCCACTGCTGCACAATGTCATCGCTGTCCATTGTGCCACTATACTACTGAATGTCATTGTTGTCCATCATTGTTTTGTCTCATCATGCTGCTGTCACATTGAACATTGCCTTAGCATTCCTTTGCTGTCCCGTTTACTATGCCGTTGTCCCTTGCCACTGCTACCTAGATATATTGCTGTAGCTGCTGTCCCTAACAGTCATGCTATACCTTGCTGCTGTCCCCTTAGTCTTGCCATACCTTGCTACTGTCCTATGTGTCTTAGCAGCACCATGTAGCCCAGCTGTCCCATTTACTAGCACTGTTGTCCTGGCATGTTTGAGCCCTTAGGACTGCGGTAGGGCTGCCTTTAGGACAGCGTTAGGGCTGCCTTAGAACATCGTTTAGGGCTGCCTTTAGGACATCGTTTAGGCTGCCTTAGAACAACGTTTAGGTCTGCCTTTAGGACAGCGTTTAGGGCTGCCTTCTTCGCTGCGTCTAGGGCAGCCTCTTTTCCTCCAACGTTTAGGGCTTCCACTCCTAGATTTCTTTTCCATTAAAACCAAAGACAAGTGGACAGAAATCAAGATAAAAGTGTGTAGAAATGACTACCAAGTCACCTCTGTTTATACTAAATCATGGAGCACATGTGTGGGTTATTTGGTTGCTGGCCGACCTTGATGAATTGTCTTATAACACAATTAAATTCATAACTCCATGAATACTTATCGGAATCAGATGATTTTTAGATCAATCCTACACCTCTCAATGAGAGGGATCCAAGAAAAATATTAGTTGCCATAAATAAGATGACCCACATGGAGTTTGGCCCTAGTTGCCAATTTTAACAATTTTTGACAAAAAAACCCTCAATTCAATGCAACAATAATGGAAAAAATACACATTCAAACCCAAGCAAAAATGATGGAAAAAACTAGGGCACAAGAAGAAATTAAACAAATAAATCTAACAATCAAGTTTTTGCATTTTTTACCAAAATAAACCCTCTCCACTATATGCAACAAAAATGAAAAAAAAAAAACACAATCAAATCCAATAAAAAATCATGGAAAATAAATGGGTGATAGAAACCCAAGAAAAACAAAAAAAAATGGCCAAATTTGATGCCCATACCTGAAAACCACGCTTTGCTGAAGAAACTTGGTCCAAACTTGATTTTTTTTTGCTTGGGATGCTAAATTCCTTCACTTTTCTCCTCTCTTGCCCTTGTAGATGAGTTCTCCTCCTCCTTAGCTCTCACTCTTGCCCTCTGTCTGAAAAAAATGAGGAAAAAAAAACCACAAAATCGCTTTTCTAACTCATCGTTACGCACCCTGCGATTTTTACCTGTCGGATCGCGCTTTTTTTTAAAATTCACAATCTTTCGGCGATTTTTGAAAATAAAAAAATCGTCGAAAAAATCGACGATTCAATTGTCCGCGTGAAAAAATCGCGATGTTTGCAACATTGTTATTATTTAAGCAAGACTATGCAATTCAACAGGGGTTCGGATTTTGTCAGAAAAGCCTTGTGTGTTGTGTACCTTTTTTCCATAATTTAATGAAAAATATTTAAAGCAAGGGAATGTGAATTTTTTTCCAGAGATTCATGTGTTTATGATTGTAGTCAATTTTCCTAGTGTTGTTAATCTTTTAACCTCTCCATTATGTGTTCTCTTCTTTATTATAATGGGATGTCATTGATATAGAATTCATGATTCATGCTTTATATCTTTGATGTTGGCAATCAATGTATTCAGTTTGATAGGCTCATGCACAATTCATCCTGAGATGCTTTGTTTTAAGCTTTGAACGTTACCTTTTCTTCTTTCATATCTATAAATTGTGAAGTCTAGCAATGATGGACTACCATGCCTCTGTGATAGACTGTCCCTGTATGGTTTAAATATTTCATTAATTTCACTATGACTCCATCGCCCAATGGTGTTTCTTTTTTTCCCATACTCCAACCAACACTAGAAATTTTTACATTAATCTGGCCATAGAGCATTTAATAGACCTGCTACTGTTGTGACCTAGGGTAGTTGAGTTTGAGGAGAGATCCCCCTCCAGATTGAGGGGCCAACTTCAATCCCAAAGTGGTTAGAGGTTACCTTAGAGTTTTTTCCCCACAACCAGGGTTTTCTCTGAGTGATAACATTTTGGCACCGTTGCGGGGAGTGAAGGTGAAATTTTCCTCCCTGGGAGAATGACAAGATCCAAATTTGATTGTTGATGGTGAATAATTTTCAGACATAAGCAAGTTGTGTTTCATTCACCTAGCGACTCCATTGTCAAATTCCAGAAGTCAGAACTTTCATGGCGACTCCACTGTCCGAAGAATTCAGAGCTTGAACTATAGATCCAGTTGCCTAGTCAATCGAGATGATAGGGTATGTTGAAGATCCTTTGTCTATTGAAGGTTTTAGAGAGTATTTTGATATGTTTGATGATGATCAAGTGGAAGATGCTTTCTCAATTTTTTACCTAGGTATTTAAGATTATGCAAATGTTCCGAGAGAAGAGTTTTTTTTTTTTTTTTTGTTTAAATCGTTTGTTGAAAAATTTGAGAAGGATATTGAGGTCTTAGATGCTCAAATTCAATCTCACACGTTTCTATTGTCAAAATCACTCTTTTGAAAACCTTTTTTCGCCAAAACAAGAGAAGGAAGTGCTGCCTTTTGAGGTCATGATTGAAGAATGTTTTGTTTTTTAAGATGAGTTTGAAAAAATCACAGTGGAAACCAAATGTTGAAGAAGAGAGCACAAATGAACAATCCATATATGATAATTTAATTGCAAAATACCTTGAGGATCAACAAAGAAAATATGTTTTCTATGATCCTGTAATTGTATATATGGAAGGATTTTTCAGCTTAAATTTTCAATTGTCTTTACTATGAGAACCAGAAGTATCATCAGTTGCCATTGCCCTTACATGTTCTAGTTTTGATTTTGCTAAAGCACAGTGAAAAAGCCACAGTATTTGAGCAACTACTGGATTGGTTGCATTGGAATTTTTGTATTATTTGAGTGAGCAGTTATTTCAGCAATGTAGTATAGGATGAGTGTGCAATAAGCTTGCTGACCAAGCATTTATTTTCGATCCGCAGTATATAGTTCAGTTTTCAGTTTGCAGTGTACAACAGTGTGGTTTTTAGTTGCAAAGGCTTGGTGGATAGATAGATCAATTTACAGGTTGCAGTTGTTGAGTTGGCTCCATAACCCAGTGGATCAGGCACAGGGTCTATAGGGGTTTTTGCTGCCATCTACAATCGACAACATCCCCGTGGAGCTAGTGGTTATCACAATTTACTTTCAAAAAGAGAAGAAAATTTTTGGGCGCTGACAGTGGGATTGTCAATGCTAATTGTAAACTGTTAATAAAAGCGTTGACAACTGGATTATCAACGTTAATTGTAAAAGTTAATTTTCTATAAATCAAAACATTGAGGGAGTGGTAGTTCAAGCCTCATATTACGGGAAGAAACTTTGCACAAAGTTCCATTACGATTAACAGGTGGCTTTGACAAATCAAATGTCAGCAAAAAACTCTGTTTTACTTGATTTTTCCTGTAAAATGCAGTAACTTCGGGCGTGGCTTACGATAGAGTGGAAACTAATTTTTGAAAACCGGAAGAGGTTTTTGTTGGGAATGGACCCATTTAAAATAACCTCTCTCGTTTTTTACACGTGTCATGATTTGGAAGATTCGAAGGAATATTTGTAGCCCATTTTTCCAGATTTAAATATTAAATAATTTCCTGTTTTAGTCATCAACTTTGGGCACAGTTTTCGAGAAGTTGATTTTTTTCGTTCCAAATTTAAAAAAGGCTTTTTTCAAAAATGGACCCATTAACAAAAACCTCTCTCAGTGTTTACAAAGGTGTCACGGTTTGAGAGATTTGAATGGATCTTTGAAGCCTATTTTTCAGGAATTCGCCAATTTTTTTTTCTATATTTAGAAAAACGCCTAATCTACTTTCAGTTGGAGAGCCACCTCATCAGATTCGACTTGGGCATTAAATCAACAGATGGAAATCAGATCCACATCCTCAGGCAACACCTTAGTATTCAAATGCACAATTTTGGTGAAGGATCAACTCCAACATTCGAGACTTTTTTGCAACTAATTCTAGATTTAGTTTAATTTTAATTTATGATTTGATTTTTTTCCTAGAAAGATAGAAATAGTTTGGGATATTATTTTTATTATTTAAGCAAGGCTATGTAATGTAACAAGGGTTCGGATTTTGGTAGAGAAAAGCCTTGTGTGTTGTGTACCTTTTTTCCAGAATTTAATGAACATCTTTAAGGTAGGGGAATGTGAATTTTTGTCGAAAGAATCATGTGTTTATGATTGCAGTCAATTTTGCCAGTGTTGTTAATAATTCAACCTCTCCATTATGTGTTCTCTTCTGTATTAGAATGGGATGTCATTGATATAGAATTCATGATTAATGCTTTATATCTTTGATGTTGGCAATCAATGTATTCAGTTTGATAGGCTCATGCAAAATCCATCCTGAGATGTTCTGTTTTAAGATTTGAATGTTACCTTTTCTTCTTTCATATCTATAAATTGTAAAGTTTATCAATGATGGACTACCATGCCTCTGTGATAGATTGTCACTATATGGTTTTAAGATTTCATTAATTTCACTATGACTCCATCGCCCAATGGTGTTTCTTTTTTCCCATACTCCAACCAACACCAAATTTTTTTGCATTAATTTGGCCATAGAGTGTTTAACAAACTTGCTACCATTGTGACGTAGGGTAGTTGATTTTGAGGAGAGATCCCCCTCTGGATTGAGGGGCCAACTTCAATCCCAAAGCGGTTAAGGTTACCTTAGAGTTTCCCCCCCACAACGAGGGTTTTCTTTGAGTGATAACATAGATCCTGGTCTAGTTCGACATTTGCAGGTGAGTTTTGCGTGAAGTGTTCCTGTGCCCCTAACATTAGATATGGTTCACTATGATGCTTTAATGGTTTTATGCCCCTAGTGAAGTTGATCTCACTTGATCTCGAGAGGTTTTGTTTAGGTGTTATTACTTATGTATTAGAGATCCCTTGAGCAATGGTTTGATTCTTCTTTAGCACCTTCTAGTGGGTTCTTTTCCCTTTTATGAGAGTAGACTTGACTTGTGGCCCCAACGTTGACCGTTGGGACTTGAGCAGCTTCCACATGATATACACCTTTTAATGAGCCTCTAGATGCTAAAACACTGAGCTTGAAAGCTTGAGCATTGGACTATTTGATGATGTGCCCAGATGGACCTAGGATGCCCCTAGGCTGGCCTTGACCTTGTTTGATGGATGATACCTTGTTCTGGAGCCCAGATGAGGATGGTTATCACTGAGATGACTTGGGAGGGCTAGCACATTCTTTTTTGATGCCAACTCTTCCCTTAAAGGTGTTGTTGCACAGTTTTTGTCCAAGTTCCAAGGAAGTGGAAGTACCAATTTTTTCAACAAGATCGGATCATCTATCAGCAGTTTGTGTCATTACAAACTCATTTTACATGTAATGTAAATGATGCTAGTAAGACCATGAATGTATGTAACAACTTAAGTCAGCCTATTATTTTGATGATAATTTCATCCTAGGAGTTTTTTTCGTCTCACTGACTCATCTGTGTTTGTAAACATGGATGGTTGGCAAAGTTTTTCCCTCCAACCTCACTCCAAAGCTAGGGTAGAATTTGTCGTCAAAGTCTTAGGTGAGTCCTAGTGTTATAGTTGAGTCTTATGTAAAAGTAATTTAGGAATAATTTAAGCTAGTTGGCTAAATTGTTTTATTACAAATCACTTGGTCTACTAGATCATATTGTGTCGTAGATTGGGTATGTAATTTGAGGGTCTAAGCCGAACGGGTATTCCCCCTTTGAGGGTTGAATTGTAAAAAATCTTATGCAAAAAATATTTTAATGCATGGTCCCTCATACTTAGACACCATGGTTAAAATATTAGAGGGTGGAAAAAACATTAAATCCTCTCAAGTGTCGATTAATTAATTTTTCTGGCAAAAATAAGTAAATCCTAAGCCAAAAAATTAATTAATTAGAGTCAAATTAAAATGTCTTAGGAAAATTAAATTCTCCAAGTGGAAAAATTCGTGGGTTTTAAAATAATTAATTTTTGGAGGTCCTCCACCAAGGGAATATTGGATATTTCAAGAAAAATTGGACCCTTGGACTTTGGTGGTTAAGTAAAAGTCAAATTTTTGAGGAAATTAACTCAAAATAATTAATTTTGAGCTAAGAAAAATAGAATTAAATGATAAATTCGACAATTCCTCAAAAATACAAATCCAAAGGCTAAGATTAAAAGATGATTAAGTATTTTTTGACAACCAAGATTATTTTGACAGGGATCAAGCAAACTAGCCATTATTTTTTCTCTTGGAGGATTTATCTCTAAATTAGAGAGTCATTTGATTCTCTAGCCATCTGATTTCTGGCTAAGAAATTGCTGCTGAAGCATTTATGTAACACTATTGTCCTGCTGGGAACATTTATTTCTATCATAATAAAGATTTTGGGGTGCAGTTCAAGGTGTCTAGTGTTCGTTGATTTGTGGTATGTGCTAGCTACGAGCTTTCCTATGTTGTGTTGGTAAATGGTAAAAAAATGTTTTTATGGGGATAAAACTATTTTATTGATAGTTTTGGTCTAATTTTAGATGATTTGATTCGCCATATCATTAACATATTTCCTTGAGATATATGCATAGTGTTTGTAGGTACACCAATCCTTGGTCTCCAAGTTCACAAACTGTGGGCCTGAGCTGACTTTGTTTGGATCCCAAATATTTATGGTGGATTTAAACTTAGCTAAGGCTATAGTGTGCATTGGGTTTTAAAGTATTTTTAGCCATTTATCAAAGAAAATATCCATAAAAAAATTATTTCTCAAATTTTTTTTAAAACCCTTGTATATTTGTAAAATAATTTTGTAAATTATTTTTGCTAATTGGGGTTTGGGTTTTGAGATTTTGTATATATTTTGGGTGTTTTATCTCCATTTTTTGCAGGTGAAATCAAGAGAAAAAACTGAAATAAAGCTAGATCTAGGCCCTTGAGGGTAAGATCTAATCTCTAGAATTTTTTGCAAGGCCAGCCATCGGAAAATTTGCAGCAAAATTCAGTTCTGGAAGAGATTTTTTTCTCAAGCAAGGGTTTCGTCTTTCAGGCCTCTCGGGCCCGGATCCAGCCCTTCTAGGGCCAACATCTCCCTCTCCACCCCTTGTGTCAGCCTAAGAATGCCCTGCTTCAGCCTTTTCAGCTTCTTGGAGGCAGGACATAGCCTCTAGGGGCCTCAACCTCCCCTTATCCCCCCTTGCATCCAAGTTTTAAGGCCTTTTTAGGCCCTGTCCGTGAGGCCTAGAGGCCTCAACCTCCCTTTGTGGCCCTCCTTCCTAAGGCTGTGGCCCTTGTGGGGCCCACAACATCCCTTTAGGGCCTCCAACCCTAGCCGCAAGCCCTAGGAGGGCTTCCTCCTCCTTGCGTCAAGCCTTCTAGGGAATTTCTTGCCTCTTTTGCCCTTCTCTTCCATAGCCATTGACCTTCTTAGCCTTTTCTTGGCCTCCTTCCTCCTTCTGTCATCTTCTTTGGCCTTTTCCTAGCCCTAGTTTGCCCTAAATCCATCTTTGAATTTTCTGGACTGAATACTTGGTGGTTTTGCAGGTTTTTGGCCTCAAAAAATTTGATTTTCAGGTGGCAAGCTCATTCTAAAGTTTCAACAAATTTGGACCAAGGGATCTTCAAGGCCTTGGGCCTAGGGTTTGCTCTCTAAACCCTAGCTTTTCACTGTTTGGTTACTGCTTTATTTTTTATTTTATAACAGTAATATAAGTGCCATAAAATCACATTAATTTGGTCAAAACACTCTTAAATTGCAAAATCAAACGTCTCCTAAAATTTGGCTGCTTGGGCATCAAAGATCTAGCATAGACCTAAAATTTTGCATGCTGGAATTTTCTGCGTAAATCACTAAATTTTTTGGTTTTTCCTAGTTTTGGGCATATTTGGCACTACTTATATCATCACTAGCTCTCTGATTTTCTGATCTAATCACTGCTGTAATAAGTTAGTTCAGATTTGAAATTTTTCTTAATATTGCATCTTAAAGTGGACTAAATTAATAAATTTACATTGGTTAATCATTGAAAATTTTTCTGTTTCATATGCTTGGTAAATTTCATGATCTAAAGTGATTTCTTTACTGCTGTCATAAGACGAATAAGTCATTAGGGGAATTTTGAGGTCTAAAATGGGCCTCCTAAGAAAAATGTATAACCAAAATAAACTATATAAGAACCAATAGGATTCAAGATGATGATGTCAACCATGGGGGATGATTCACCATTTTTTGAGTAAAAAAGTAAAAATATTAAAAAATAATAAAATAATAAAACTACTTTTTCAACTCATATTTTCCACTGATCTCCCTAAGGTCTTACTCAAATTTGGAGCGAGAGTACTCGTTGGATGCAAAATTTAGTTCCTCATCCAAGGATTACCCATGTTGCATACTTTCGATGGAATCATTGCAATCATGTTTTTCATGTATTTCTCATTTTTCGTGTAGTAGGGTCCATCAAAAGTATGTAACATGGGTACTCCTTGGATCAGTGTTGCACGAAGCGCCCCCCCCCCCCCCGCTCCGAAGCTCCGAAGCGCGCCCCGTACGGAAGCGCCGTACGAAGCGCCTTCCGAAGTGCGCTTCGGAAATTCGGAAGCGCGATTCGTAAATTTTTTTGCGCTTCCTGGAATTTCCGAAGCGCGCTTCGTACGGCGCTTCGGGCCGCCGAAGCGTGGCGCTTCGGAGCAGGAAGCGTGCGCTTCATGCACGCTTCCGTACGCTTCGGCGGAAAGGGGCGCGCCCAAGGGAGAAAAACAAATTTTGTTTTAATTTTTTTTTAAAGTTAAGTTAACTCAACCTTAAGGGGGTGGGTTAGGGTGAGGTTAAGGTGAGGAATGAAAAGAATAAAGCCCCCATTCATTCCTCATTTTCTCACTTTGAGTTTATGAGAGTTGGAGAAGAGAAGAGAGGAGAGGAGAAGAGAAGAGAGGAAAGGAGAGGAGAAGAGAGGAGAGCTTGGAGGAGTGAAGAAGGAGGAGCTAGGAGAAGGAGGAGGAGCTTGGAGCAAGAGCTTGGAGGACTTCATCTACAAGAGCTAAAGAGGTAAGTTCAAACCCCAAACTTCCTTATTTTTTTGAATTTTTTTTTTGTATTTTTCTCCTCCCTCTCCTACTCTTTCCCATTGTTTCTACTTGCTCCTTTATTTACAGTTTGCCGTTGTCCACCACCTATATCCATATTCCAAGATGGTGTTCTTTTGGCTTCTATGTATCATTCCACTCTTGGTTTTAATGATGGCAAGGGCGAGGAATAGAAGGGAAGAAACAGAAGAGGACATTGGTGATGGTCCTAATAGTAGTGACCCAATGTATGATGAGGAGGAAGGGTTTGAAGAGGAAGGGGATGAACTTGAAGGGGACATTGAAACACAAGATGGGAAAGCTACATCAACACCCTTGTGGAACTATGTGACCAAACTTGATGGGAGAAAGGGTGGTGGATCTTACAAATTTGTGTGCCCTCATGGTTGTCATGGAGGAAAACCATATTGTGGTTCATATACCTGTCTGAGGAGGCATCTTTGTGGGGTGCTGGACAGTGATGAAAAAAAGGGTTCTGTGGGGGTACAAATTTGCCCAAACATTTCAACTGAAGAAAGAAGAAAATACATCCAAATAGAGATGGCTGCACAACAAAAAAACAAGAAACAAAAAACTCGTTCTGAATCAAGTGCAACCTCTAAATTTGGTAGTTGCTCATCTCCTCATGGTACTTCTGCAAGCTCTGGAGGTAGAAGAACAATAGGGGACTTCCTTAATGTTGCTGGGAGGGATGATGTGGATGGAAAGATAGTTCGTTTTCTTTGTGCTTGCGGTGTACCATTCAATGTGCTTCGCTCTCCCTATTGGCATGAAATGGTAAAGGCCAGCAATGAAGCCCCAAAAGGATACAAGGCCCCCAACTATGAGAAAGCTAGAACAGTGTTATTAGAAAGAGAAAAAGCTAAGGTTCAAAGAGCTTTGACACGTTTTACAAATGAGTGGGTAGATTCTGGGGTATCCATTGTATCAGATGGGTGGACAAATATTAGAAACCAACATTTGATAAATGTTCTTGGTGTTTCTTCTAGTGGTGCAGTATTTATTGCATGTCATGACTCCTCCTCCATCACTGCATCTGCACAAAACATTGGAGATCTCCTATTGAAATCAATCAAAGATGTTGGTCCGAATAATGTGGTTCAAGTGATCACAGATAATGCAACAAATTGTAAGGCAGCAGGAAAAATTATTGAGCGTACTCATCCACACATCTTTTGGTCTGGGTGCCTGGTTCACACATTGAACCTTTTGATGCATGATATTGTGAAACACAAAGAATGTGGGTGGATTGCTGAGGTTTATAGGAAAGGGAAGCAGCTCATTAAATTCATCACAGGGCATACAAGGGTAAACTACTTCTATGGCACTTACTCCAAGTTGCAATTGCTTAAAATTGCAAAGACAAGATTTACTAGTTATTACCTCACCTTTAGGTGGCTAGTGAAGGTGAGACAAGCTTTAACTAATCTGGTGTGTGCTGAAACATGGGATGAAATTAACACTGACACAGATGGTGCTAATGCAGTCAAGGACACTGTTCTTGACAGTTACTTTTGGTCACAGGTTAAATATGTTTTGCAATTCACCAAACCAATTTATTACATGATCAAGTTTGCAGATTCAGATCGACCAGTAATTGGGGAGGTGTATGAGCAAATGGATAGCATGTTGGGGCAGATTAAAGACATTGCTGAGCCTAGAGATACCACCTTGTACAATTATATTCGTGTAGAGGTGCAAAACCGATGGGAAATGCTAAATATTCCATTGCATGCATTAGCATATGTTTTGACACCTAAATACTATCATCCATCATGGCTTTCAACACCAGCACCCTGGGGGGGGAAGCAGGAGAAAACCACACCAAGATCAAGAGGTTCACCAAAAATATATGGCTGCATTGAGTAAATTAATCCCTGATGAGGAGGACGCTGCATTGGTACGGAGACAGTGAGCAACTATACGCTCAACACTGGTCCATTTGGGAGCATGCATGCAATTAAAGATCGAGAGACTTTTTCTGCTCTTGAGTGGTGGAACATGCATGGAGGGGGTACTCCACTTCTACAGAGTTTGGCATTGCGGGTGCTATCACAGGTGGTAAACACTTCTTCTGCAGAGAGGTGTTGGAGCTCTTATTCGTTCATCCACAGTGTTAAAAGGAACAGGTTGAGTTTAGACCGGGCATAGAGCTTGGTTTATGTTCATTACAACTTGCGATTGTTGTCCCATTACTGTGAAGATGCAAAGTCTAATAAAAACTTGTTGATTTGGGACAAGAATCCAGAGGAGCCCAATTTGGAGGATGGAGTGTTGCGACTAGAGCAATTAGAGGATGCTCTTATCCAGGTATGTCCATTGTGGTATGAATTTTCCAATTTTCCATTATAAAGCATTTCTCTAATTCATGTTTTTAATTTTTTTGTTAACTAGTGTTTTTTTTTTTGCATGAATTTTTTGAGCGATTCTAGGATGATGATGACCGTGTTGATATGCCACCACCCCCACCCCCATCTGGTCCCTTGGTTCCATGGTTCAACACCAACAGCAGGGGGTTCTTCTTCATCAGTTTCAGTGCCACGACTTACACAGGCACCATCTTCTTCATTGCCACCACGTGGAGGCCCGCCACCACGTTCTATTCATGGTGGAAGGAGGAGAGATTAGTAGATATATTCACAATCTACTACTTTTTCTCATAGATTACTCATTAGACTTGTAGACTTGTGAATTTGAATTTTGAACCTTTTTGGCTTGGCGGTGACCAAGTGACATATTTTGTAAACATTATTATTTGAATTTTGGACATGACAAATGTTGACAGTTGCTCACTTGCTAGATAAATCATAATATGCTCTATGTTTTATGTTTTAAATGGCTTAAATGTTTTATGTTTATAATATGCTTAAAAATTTGATGTATGTTTGTAATAGCTAGAATATAGATGATTGTTGTACATACTAGTAACTACAATGGAATCATGGATGCCATATCTATCTTGATTTATGCAAAAATATGCATGTTTTCATGTCTTCTACAATTATTTGGTATTTGGGATGTTTGTTTTGAGTATAAATGCAAAAAAATATAAATAATATATATATATAATATATATATATATATATATATATATATATATAGCAGACGCTTCCGCGGACGCTTCGCTTCCTAGATTTTTGGAAAATGACGCTTCCGCGCTTCCGCTTCCGCTTCCGCGCTTCCGCTTCGCTCCCGCTTCGTGCAACATTGCCTTGGATGAGTAATCAATTTTTTCATCCAACGAGTGTTTCCGCTCGAAATTTGAGTAACGCATAGGGAAATAAGTTGAAAATACGAGTTGACAAAATAGTTTTTTCTTTTTTCCCTCTAAAATTTGATGGTGTAATCTATTCTTATTTTATTACTTCCACTATTATTTTATAATCTATTTAGGAGGCCCATTTTAGACCTCAAAATTCCCTTAATGGCTGGAATTTCTGAAGTACTACTGCTGTTTTTCATATTTGAGATCTAACATTTGCTTGTCTTGTTTTATGTTACAAAAATTTCTGAATTTTACACTTAAAAGCACTCATACAATTAAGCTCTAGATTGTTGATCTTGTTAGGCTATTTTGGCATTTGAAATTTAATTGGCAAAAGAACATCTTGAATAATTTTTATTGATCATTGGCTAATTGACAAATTGGATAATTTGTTCGAAGTATCTTGTGAATTGGTTCATTGGCACTTGTATCCTTAAGCACTTGTCTTGTTTTAAGATTGTCTTCTAATTGTTGTTAAGTACTATTGTCATAAAAAGTAATCATAACTTAGGTACTTAAACACTTAAACAATCTTAAGTCAAGCAACATCACTCAAAATCATTGCATAAACATTCTAGTCATATTTTTGCACTTAATAACTTACCTCCAAGTATAAGTTTGGATGATAGAATCCTAGGACAACCCTCTCTCATCTAGCTTGAGGGATTCAACCCTTCTTAGTGGTTAACACAGTGACCTTGCAGTCGTCAGAGCCACAGTCTCTGCAGCGCCAAAGGCACTGGGTGGTTGGAACACAGGGGGAGGTATCGTTAATCACGTGACTTCGTGCTTCCCATGGCTTGCATCTCACAACCTACTCTGAAGATTGTTTCTCAAAACAATTAAGGGAAAGGTTTAACTTAGATTAGGCATTTAATCTAAAATTAACCAAGATCTTTGCATCACAACTAGATCTTAGGAGTTGCTTCTTCATATAGGTTAGTTCATCACATAAGCGACAATTGTCCATCCGGTTACTTGGTTATAAGTTATAATAAGAAAGAAGTTTTGACTCCATCTGACACTGTTCTCAATATTAAATCTAATCAAATCCTTAATCTTGCTAAATTCTACCAAGTAGCTAGGCCACTCAACTGTTTTCCTCCACCTCATTTCCATAGGGAATACTCCCCATACCCTGCTGTTTAGAGACAACTAGAACAAAGTGGGTGGGGATCAGAGTGACAACCCCTGCCCTGAGCGGTTGTCACAGTGCCTGTACAATCTGAGCGACAATAGGTGTCTTGTCACTCCCGCATGCACGCAGAGACTTTCTTGGAGTGAGGAGCACTCTTGGACCATTTCCTCAATTCATTGATGCCTTATTGCCTATGTTGGAGGATGACATCATGGTGGAGACCATTTTTCTCCCACACATGTGGGTCATTTTTGGCATTTTGTTGTGTTTTAAAGCTATTTCAAGGTTGGCTTGTGATGTTTGACCTAGTTGAACGCTTAAGTAAACCTCTTTACATTTTTTGCTCGTAATTTTTTTGAAATAAGGCTTGGTTACCCTCATATAATAGAGGGGAGCCTTATCACTTATTCATCATTATCCATCATTAGACTTCTCTCTTTGGAAGTGTGCACTAGTTTCTTGTCTCTTTTCTACTTGGCTGAAATGTGATACTATGGTGTGAATTGCTCTTGGAGAAAGATTTTTGCTTGGCCTTGGTTTCCTGGGATTGATTGAAGAGATTCTTGTGAAAATTTTGTAAGTTTATTGCATATCTTCTATATTTTGCATATGATATTGTATGAATTAGAGTTTTTATGCGTGCCATGGTAAAAGTTTCTATATTTATCTTGAAATCGTGATTCTCTATGCTAAGCGAAATTGTTTTCCTTGGATACTTCAAGAGAACTCCAAGTTGTGCATCTCTTGAATTTATAATCTCCCTATTGAGGAAGCCGCTAGGGTTTGCAAGAAGAGGCATTAACCCTCTCACTCTCTTCGTTAAGGCCATCTCCATTAAGTTTGCCTAAGGTAACCCCATTGCCCATTTAGATCAAGGCACTAGTCTAGGTGCTGGTGATCAATCTCTCTACTTTAACTATTTTTTCTTTCTTCTCTCTAAATATTTAGATATTTAGGGTTAGGGTTTATTTGAAATATTGCTAAAGAAGTAATTATACTTGATGTGTTATTGTCCTTTTTGTAGGGATTGCATTAAATAATGATAAAAAGCAAAATTGAGCATTTATTGCATTATAAAAACCTATTTCTAGGTCTGACATCATCATTATATTACCGTGTAATGCATGTTTCAACCATAAAAACTCCATCACAAACTCTAAACCATGCATATCTAATTGATAGTCCAATTCCTTTATTGATTTATCATCATAAAGCTATTTCTTTTAGTTGTTATATGACATTGCATGCCCTGTCATTGAAAATCTATCAAACCCTAACTTATAAGAACCCTATAATTTGCTTCAGTTGTCTAAGGATAGAGTGTTTGTGTTTTGGTAAAGACAATCTTAGCTCTCCTAACTTTGCCAATACCCTATCCCCCTTATTAGACCTATCCATCTCCTTGAACCCTTCTTGTTGAATATCCTTTAGGTGATCTACATATAGGGAAGTCCTACTTATGGTTTATTTACCACTAAATAGTTGGAGAAACGCCGTTGAGGTGACAGTCGTCGCTGATCTCTTGTTGCCATGAGGTCTAGATTTGCCTAGTGAGGCTTTGCGTTAGGCATGCTAGATTGTGGTTGTAGTGCCTCTTTTGAATGTCAATAGAGAAAAATACATATTCACATATCTCAACCATGCCATAAAAGTAGCTCTAATACCTCAACTATCCAACATAGGAATGTTTTCTTTCTTGATATATTTCCCTCTTTTCATTTATGTGGATTGTCATGGTGTTTGTCTTTGATAAGCTTCTATAGGGGACTCATAGCTTTGCTTTTGAAGCTTATTTTTAATCCAATGCCACGGGATCACTTTCTCCTTTTCCACTTATAAAATTGGCATGTAAATTTTGAACCAAGGCCATTACTTGCTTAACTTTTTGTGTTGCAAAAAGCTAAATGCTAATTTGATAAAACCTTTTATCCTTCTAAATTTGAAATAGAAACATAGATGAGATAAAAATAGCTATAGTGGGTGTCATGTATGCATGCCTACTCAAGAAACTCAAGGAAATTAATGATTAGGACATGCATTGTCTTGATAATGTATCATTAGGGGAATTTTGAGGTCTAAAATAGGCCTCCTAAGGAAATTAATAAAATAATAGTGGAAATAATAAAATAATATTAGATTAGATTACATCACCAAATTTTAGAGGGAAAAAAGGAAAAACTATTTTTCCAACTCGTATTTTCAACTTATCTCCCTATGGGTTTACTCAGATTTCGAGCGACAACACTCATTGGATGCAGAATTTGATTCTTCATCCAAGGAGTACCCATGTTGCATACTTTAGATGGACTCTGCTACACGAAAAATGAGAAATACATGAAAAACGTGATTGCAATCACATTTTTTCATGTATTTCTCATTTTTCGTGTGGCAAAGTCCATCAAAAATATGCAACATGGGTACTCCTTGGATGAGGAATTAAATTTTGCATCCAACGAGTATTCTTGTTTGAAATTTGAGTAAGACCGTAGGGAGATAAGTTGAAAATATGAGTTGAAAAATAGTTTTATTATTTTTTAATATTTTTACTTTTTTACTCCAAAAATGGTGAATCATCCCCCATGGTTGACATAATCATCTTGAATCCTATTGGTTCTTATAAATTTTATTTTGGTTGTACCTTTTTCTTAGGAGGCTCATTTTAGACCTCAAAATTCCTCTAATGGCACGCCTACTCAAACAACTCAAGGAAATTAATAATCAAGCATTAGAGAAATTTTGAGGTCTAAAATGGGTCTCAAAACAAAAATGTACAACCAAAATCAATTTTATAGGAACCAATAGGATTTAAGATGATGATGTCAACTATGGGGGATGATTCACCATTTTTGGAGTAAAAAAGTGTCAGGCCAGGGTAACTCCAGAATGAGCGGAAGAAAAACTGATTGCATTAATTCATTAGCTAACTATCATTTATATACAGAAATAGGACGGATCAGTTCATGTTCTTGATGACTGATCGCGTTCCAGTTCACCCATCCGTTGAGGATTAGGTGTCAACATTCCCCCCCTTAATCTGAAGGGATGTTGGTGAGTCCAAGCATCGTTCTGAATCTTTCAAGCTTTTCTCTTCCAAGCGCTTTGGTGAAGATGTCTGCAATTTGCTCGTTTGTGGAACAATGACGGAGATGGATTGTTTTGGCCTCAACATGATGTCGGATCAGATGATATTTAGTATTGTGGTGCTTAGTACGATCATGGAACTTTGGGTTCTTGGCCAACTTTATTGCAGAGGTGTTATCAATCATGAGTGGAGTTGATTGTATTTGTTTTACCTGCAAATCTTCAAGAATTTTCCTGAGCCATACAATTTCTTTCATTGCTTCAGCTGCTGCCACATATTCTGCTTCTGTTGTGGAATCTGCTGGTACTGATTGTTTGCGTGATCTCCAGGAGACAGCTCCTGATCCTAGACTCATAGCATATCCTGAAGTAGATACCCCAGTTTCTTTGTCTCCATCGAAGTCTGAATCAGAGTATCCAATCAAGTTGAAGTCGTCCACCTGTGTATACTTGATTCCAAGGTCTCGAGTTCCCTTCAAGTACCTTAGAACTCTTTTTGCAGCAGACCAATGTCCCTCACAAGGCTTTTGCATAAACCTGGAGAGGATTCCAACAACAAATGAAATGTCTGGTCTGGTAGTAGTGAGGTAGATGAGACTTCCTACAAGCTGTCTATACTTTGTTGCATCCTCAAATTCCTTTCCTTCAATAGATGTGAGCTTCAAGTTTTGTTCCATTGGAGTAGAAAGAGGATTGCACTCTGTCATGCCAAATCTGTTTAACAAATCTCCAATGTATTTCTTTTGAGAAAGAAATATGGATTTTGGATGTTGGGTTACTTCAATGCCAAGATAGTAATGAACATAGCCCAAATCAGTCATTTCAAAACTTTTTCCTAATTCTTTCTTTATGGATGCAATATAGCTTTCATTGTTCCCTGTCATTAAAAGATCATCTACATATACCACAAGATATACAACTGTTTTGCCAACTTTCTTGACAAATAAAGTTGCATCATCAAGATCAAAATGTTTGAAGTTGAGTTTCAGAAGATGCTCAGTTAGTTTTTCATACCAGGCTCGTGGTGCTTGTTTGAGGCCATACAAGGACTTCACAAGTTTGCATACTTTGTGTTCATGTCCTTTCACAGCAAATCCTTCAGGCTGGGACATAAAACATTCTCTTTTAGATCTCCATTCAAGAATGCAGTTTTTACATCCATTTGATGGACTTTCCAACCGTTCTGAGCAACTAGTGCAAAGAGTGTCCAGATGGTGGCCCATTTTGCTGTGGGGAAAAAGTTTCCCTCATAATCGACCCCTTCTTTTGTGCAAAACCTTTTGCCACAAGCCTAGCTTTGTGCTTGTCAAGTGAGCCATCAGCTTTGTACTTGTTCTTGTAGACCCATTTGCAGCCAATTGGTTTGGTTCCAAATGGAGGATCAACCAGCTTCCAAGTGCCATTCTTTATGAGGGCATCATACTCCTTCTGCATCGCTTCTTTCCATTCATCATGAGAAGCAGCTTCTTTAAAGGAAGTTGGTTCAAAATCTGTAGACAAGTTCAATTCACAATCATAAGTAACATCCATATCAACAGGTGAATTAGAGTTATCTACATCACCTCCATCTTGTCGGTTTGTATTTCTGGTTCCTGTTTTTCCAATTTCATCAGGATGAACACTTTCAAGTGTCTTTGTCAGCCACTTTGGGGACCTTGAGATGGTCCAGGCTGCTCTTTGATGGTGGCTGCTTGATTGAGTTGGGACTGAATCAAGATTAAGTCTCCCAATTCTATCAATTACATACTTAAAGCATCATCCGTTGTTGGAGTGTCATGCAGGGGAGATTGTTCTTCAAAAGAAGATTCCACATGTTGATCTAGTATAGGAATCCCCCCTTCAAGATGTGGAATCTGATTATCAAACTCTTGAAATGATTTCGGTTTTGTGAATCTATCCAAGCGATCAAGTTGCCGCTCAACAACACTGTCAGATTTGGATGATTCAGGAAAAATGACATCTCTAGATATAACAAACTTTTTATTTACTTCATCATAGAGACGATATGCTTTAGAGGTGTTTGAATACCCCAGGAAGATACACTTACGACTTCTAGCACCAAGTTTGTTTCTATGTACCTTTGGTATTAAAGCATAACAGGTGGAACCAAAAATCCTGAGATGTTTTACCGAAGGAACATGTCCATACCACAATTCATAAGGAGTCTTGTTTCTTATAGCACTAGATGGACATCTATTCTTTATATATGCAGCACATAGAACAACATCAGCCCAAAACATTGTCTTTACATTTTTGAAGAAAAGCATGGATCGTACCATATTCAAGATTGTTCTATTCATTCTTTCTGCTACACCATTCTGTTGGGGATTATAAGGTACATTTGTTTGATGTTTGATCCCATGTTGGCGAAGATAGTTTTCAAATTCATTTGATGTATATTCTTTTCCATTATCAGTGCGAATAGACCCAATATGAGATTGTGCATCATTTTCAATCCACTTATGAAAATTCTTGAATGTTTGAAAAGCATCAGATTTGTTCTTCAATAAATAAACCCAAAACATTCTGGTGTAATCATCAATAAATGTCATGATATATTTATTTCCATTTGCAGAAGGAACAGGCATTGGACCACATAAATCTGAATGAATGAGTTCAAGCTTTCTATGTGCTCTTGAATGTGAATCATGAAAAGACTGTTTGCTATGCTTTCCTAGAATGCAAGCATCACATTGCTTATGTTTTCTAGGAATTGTAGGCAAACCAGCAACACCATTTTTCTTCAACAAGCGGAGACTATCATAGTTTAAATGTCCAAATCTAGCATGCCATAATAAACTTGACGGAAGTGTACCTTTTTTATGATGAGAAATATATGAGAAATGTTGTGCATGAGCAGAGGTTCCTTGCAGTTTAAGAAGTCTTTCTTCTTCTATACCCCTCATGACAAGTGAGTGGTCAGATGCCTTTCTTACCTCAAGCTTTCCATCAAACATGTGAATGGAGTGACCTTGCTGGCGGATGTGGACCAGGGACAACAAGTTTCTCTTGAGCTGTGGGAGATATAGAACATGATCCAGAAGAAAGTCTGGAAGACCAGGCAGTTTAAGCCTGATTGTGCCAAGCCCTGATGGCTTGATTTTTGACTGATCTGCAAAGTATACTGCTCCATCAACATTGTCAGTGAAATCTTCAAAAAAATCTTTCCTATGAGTCATATGACAGGTTGCTCCTGAATCAAGCAACCAGTCATTTTTCGAAGAAGCAAGTGAAGCATTAAACAAATCTTCATTTACTCCAATGTTACATTGTGCCTCAATATAGTGAGCGGATTAAGGTGCTTTACCTTTGTCTGTGTCATCAGTTTTACCTTTCTGCTGGTTTCTTCTCTGCTCAATTTTGTCCCATGGTAGCTTGCATGTAGAAGCATCATGTGATCCATTTCGTTTGCAGCGAATGCAATGTAGATCTGCCTTTTCTGCTTGAGAATGTCTGCCCCCCTGCCTCTGAAGTATCTTCCTCTTCCTCTTCGTCCACCTCTTCCTCTTGTAGAATCTTGAGCAGGATGCTTTTCTTTATGAGCAAGGCAAACAGTCTCTTCAGAAGATTCAGGGACTGTCTTCTTTCCAAAGGCTTTCTCTCTTTCAGCAAACTTTTTCACAAGAGACTCAAAGGTTATGTCTTTAAGATTTCCATTTGCTTGTAAAGACTCAAGATAATTGGAGTAGGTAGGATAGAGTGCTTTGAGAAAGGCAATAAGAGAGATATCCAGCTCAACCTTAGTGGATTTAATATCATGCATTATAGACTTTATTTCAGATGCAAGAGCAAGAGGATCATTATTTTTCAGTTCAAGAGTGAAGAGTTTAATCATGAGCTGAACAACTTCAAGTGCAGAATGTGAATCATAGAGTTCTTTCAGCTTTTGTAAAGCTTCAAAGGCAGTGGAATAGGATGAGATATGACGACTTACTTCTTCATTTACAGATGCTGCGATCAATGCATAGGCTTTGCTGTTCTTGTTTTCCCAAATGACAAGTTCTTTATCTGATGTAGGCTGCACAGGGTCTTTGTCTTCTTCTCCGACACACACTCCTTTCCACAACTCATTGTAGATGAGGGTGTGTTTTACCATCCGAGACCATTCTGAATAGTTCTCCTTGCCAGTGAGAACTATTCCTACCATAGAAATGATTGAATGCATTCTGTAAAAAATACTTCTGCTTGAAAAAAGAAACTTCCTTACAGCCTTATGCACTATATTTTCTACAAATCCCTCTAATGTGTGACAGAAGGCATCAGAATTTCATTGAAATATTATATCACTTTATGCTTCAATACAACATTACCAAAAATAAAAAACTGTGCAATATCACTATATCACCTCCACAAATGCTTTGATATATAAAATGTTTTGAATGATGTATAACTGCGCAACACTATTCGATCTCAACACTTATCCACGCTTTGATATATAAAATGTTTTGAATGATGTATAACTGCGCAACACTATTCGATCTCAACACTTATCCACGGACATTCACATGGACTACCAAGACACAGCATTACCATTCACGGACATTCACATGGACTACCAAGACACAACATTACCATTACTATACCATAACCTTGTGGTAACGGCGCTAGAACCTGCAACGATACGACGAGGAATTTCACCTCATGCTGAAAGATCCGCACCAGCCTCTTGAATAGCAGAACTGTTTATTCCAAATCGTAGGAACGAGAGTCCGCCTTCATTGCCAAGTTGAGAGAATATGGGTTTGAACCAATGTTGTTAAAAGCGCGATCGGGATTTAATCGGCGCCGGAAAAAAGCGGAAAAAATCGTTAAAATCGGGAAAAAATCGGAAAAAATCGGAAAAAATCGTTTGGCACAAAAATATTCATTTTTTTTTTTTTTTTTTTTTTCAATTCTTTTAATATCTAAACCATCTACAACATAAAATAAATACATTGACACATAAATATGATAAAAAAACTAATATATAAGATGTTAATATCATTTCTAACGCTAAAATCACACATAACATTGAATCATGTCCTGAATAGTAAGTCTTGAGTCCCAACTCAGCCTCAAAATATCAACAAAAAATATGATAATGTATCTCATCATGTCATAATGTCATATACAATAAAATGAAAGTCTAATCCTATTGATTTCCTCTGCCCCTCTTGCGAGAAAATGCCACAGCTTTCCCTTTCCCTCTAGATGTAAGATGCTGGTGCCCGTGCAGGTGGAAATGGCAGTGGAGTCTGATGTGATCTAGACGTTGAAGAACTAGAAGTAGGAGCTATAGGAGGTAGACCATGTCCTCTACTGTGGCAGGGGTAGCCCGGGCAGTGGTGTCACCTGGAAACATTACAATCTCCCAATCCTGAAATCCTGAAAAACTTATAAGTCTGCTGGATTTTAAATGAAATCTAAAATTCTACTTTCTCCATATGAAATCCAATAAGGCTGGAACCACTCTCAAACATCCTGAGTCATTTCATGGTAATGTTAAAATTTAAGTAAAAGGATGAAAATGAAGATTAAGGAGAATGTCACTTTTACTTTAAGATTTAACATTACCATGAATAGCATATCCATACTAGGGCCTAGACTTGATCATTAAGCTACCCCACTCAAAATTATGTTTTCTTTCAAAAAACATTGCATGAAAAAACCCAAAAAAAGTTATAAAACTATGCTGTCTTGAGCCCCCACGATTTTTTGGTTAAAAATCGCGATTTTTTCGAAAAAATCGCGATTTTTGAAAAACTCGCGATTTTTTCGAAAAAATCGTGTATAAAAAAAATGCCGATTTTATGGGTAAAAATCGCGATAAAATCGGCACTGCGAAAAAATCGCGATTTTCCGATAAAATCGCGATTTTATCGCGATTTTAACACACTGGTTTGAACTGCCAGCCAACTTCAAAGTGCCGGAGGCTACAGCAGACACTTCTGAGTAAAAAGCACAAAGGCTTGGACGCATGCAAGGAGCAATTTGGATATGTTAAAACGTGCAAAAGTATCTTGGAGCTCGCTAGCTGCAACTAAGTCGGTATTCGCCACCGTTGCGAAGGGATTACAAGGCCATGTCACATCAATTGAGTATAGAAAGCAGCGCAATTGTTCTGCAATGCAGGTTAAGGCCGAGAAGCTACAAACGCAGTCCTTAGTTGAAGCCAGCAGTCATGGAGAGCTGGTAAGTTTTGAAAACCATGTACTAATGCCAAATCAGAGGGCTTATGCTAAATTGGTGAAGGGCTATTTGGAAGCAGAGCAGAGCATATAGTGGACTGAATGAGAACCCCCGACGTCCTGAGAGAGAAATGAAGATATTATGAAATAAAATGATAGCCGAATGCGGGTGATGGACAGATGACAAAGTTTCTGGTAAACGTCACCGCATATGCGAAAACAAAGATTTGAAAATCGAAAACCAGGCCGATGCGAGGAGAACGCTCATCGAGAATTGAACGATAATCGAGAGGCGGTAAAACGGATGCGCAGAGAATCATGAGGCATAGACAATCAATGATGCGTAGAGAATCAATAATACTCTGGACGGATGCATCGCTCAGAACTGAGCAGTGCTCAGGACAGAGGAGCGCTCAGAACAGAGATGGGAGTTACAAGGAATCTGGGACCTGCGCTCTGATACCATGTCAGGCCAGGGTAACTCCAGAATGAGCGGAAGAAAAACTGATTGCATTAATTCATTAGCTAACTATCATTTATATACAGAAATAGGACGGATCAGTTCATCTTCTTGATGACTGATCGCGTTCCAGTTCACCCATCCGTTGAGGATTAGGTGTCAACAAAAAGTAAAATTATTAAAAAAAAAGAACTATTTTTTCAACTCGTATTTTCAACTTATCTCCTTATGGTTTTATTCAAATTTCGAGTGGGAACGCGTTTAATTCCTCATCCAAGGAGTACCCATGTTACATACTTTTGATGGACGTTGTTACATGAAAAATAAGAAATACATGAAAAACGTGATTGCAATCACATTTTTCACGTATTTCCCATTTTTCATATAACAGGGTTCATCGAAAGTATGCAACATGGCTACTCTTTGGATGTTGAATTAAATTTTGTTTCCAATGAGTGGGCCCGCTTGAAATTTGAGTAAAACCATAGGGAAATAAGTTGAAAATACGAGTTGAAAAAATTTGATGCTGTAATCTAATCCTATTTTATTATTTCAAATATTATTTTATAATATTTCTTAGGAGGTCCATTTTAGACCTCAAAATTTCTCTAATTGTAGGCATTGTTTGTATAGTGGACAATCTCCACACATGTAGCGAAAGCTATATGGTTAGCCTAATCCACCCACTGGAGATCTATCGGTCAATCCCATGTCAACATCAATACCCCATAAAATAGGTCAATAACTCTCAGATGACTCCATCCCTCCAGTTCAACCATATAGCCATTGGCACAAGATTACCATTCTTTGTGACTTGGAGCTCATTAAGGAGCGACAATCCATTTGGCAAGGACATGTCCATTGTAGTGGAGACAAAGCATCTCGTTGTTGACATCTATTTATGGTTTTTGTTGACTAGCATGATTTATTAAATATATATTTTTCTATTGAAGTAATGCAGTTTTGCTTTCACTTGATAGTTTCTTTAGTTTATACCTATGTTGCAGGAGACAAGGGACCTCACCCCCCTGTACCAGCCACGTTTTGATAAGGAAACCCCAAAACGCAGCTGAAACATGCCTAAAATGCATTTTAGCCCGGTTGAAACGCGTTTCACTTTTTTGAAAAGTGTTTCTGAAACACTTTTAGGGCAGCA
The DNA here is from genome assembly GCA_031772625.1 of Pinus tabuliformis. Lineage (NCBI taxonomy): Eukaryota > Viridiplantae > Streptophyta > Pinopsida > Pinales > Pinaceae > Pinus > Pinus tabuliformis. The sequence goes on along the minus strand of CM062817.1, from coordinate 990,046,933 downwards.
TACCCCACATTTCAACATTCATACATTACGTTTCAACATCCATATGACATGTGTAGGGCGATACAACATCCCTGTGTGGCACATGTGGGCTGAACACAAATTGTTTTAAAAAACAATAATTTATGAGTAGGGCAACCTAATATTCAATCGTAGGGCCCTACTAATGCTATGCAATTAATGGTAATGTTAATTTCTTAAAATTATTTGTTCATTTTCATCCATTTACTTAAATTTTTAGCATCACCATTAATTGTTTCAGGATATTTGAATGGTTCCAGCGTCATTGAATTTCATATGGAGAAAGTAGGATTTTTTATCCCACTGAAAATCCAGCAGACTTAATGGTTTTTAGGATTTCAGGGTTGGGAGAATTGCAACTTTTCGATTGGATTCTATTGTGCACAAGGATATGGAACTAGCACTTATTCAAGAGCACCAAACCCTCTACATACCTTGATGTTAGTGGCATTGATTATTGAACTCTTTTGTCATGACCCTAGTAAAAGTGTACCCATAAACAAAATCTGGATTTGACATGTTAACCTCTTTTCTATCTTATTTTAATGCTTAGATGGTGATATTGATGATGAGGATTCCAATATATGCAATGATTTTGATGAGATGTAGGTATTTGTTGTAGCACGATTTTCTTTGGCATTAGGCCTTGGCACTTGCTTGTTTATTCATGTTTCCAATGCATTCACATTTCAGATATGCATTTCTGTTTCCCCGTACCATGCAACTTAGGCCTATACAATAAAAGATTTAATTTTTTTGCTTGTTTATTCATGGTACCATGCAACTTAGGCCTATACAATAAAAGAGTTAATTTTTTTGCTTGTTTATTCATGTTTCCAATGGATTCACATTTCAGATATGCGTTTCTGTTTCCCCGTACTATGCAACTTAGGCCTATACAATAAAAGAGTTCAGTTTTTTTGGATTGGTTTAATAGATATTCCGCCATAGAATTAATGCAGTTATGATTTCTCTCGACAATTTCTTTAGTTTAAACAATAAATGAGTTCTGATTTGATGCTGTTTGTTGCAGGATATGTGCAGAAAATAACAATTCGGAAAGATATTGATGTCATGGAGGATCTTGATAATGAGAAACCTCCATGAGCGTGAAATCATTTTGATGGAAAAGTCCTTTCACTCTATAACCGGAGGGCAATTATTCATTATGCTTCAGAAATTCTATCTGAAGAGGGCTGTGCTGTATTTCATATTCTTGAACAGTAAAGCGAATTTGAAGGTCTTCTCTTGGTATTTGGCGCAAAAAGGTTTGACCATTCATATTTTCGGTGATTTGGGCAAGTGTCACGTTTGAATTGTGAGGGTTTCCTTGCTTCCTAAATTGTCATGCCATACAATTATTTCCTTTTACCGGACATTGGATATCAAATTCTCTTTTCTCTCACTGTAGAGATTGTTTCATGGGGATGAAGTAGATGTGCAACTGAGCCAAGAAATGGTCTATTGCATTTCTATGTCACCCTTATAATCTTGTCAGAAAGCCATGGCTTTTTGTTGCATTCTTTGAATCGGTATCATTGTTTACATTAATAAACAAATTAATGGGGATCAAAAGGGCAAAGCAATTGTTTTCTTGCTAAAGCATTGGCTCTTTGTTTAAGTTGATATCAATGTTCACATTAATGAGATCAAAGGGAAAAGCGATTGTTTTGCTATAGCATAGGCTTTAGATCTGTAACATCCATGAGAGCTTTACAATTTGATAACTCGAGAGTAGATGCTTTGATAAGTAGCATCATTGTTTCTGCTATTTGTATTGGGAGAAAGTCTGCTGCCATGTCAAAGTCATTAAAGACATTCATTGCCATTTCAAAATCATTCAAGACATTTATTTTGAGTGTAGTCTAATTAATAGATGATTTGGCCAGGCAAATTTTCCAGTCAATTTTGCTGGAAATCCAGTGGAGATTTTTTAAAATTGTAAGTTTGAATTCTGTATCCTGCAGAATTTAAATGCTCCATACCACAGTTATTTCACAACAAAGCATATTTTTTGTTTTGACTTTCATTTTTAGTATGCGCAAGTATATTAGAAAGCTTGCTTGATAACTTTTCGACCTTCTTTTTTTTAATTCCCTAAAGCTTAAGGTGGCATTTACAATGCAATCTATTTCTTTAAAATAAGAGTTGAACATGAACTTTTCCAAAACACAAAATCAACAATATTTACGAGGGTGGAAAGGATGAAAGCTGACCAGGAGAAGACCATGCCCCCTTGGCCTGCCAACAACCCATTGTTGCAAATGGAATCGAAGTGTCTTTTGGGATGACGCTTATTCATTCGTATTAACTGCCCCTAGGAGGAAAATATAGTAATCGATTTGCTACATTTTAAGTTTTACTTGGGGACTTTTTCGCATCGAGAAAAACAATCAATGTCATAAATACCAATGGGTAATAATCCCATCTTCGCTGCTGGCCCATATTGCATCACTATGGACCAGAGACAAAAGGCAGTCCGCATGCCCAGACAAACGGCACTCTACGTGGACATGATTGTAGATACAATAGATTCTACATGGCTAGAAAAAGGCATTTAACAAGGCCTCAAAAAGATGACACCAAATTAGACACACTCCTGTCTCTCGTGAGTTTCTCTCATGAGTTTCATGTTGAGTAAACAACGTCATAATAAAACCGAGAAGTTGCAATCCCGAAGCTACTAATTGTTGGCTTCTGCTGTTGCTCGTGACCTAGCTAGCTGAGATTGCAATTGTAGATCCCAGGCTCCCATGGGGTCACTGTTTCATGACAAGCATTTCATATATCAAAATTGGGTAAAGCGTCAAGTAGTGTGTGATAGATGACTATTACAGTGGGTTAGAGAGGCCACCAAGCAAATAGCAATGGGAACTTTGTCATTTCTTATACTCGGTGATTGTCTTATGCTCCAAGTATTACCTATGCATCATTCAGTTGGGATATATGTTGCAGGTTTAATAGTGGCTCGGGGTAGAGTGCCGAGCAGTATAATCCTGAGGATGTTGCACTACCAGAATGTCATATATTAAGGTGCAATATGGATCCCATGAACCAGAAGAGACCTTCAACCATACGATCGCTGGCGCAAGATATGGAGAAGCAACTGAATCAGATCAAAATTCAAAAGTCGTACGTGAATTTTGATGGCGTTCTTGTTTCTGTCTCTATGATCCATATTCTTGATCATCTTATCTCGAGCTAGTAATTGATGTCCCGACATCATTCAGAAACGTCATGATGACAAGAAACAATTCGACGGCAATAATTTTTTTTTCGCGTAAATGGGTGGTGAGATTAGTCTTTTAGGAAAAAGCAAACAAGCTGCTTTCTATTCATGTTCTATTCATTATACATGAAGTTGTCTCACTTAGTTCACGGTTAGGGTATTGGAATGGGTAACTCTCATCAGTTTTACGTGGGATCATATTAAATGTTATTATTGGTATTGCAATATAGAGTTTGTTTTTATGTGAGAAATCACTTAGTTTATGGTTAGGGTATTGGAATGGGTAACTCTTATTAGTTTTATGTGGGATCATATTAAATGTTATTATTGGTATTGTAATATAGAGTTTGGTTTTATGTGAGAAATATTCTTGAATCTTTTTTTCAAGGAGGTTAATTTTGTTTTGATTAATGATTTTCTTTAACAAGATTATTTCTAAGTTGACTATGAAAGGTTGGAAGGTTTAGAAAATTTTGTAATAGGTGGTTAGTGTTTTAAGATAGTGTGTCCTTAGTAAAACAAGTTTTGGCTGAGCAAAATTTTATGGGTTATATTTCAGAGATGGTTAATTTTCCATGATTTTCTAAAAAACAATTTGGCAATTTCCATTTTTTTATCTGATAATGATTCTCCAAATTTTATTGGATAAAATTAATTTAATTTAGAAATCACCAAAATTCTATAGAGACTATATTTGTCACGCCCCTACACCTGCGGTGATCTTCCAACCGCTTGTAACGAGGTGCGGCACCACCGAGCGCTTTCTTTTTAACAATATTAACACCCGTGGACTACGCCTACTTCAACATGAACATACTTAGCTTATGTTTTTGCAACTGAATAAAGCATTATCCTTTGTACTTTAGTGAAGACCATTCTCAATTATTAACCATGAACAATAAACCGAGAACATCAACAATAAGTAAGTACAAAGGGAGGGGCAACTCCCAAAAGTCTGCCCAACAATATATTATAATAGCTTCTTCAATATTACAACACAAGTAATGCTTGGCAAACTCCAAGCCAATACTTAGAATAATTTTACAACAAGGCATAGAACAACCTTTTACAACATTTTCTGCACCTTTGCATAAGAAGGAGTGCTCACTCGAGCCACTCAACCTTCCTACCAAATCCTGCATAAAATTGCACACCAGAACCTCCTCAAACCGTGGCACACTTACCAACCGTTCACATAAGACAAACTTGCGAAGTCCTTAATTCTTATGTGCATGAGATATGCGCATATCCTTCCAAGACTACGCACCTTTTCCCCTTGTCCTTATGCAAGAGTGTATGAGCGAATGTTCGTTGTTGTTCCAAATGAACTTGCGCCTCAAACTTTTATATGTTCACTTGGTGTGTCGTCCCTCCACGCGGCCGACCTTCGTTTCCATAGTTGTAACGCCCAACGATCATGCAAAACTCCGTCGGCTTACCCCAACGCTCTGTGCATACCTTCGTCGGCTCGTTCATAAGGCGAGCTGCCTGTCTGCCTTATAAGTGGGCGAGCGCACTCCACAACCGCGCGCATTCTCACACATGCCTTCGTCGTTTACTCCGCGCCCGCCTTGCGCCCGTCGTTCATCTCTCGGAGGCCTTACATTCTCCTCCACCTGAAATCGTTGTCGTCCTCGACAACATATCATCCTGGTAGCTCTCCACCAAGATCATCATTCATCCACGATGTCGACCTTTCTACACAAGGCAAACATCCTTGCAACATATGTAGAGACTCTTTCTCCACTATGTCCCGGCCTAGTGACCGCTGCCACCAAGCTCACCATACCAAAGTATGTATCTCCATAATCCATGCTCAGGTCCATGGAAACTCCATCCATCTCATCTGCAACATGTTGCCCATATGTGTGTCTCCTCCAAGTGAAGAGAACATCTCCTCAAACCGACTCTTGATGTGCCCCATTCAGGTCCATGAAGCTCTCTTCATCATCTGCAATGTGCCATCCTCAAGTCTTCATAGAAACAAGTATGCACTTGTCTCATCTATCCATGTGCTGCCCATGATCCTTGATCAAATCAGCTCCCATGTGTAGAAAGTAGTTGAGTCTCGGCTCAACCCATGCTCAAGTGTATCACCAAAGCATCATCATCACCATCGTTGTAACTCCATCACTCCAAAGTGCCTTATACTGATCCTCTACATCAAGTCACTCTTCCAAGCCATGCCCATACATGTACTTTGAAAGTATGCATCTCATACTGCATCAAAGTCTCCTGACCTCAGCTCCTCAATGCATTAGATCCTCAAAGTCCACCATACATGAAGTCCCTAAAAGTCACAACAATCTCATGTCCTCATGAGCTCCATAACCCATCCCCAACCAACATCTTAGCAAGCATACAAGATGCCTCAGCTCCCCATGTAGTAGGAATGCTCCATAGCTGCTCACAAGTCCATTCAAGTCTTCAATCTTACCAACTCTTGATGTGCCCCATTCAGGTCCATGAAGTCCTCTTCATCATCTGCAATGTGCCATCCTCAAGTTCCCATGTTACACTAGCAAGTCCTCCTGCATAACATTCCTGCCTTAGCACTCCTCTTTGGATGTCCCTTGACATCTCTACAAGTGCTTCCACACAATGTCCTTGCATAGGTCTGTCGTGCTTCATGTCTTCAAGTCTCCAACCTGATGTCCATGACTAAGCTGCCCATGTAGTCCAACCAAGTAGACACATCACAACAACTGGTCATCTCATCCAAGTCTTCGATCTTCGGTTTAGTGAACTCGGTCACCCAACCATCTCATCATCATCATGTCATGAGTTCCTTCACCATAGCTCCTTCACCAAAGTGTCCACCAAGACTTGCTCTTGGTCTCGGCCATGAGAAGTCCACCCAAAACATCACAAGTGTGTGCCCTCCTCAATCTGTCCATGAGTCATGCCGGGCACTTAGTCAATTCATGTGGCTAAAGCATGACTCATTCTTCCACAACGATCATCAAGTTCCACCCTTGTCCCGGGTCCTTGCACCTTTCATCATAAGGTCACAAGTAACCCCAACAAGCTTTCCAACAACTGACAATCCTTGCTCTTCCATACAAGGTTCCATCATAGTCATCCATGGTAAGATGTTCTCTTGCCTTGGCAAACTGGCTTTGCCCTTCCCTGCACATGGTCCATCTTCCAAATGCCCAAATGAAACACAAGTATCAATACTTCATCATCATGAGGCTCCTCCATGTGAGTGACCTCATCCATCCATGTTGACAAACTACACGACCCTGGTTCAACTTGATCAACCTCAAGTTCATCCTCCATCATAGTCGTGTTTGCAACATCTTCATCACAGAAGGGGACTACAATAACCTTGTTGCCCTTCAAGAATTCTTGTCCAAGTATCACATCGAAGTCATTCATCTCCATCACTATGAAGTCCAACTGACCCTTCCATTCTTTCATCTGTACAGTTACATCGTGTACCAACCCTGCCACCTTAGCTCTAGAGTTTACTGCTTTGACCTCCATATTAGATGTCAGCCCAGCCTCTTTTGCTAACCGTGTTGTCATAAAGTTATGTGTAGCACCTGTGTCTACCAGAGCTTGAATGGTCCTGCCATGAACCATCAAGTCTACGAAACCCAGACTATTCATCCATGATTTCTCCATAACCTTATCTGCATCGGCTTCACCTGTCATCAATTTCCAAGTGTCCTCACACTTGCTCCACCAGCTCCGACCGAGCTCTGATACCAACTGTCACGCCCCTACACCTGCAGTGATCTTCCAACCGCTTGTAGCGAGGTGCGGCACCACCGAGCGCTTTCTTTTTAACAATACTAACACCCGTGGACTACGCCTACTTCAACATGAACATACTTAGCTTATGTTTTTGCAACTGAATAAAGCATTATCCTTTATACTTTAGTGAAGACCATTCTCAATTATTAACCATGGACAATAAACCGAGAACATCAACAATAAGTAAGTACAAAGGGAGGGGCAACTCCCAGAAAGTTTGCCCAACAATATATTATAATAGCTTCTTCAATATTACAACACAAGTAATGCTTGTCAAACTCCAAGCCAATACTTAGAATAATTTTACAACAAGGCATAGAACAACGTTTTACAACATTTTCTGCACCTTTGCATAAGAAGGAGTTCTCACCCGAGCCACTCAACCTTCCTACCAAATCCTGCATAAAATTGCACACCAGAACCTCCTCAAACTGTGGCACACTTGCCAACCGTTCACATAAGACAAACTTGCGAAGTCCTTAATTCTTATGCGCATGAGATATGCGCATATCCTTCCAAGACTACGCACCTTTTCCCCTTGTCCTTATGCGAGAGTGTATGAGCGAATGTTCGTTGTTGTTCCAAATGAACCTGTGCCTCAAGCTTTTATATGTTCACTTGGTGTGTCGTCCCTCCACGCGGCCGACCTTCGTTTCCATAGTTGTAATGCCCAATGATCATGCAAAACTCCGTCGGATTACCCCAACGCTCTGTGCATACCTTCGTCGGCTCGTTCATAAGGCGAGCTGCCTGTCCGCCTTATAAGTGGGCGAGCGCACTCCACAACCGCACACATTCTCACACATGCCTTCGTCGTTTACTCCGCGCCCGCCTTGCGCCCGTCGTTCATCTCTCGGAGGCCTTACAATATAAAACCAAAAGAAATTTGAATATTTTTACAAAAATATTGCCAAACATTTTGATTTTTGCATGTTAGTGACTTGTAATATTTGCCCATGTTTCTACACTTTAAAATAAATTTCCATCAAAATTTTCTTGGGTTTAGTGTATTTATATCTTTGCAAATATTTTGTTGAATAAAACATTCAATACATTTTTTGGTATGTGTGTGTGGAAATAATGTCTACTCCCATTTTTCTACATGGTATCATGGTGAGACTAGCCTTAACTCTCTAGTAGGAAGGCTAAGGAAAATGAAAGTCTATGAGGTGTGCATCCTTCCAAATAGATTAGTGTAGGTAGGAGAGATGTAGTTGGTTATGAGTGATTCCTAGTGCATTTGTATTAGAGGTGTGGTTATGGTTTCCTTGTTCTAGTTTTAGTTGCTTGAGATGGAGGTATTGAAAGCCTTCAGAAAAATATGTAGAAGATAGCCCGTGATTTTCTAAAGAAGATGGAAAATAGCATACCAATTGTTTGTGGATTCGTAGAAAATTTCATACCAATTCTATGTGGATTTGTTGATATGCTAGATCTACTATGTGGGTAGCTTTGAGGTATGAGTTAAAGTATTCATGTGGGTAGCTTTGAGGTGTGAGTTAAGATATTCATGCTCGGGGGTTAATGCATTGGTTTGTAGAATCATGCCAAAGGAAGAACGTGAATCATACTTGTGTTTGGTTCTTTGGTTCAAAAGGTATGGTGGATTTGAAGCAATATTTGCTGATCTTTGTTACACATTATATGTGGTTGTTTGTTGCATTGAGGGGTTGCACATTTGAATCCCGATGAAGATCAATGACTAGATTTCATAAGGTAAACTTAGTTGATTTGTTACAATTCTTTATAGATTTCGCTGCTTTGGGAAATCATTATATCTTGTTCAAGATTGCTTCATTGCTAAGTGTTGAATTTTGTAGCTATGGCTGGTCTTCATAATATTCGTTTTTGTACTTTTAATATTGAAATATGAATTATATTTGCAAAAGAAGAAATTATTTGAAGCATGTTCTTCATGCTTGCAAGAAGATAAATTATTTTTATTTGTTTTTATATTCAAAATAATTTTTGTAAGGCATGTTCTTCATGACCTTATCAAAGCGGGAAAAGATTGAAAATTTGAAATTTGTATTTGCCTCCACAAGTGACCAAGTTGGCCCTCCAAGAGTCAAGTCGGCTTGCCCATGAGAGACACCCATTCGCATGGTTAGAAGACTATAAGTGGCCTATTCATCTAACCCCAAGGACACACTTCAGATCATCAAGTATATCTCTATTTTGTGCGAAGAAGAAAAGGAATACAAGGGTTAAAATAAGAAGAAAGAGACATGCTATACTTGCCCTCACTCTAGCAATCAAGGAAGCCAAATTTTGTACGAGTTTTTGAGGTGTATATCTCTATGATATAATGCGAATTTCATGTGGAAGAGTGTGGAGTTTTGAGGCATAAGTCTGGTGGTATCATCCAAAGTTTGAGGCTGAGATAGAGGATGAGTTTCGACCCTCTTGAGACATTGTTTCTGTGGTATATCTCTGTGGCAGTGTGAATTATGTGGCAGAGTTGCTAGAAGTTTGAAGAACTTGTTGTAGAATTATGGAGTGTTGACTTAGTCCTTGGTGGTTAGTCATCATGATGGTTAGTTGACTTTGATGTATCTCTTGTTGCATTGATTCTCTAAGGAAAAGGTTGGTTGGGTTTTCCTAGGGTAAAAGCTTCTTGTTTCTTTATGCATTGTGATCTCTATTGCCCTTGTATTGTCTATGGTTGAATTTTTGAATGTGTAATTACTTAATGATATCTTGAAAGAACAAATAATCATCTATATCATTGGAAGTAATTATCAAGTTTCAGAAATAAGTACTTGTATCTATTGTACTAGAAAATTCAACACTAAGTGCATCAAGTAGATATGGTAAGGTGAAAGCTCATGATTGAAAAATGGCAAATCAACCATCAGGGGAAATTTGAGATAAAAATTGACCTCAAAACAAAAATGTACTATTAAAATCAATTTTAAAAGAACTAATAGGATTCAAGATGATGATGTCATACTTATTTTTCGTATTTTTTACTTCTCTCCTTATGGGTTTTACTCAAGTGACCAATGCAGGCACTCAGTGGATGCGAGATTAAATTCGACATCCAATGAGTACACACCTTGCATAATTTTTGTGTAGATCAACTGGTAAGAAATGAAAATACATTAAAAACACTTTCTTTTTAATTAAAAACTCACATTTTTCCATATATTTTCAACTTTGATTGAAGTGTGTCTGTTCAAAAGTATGTAGAACGAATGGTTGTTGGATGTGGAATTTAATTCTGTTTGACAAGTGATTGCACTTGACATGTGAGTAAAGCTTACATGGAGATAAGTTGGAAATACAATAAAGAAAAGTAGTTTTATTTCATTTTCTTTAAAAAATCATAAAATTCTGCATCTTACAAGTGCTTGCACTTGACATTTGAGTAGACTTATAAAGAGATAAGTTGAAACTTGTTGGCGTGTGGGGGTGACCCAAGGTTCAAATGTGAGCCAACAAAGCCCCCTTAGCTACCGACATTTTCAACACATGTGAGTAGGTGAGGTCTCACCCCAGTTACACTGATGGGTTTGCATAACCTTTGAAAACTATGTAAGGAGAAAGAGGAAATAGGGATGACTCTGGTTTAGAACAACCCACCTCGAGCTAGTGCAATTCCCTTGTGTCGCAAATATATTCATTAAGCCAAAATACGTTCAAACACACTTACAACATACATTGGATCAATCCCAACAACTATGACATGTATCGGTCAGTGACACATCCATTTGTTAACCAAACATGTAACATTCATCAAGAATTCATTGTGTGAGTGCAAATCCAACTCTGACACAGAACAAGAGAAACCGAGTTCATTCATTTATACAACGTCAAAGTTATTTACATTACATAAACTATCCACACAAAACATTTGCTAGAACCCAACAAAGAATCTAGAACTCATTGATTGATACAAAATACATAAGAAATAGAACCATGAAGCTGGAACAAAACCTATGGATATTTCGTATTCATATTAAATATCAGTAATACAAGTTATAGAAAAGATCCATACGCTTGAATGTGGGAACTCAGACTATCATCCATTATATTACCCTATCCAGTCAATGTTGTTACAATACCCATAGTAAAGATTGGCAATAAGACAAAACATAACTGAGCAGAACTATCATTGAACAATAGAATAATAGAACAACCATCGATCTGAACCATCAAATAATAGAACTTAGTAAAATTATATTCGATCAACGTTGAACAATCATTTGAAGAAGAACCCTCTAATATTGAAAGAAACTCCTTATATAGCTTTTGTCTTCAACATCCCATTCTAGGGAATCTTAGGCCAACTCACCTAGCTAGCTCACCCTGATGAGTTGTCCTCGTACGAGTGAAGCTGCAACTGATTGTTGGATCATATCTAGCTGGATCTCTACCACTACCCACAACTAACCAACCTACATAACTGGAGGACATGTTATTGATCGAAGGATATTTCAGTTATGCATGGTCTTCTCGGCCTTCATTGCACATTTGTGCTATCTATTGGGCATCTGAGTGGTAGGTTGTGTGCAGTGTCCACCATCCTCTACGTGATTTCTCCATACTTAAGCAAAAGTTCATTTTGTTTTCCTTTTTCTCCTTTTTTTTTTCATGGCCCCAATAGGCCCCTAACATTATTTGTGGCTTGCCCCTTCGCCGCTCTGTCATGGTTGTGCTCCAATGGAAGGAGGGACCTTTGCAGTTTTTGCCAAAAATTTGTCAAACACATGTTTAGTTGTGTGCATGGTTTTCTTTGCTACCTCCATAGATTTGATAATATTTGCTACAATCTCTGCTGACATAACAAGATTTTGGAATAAACATTCATTCTGGGCGATGACTAGGTGTACTTTGGTATGCACTGCATTGAGATAATTTGTGACTTGCATGGCTTAGTCTTGCAGTTGTACCACCTTCTGAGCCAATTACTATTGCTCTGCTCTCCATTGGTTGATCTTCTTGCCCATCATCGCACTTTGCACTATTGCAACTCTTTGTTATGGCGTGGGTAGAGATATCAATTTGCTGCTTATAATTTCATTCTATTGCTCTACAGTTTGAATTTCAGTACTGATGTCTTTGAGCTTGAATCTATTATGCAATTTATTCCATAAGTCTATGCTGGCCTCATATAATTTTGTGCACACATGGTCAAGCTCTCGTGCACTCTCAAAAGATTAGGAGGCTATTGGGACCCGTTCTCTTATTTTTACTTCTTCTAGTGTGGTAGTGGGTTTGATTTGCAATTGTAGCTCTTTCACCTTTGCTTTTAGGCCATGAATGACCTCTTCAATATTTGGACAATTTCTCCTCTGTGGGGGCATCAATTTACACGGGGACACCTGATATTCCACTGTATACTTCCTCAAAGGCTCGTCGGAGTGTCCCCTTACTCTCTTTGGCTTTCTGTTGTGCTTCTTCCAACCATGTGCTGCTTCTAGAGCCTCGTGCTTTGAATTGGACTTCCTAGGCAATGGATTGTTGTAATGAATGTAAAACATGCATTGGTAACTGAGAAATAATCAAATCTACCTGGGGTGGCACTTCAACCTGCTGCTTGACATTAGTGTTCGCGAAGTGCACTCTGACTAGAGGAACGACCAGGTTGTGACGCTCTGCCGAGGTAGAGGATCACTGTGACAATTTCGATGATATCTCAGACGTTGGGGGTGTGTTTGTTTCCTCCATTGTAGTCGTTGGCTCTTTCACACTGGGTGTAGGAGTAGTTGCTATGGATACCTTGATCATTAGACGTAGTTTCTCCAATTGTTGTTGTGTTCGATCCTGTGATTCCCATTGCTCTCACGCTTCTTATTTTATAGCCGTAACAAGAGGGAATGTTTCCTCCTCCATCACCTTTTTAATATGTTTGACTAATTTTTGAAAGTCCTTTGACTAATCTGTTTCAAGGCTGGTTATCTTGCTTTCTTTTTGCTTCTTTCTTGCACCCTTCTGTTGACCTTGCAACAACCTCTTCTTGCCTCCTTGCATAGCTTCCTCTTCTTTGGGGTCACACTGTGGTGTTCTGAGACGTTCTTGTTTAGGGTCCTGTGGTAGGGTTTTTAGGTGTTCCTCTTGCAGAGGATAATTTTTCACTCCCTGTTGGGTATCTTGGCATTCCTCCTATGCACTACTATCCAATTGTAGGAATTTACAGGGTAAGTTCCTCAAATAGAACACCAAAGGACACCTCTCACAAACATATCACAGAACAATACACCAGTATTCTTGATGTGGTTAAAACCCTCAAAGAGGGAAACAGTGCATGGCCTGAGCCAACGCAGCCACTTCAAGCAATTTATTAATAAAATAATGAAAATTTACATAAGCTTCTCTCATGAATGGTTACCCTACAAATGACCTCCATGCCCTTTAAATAGAGATCATGGACCAATCGGGTGTTAAGACACGAATCAAGTGTCGGTAATACCGAGGAGAGAATGAACCGTCAGATCACTTCATGTCTAGAACATATCATGACCGTCGGATTGTAAGTTACAAAAGTACATAGTAAAGAAACACACTTTACCTAAATCTACACTAGACCAAGTTATACTTAACTATTTCCTATGTGTCGGAATATCCTAACATCCCCCCTTAAGAACAACTTGAGATAGGATTGAAGGACGTACAAATATGACACAATAGGAGAAGGAAGGAGGCATTAGAGCCTACCCCCCCTTAGTGACAACTTCTTGAACTCCAACCATAAATCGAAGTTTAGTTGTGAGAGCCTTTGTAAAGATGTCTGCAACTTCTGTTGAACAATATTGCACTTCAAGAACATGGTCATGAATGAGCTTTCTGATGAAGTGCATGTGTAGTTCAATGTGTTTGCTACGCTGATGTTGGACTGGATCTTTGCATAGTTGAATGGCACTTTGATTATCACACCAAAGTGTAGTTGGATGCTACTGCTGAAAACCAAACTTTGACAGGTTCTGACGAAGCCACAGGGCTTCCTTACTAGCGTCTACGGCGCCACGATACTCTGCTTCTTCTGAAGAAAAAGAGATGGCACTTTGTTTCTTGCAAGCCCATGTAATAGGTCCAGAACCAAGAGTGAAGACATAACCGACAGTAGACTTTCGATCATCAGGGTCACCAACCCAATCGAAATTAGTGAAACCAACCAATAGAGGAGATGCTTCTGCACTGTAATGAATCCCAAACTAAACTTTACCTCGAACATAACAAAGTATTCTTTTCGCTGCTTTTCAATGACTTTCATGTGGATTTTGCATAAACCGAGCAATAAGGCCAACAACAAAGGAAAGGTTAGGACGAGTATGGTTCAGATACAAAAGTTTTCCTACAAGTTGACGGTATAAGGTAGCATCAACTTCAGGGGAAGTACAAGTGACTGAAAGTTTGGCTCCACACTGAAAGGGAGAAGAGGTTGGCTTACAATCTTCCATGTGAAAATGGCGTAGAAGATCACATTCATACTTGGACTGGAAAAGGGAAATACCTTCCTTGGATTGCAAGACTTGAAGACGAAGAAAATAATGCAAGTGTCCTAAGTCTGTCATTTCAAACTTCTTTTTAAGGCTGAACTTCACATGGTTTATAAGGTTGGGATCACTACCAGTAAGGATAAGATCATCAACATAAAGAACAAGAATGATAAAAGACTTGCCCACTTTCTTGGTGTAGACAGTATTGTCAGAATGACACCTAGAAAACCCTGTATCTAAAAGAAAGCTATCCATTTTGGCATACCAAGCCCGAGGGGCTTGCTTGAGACCATAAAGGGATTTATTAAGCCGACATACAAGGCTGGAGTCTGTTTTTAGAAAGCCAATAGGTTGTTCCATATAGATTTCTTCATGCAAGTCCCCATGCAAGAAGACAGATTTAACATCCATCTGATGGACTTCCCATTTGAAAGAGGCAACAAGGGAAAGAACAAGGTAGATAGAGTTCATTTTGGCAACAAGGGAGAAGGTTTTAGTATAGTCAATGCCTTCAACTTGTGAAAAACCCTTAGCAACAAGACGAGCTTTATGTTTATCAACTTTTCCATCTGGTCCATACTTGGTTTTGTAAACTCATTTGCATCTAACAAGTTTTCATCCCTTTGGAAGAGGAACAAGATCCCATGTATCATTTGCCAATAATGAACGATATTCTTCATTCATAGATGCGTCCCAATCTGGATGGCCTGAAGCTTCTGCAAAGGTGTCAGGATCATAATTTGCTGAAGCTTGAGCCAGTAAAGAAGAGGCTCTATCGAACTGAGAACTTGTACGTCGCTGATTTGTAGGATCACCGACAAGAGCACCTGTTGCATCCAGAGTAGCACAGACCCATTTTGGAGGCTGAGGCGCCGAAGGAGGATCTTGAGAAGGTGGGGGAAAATTGTCATCCTCACTGTCACCATCTGAAGAAGAAATCTTTTTAGAAGTAGAAGGGATAGAGAGAGGTGGCACATCTGCCGAACTAGGCTCGTAGGCCGATATATTTTCAACGAACTTTACATCTCTTCTAATGATAACATTTTTGGACTTAAGTGGAATAAGTCTATATCCTTTGACATCTTCATAATGTCCAACAAAAATACATTTTTCACTCTTAGGTTCTAAAGCTTTATGTTTTTCATCTGGAATATGGGCCCATGCTTCATTTCCAAAAACATGAAAGTGACTTACATCTAGTTTAATTGAGCTCCATGCTTCTTCTGGAGTGATATTATTTAAAACCTTAGTAGGAGTGCGATTTACTATGTAATTTGCACAGTTAATTGCTTTTGCCCAAAAATTAAGGCTAAGTCATTTAGATTGAAGCATACAATTAACCATTTCCTGTAAGGTGTGATTCTTCCTTTCAGCTACACCATTTTGTTGTGGAGTATATGGAACAATATGTTGCATTTGAATTCCATTCTCAGTGCAAAAGTTGATGAATTTGTTGTTAACATATTCTCCCCCATTATCAAATATTAGCTTAAGAATTTGATGTCTAGATTGTTTTTCAACAAAGGCCTTAAATGCCAAGAACATGTTAAATACTTCACTCTTGAGTTTTAAGAAGTATACCCAAGTGCGTCTAGAGAAATTGTCATTGAAAGTTAAGAAATACTTGTAGCCAGAGAATGAAACCACTGGAAGTGGACCACATAAATCACTATGCACAAGCTGTAAAGGGGCTGAGGCGTGCTAAGAGGCACACTTTTCAAAACTATCCAGATGATGTTTTCCGAGTACACATCCGGAACAAACACCATCTTTGCAAGATACCATTGGAAGACCTGTCACCATTTTTTCTTTACATAGATTCTGAAGGGAGCGATAGTTTAAGTGACCAAATCGCTCATGCTAAAGTTTGCTCACTTCATCATTATGAGCAACAAATACTGAGGGAAGATTTGATGACCCAAAGTTGTTAAACTTATACAACCTTGTAGAATCATCAACAATGCCGTTAGCTAAAACTGTCTAGGATTTCTTAGGTCCTTAATTACAACGTCGTGAGGTGAAAATTCAACGATTTTACCTTCACCTGAATGAGTTATCTGATATACAGATAGAAGGTTGCAGGATAAGGTTGGAACACATAATACATCATTAAATTGACCATTGTCTAGATGAACAGTTTCAATCCCTACAACACTAAGAGATCTATCATCACCAACATATATATTTTTGGTGTTACAATAATTTTAAGAAGAAAACATGGCTTTGTTTTTTTCCATGTGATAAGAAGCTCCAGAATCAATGAGCCACTCATAAGAATGAGAAGAAGAAGATACATTTAGTGCATAACCAGACCGAGATGCTTGACAACCACATGCAGAAAGTGTTATTCTTGAAGATGAAGTTGAAGTTGAAGAGTGCTCCAAATGGATGTTATGCTTCTTCATTGCTGCTTCCAAGGCTTCCATTTTCTTAAAGCATTTGGATTCTAAGTGGTCATCTCGATTACAAAAGTGGCAATGCCTATCAATCTTCTTCCCCTTCTTTTTATTTGCCTTATCATTTTGTTGAAATGCTTTTTCATTTTGAGACTGAAATTGCTTAGGACCCTTGTTTGTTTTAGGACCATTCTTTTTAGGATACTGCTTCTTAGGATTCTTTGAATTTGGTTGTTGCTGGGCGGCTAAGGCTTTCTTAGAAGAGTTTGCAAGATTAAGAATACCAAGATATAAGAGTGTTTCTTGTTCTCTTATTAAAGAATCACAAAAGGCATCAAAAGAGGGGGACTTTTAGTCTTGTCTTTGAGAAATAAAGGCTTCTCTAGTAGAACGGAAGGTGGAAACAAACACAAAGTAGGCTGGTCCCAACTTAGTAAGAATGGAATAGATAGGGCTACCATCTTCTTTCTTAACCTTAACACCTTCCAAGAGAAGTTTAAGGGTCTTGAACTTGGACAAAAAATCTTCAATGGAAGAAAAATTATTGGGGTCCAATGTAAGCAACTCATTTCGAGTTGATGGGATCTAATTTCATTTTTAATTCGAAAAGCTTTAGCGATATGTTTCATTGCTTCATTAGGAGTATCAAGTTCTGCGATATGGAATCTAAGGTTTGGAGAAATAGACATCCTTATCAACCCATGTGTTTGATCTTGCCTATTTTCCCATTTGGTTGCCTTATCTTCATCTTTAGGTTTAGTTTCTTGGCCCAAGGCTATTCGGTAAAGGCTTTTGCTTCTAAGTAAATCCACAATGTAGGACCACCATTGGAAGTAGTTAGTACTATCAAGAATAACTTGGCATGGATTTCCATTTTAATAGAAATTGAAGCTATATATGATGAAACTAAGTGTTCCAATGGAAAGAGTTCGAAAAATTAGACTCATTAAAAAAACGGTTCTGAAAATGGCTTTCAGATGAAGAAGTTATGACTTTTTGAAGAAAAGTTGTTGAAAATGTTGACTAAGTGCGTGAATGTGCGGAAATGAATGATAATGTTATATTTTAAAAAAAATCCCCCCCTTTCTGAACTTAATATAATTAGCTCACTTTAAAAAAGAGATTTTATGTGACTCACTTTTATAAATAAGTGAAAGTCACTTTTACAATGGTACTTTATGAGCTACCCACTAGATTGTAACTTAAATAAAAGATAAAGAGACTTTAGAATTATAAGTGGCGCACTTTTTATAATGGGCGAGAACATTTTTACATAAAGTAACTCTAAAACATAAGTTACATGTGATTTTTGAAAAAATAACTCAACAAAAAGAAAGGCTTGAACCCAAGACCTCTATTCTCATAAAGTAACTTTGGACCAAGTGAGCTAGTTTAAAAGGTTAGTAATTTTTGGAAAAGAGGAAGGATTTTTTTTTTTAGTCACTGAAGCTTTGGGGTGCTTATAAAAAAATGCACAACCCAACACAGACATGCAAAAAAAACCAAACCTTATGGCTTGAAGTTAGCTTTCGCCAGAAACTAAATATTTTCCTCAATATTTCTGATTTTCTGAAATCACACTAATGCGCGACGGAAAAAAGCATATGCATGAGAAAAATCATTCTTTTTTGTTTCTGATTTGCCCATATCGCACATAGTTGCGAGGCAAAGAGCATACATAGAAACGAAAGGCATAGATCCGGTAATAAAAACAGAGAGCTAAAAAAAGCAAAATAAACAGAGAGATGATTAGCTAAAACTGCAAAAAAGACTGTATACCTCCAGATCTTAAAAATGACCTAGCTAGGGCTACTAGAAACCTTTTCGCGTGAAACGAAATGGGCTCCTCACTGGAACAGATGCTCCTAACACAATAGAGTAGTCATCTCAACCCAAAAGCAGTTAGAAACAATAGATTTAGGAAACGACGGACGGATGCAGTTGTACCGGCTTCCGATTTGGATCACCAACGGATGCGGCCCTCAAATAGCTCTGATACCATGTAGGAATTTAGATGGTAAGTTCCTCAGATAGAACACCAAAGGACACCGCTCACAAACAGATCACAAATCAATACACCAATATTCTTGACATGGTTAAAACTCTCAAAGAGGGAAATAGTCCACGGTCTGAGCCAATGCGACCACTTCAGGCAATTTATTAATAAAAGAATGAAAATTTACATAAGCTTCTATCATGAATGGTTACTCTACAAATGACCCTCCATGCTCTTTAAATAGAGATCATGGAGAAATCGGGTGTTAAGCCACAGATCAAGTGTCGATAATACCGATGAGAGAATGAACTGTCAGATCACTTCATGTCTAGAACATATTGTGACTGTCGAATTGTAAGTTACAAAAGTACATAGTAAAGAAACACACTTTACCTAACTCTACACTAGACCAAGTTATACATAACTATTTCCTATGTGTCAGAATATCCTAACACCAATATCTGTACTTCTGGCTACTCACCAATTGATGGTATAGTCCATTCTGCTGGCTAGTTGTTCACTATCTGCGACACCTCTTGTTTTTCAAGCTTGTATCAACACTTTAACCATTATTTTTCAGGGTCTGTGCATGCCTATTCATACATGTTGTGAGGGGTGGCATGAAATTGTGTCATTTCCGTATAGGATTCGACGATCTATACTACAATGTTTGATACCTTCAAAATAACATGATGATCACTTTGTTTTCAAATAAAATTGTATTCATTTGACTCTTCTTGTCAGAAGTATACCAGAGTGATCCAAAACACGATGCGATGAATTTCGGCTTTTCCGGTGGAGGAAAGTTAATATCATGAGGAGTTTTCCATTTTGTCAAAGCAATCAGGGTCAACAACCACACATAGTGGAATTATGCATTTTTTTTCCTGTGCCTTTGAAACAATCTTGCATGAATTGATTAAGTAGGAATGTTTCCCATTTCATTTGCACTCCTATGACACATTTTGTTATGACAATCACCACTCATAAGGAATTTCTCCTTGCGGCACTTCCTGAGCAACTTCTAGGCTATCAGCTATGTGTGAAATTACACTTTCTCATCACTTATAGAGGAGATTAAAGTTCTCCATTGTCCACAAACTACAGTGTATTTTTCTGTGAATTCCTTATCAACGACCTGTTGGTTCTTTTTGTTGAAGAGAGGTTTTGGATTCTCTCCTGCGATAGACAATTTGATGATGCTAGATATGAGCTATGAATATATTTCTATGGGCTCATCGAGCCACGATAACTCTATCGTGTACACAACTCAAAAGTAATTTAACACATGTTTACTTCATTACTACGACGAAAATGGGGGATATCTAGCAGATTTAATATACCCTATCTTTCTAGCCCTGTGGAAGTCCTAGTTGCAACATGATGGTCATTTCCCTGTCTTCAACAAAATGGGGGAACTTGTTGTTGTTTGCAACATCGTGGTCGTTGTATTTCATCTTGCCTGCCACACCAAGCATGTCCCCTTCATTGATAATCACTCCTAGTAGGATTGGAGATGTTAACAACTGATACTTCGACTCTTTTGGTAGTTGATTTTTTGGTTTGGAAACTTGCTATGGAGGTGGTGCACCACTAGTGCCCTTTTTCCTCACTTTATTTGAAATTTACTATGAGGACATGGCATACTTATCAAGCAATTAAAACTATCGTTTGCAACTATAGTTAGACACGTGAACTTCTCTCTGTTTTGCGCTTCAAACTTTGGGTCTACTCTTGCACTTACAGGGCAATGAAAATGGAAATGGAGTAAATACTAGTGACTAATGTTCCTTGCACGTCTTTTCAACGACAATAACTTTTGGTGATTCTAGCCTTATCTTGTAATAACTATGTTCATCTCACACAATGGAGCTTTCTGGGTGAGAATGTTGTTCTATGGTTTTGGCCATGCTAGAAGTCATGTCTGCAACATTTTCGACAAAGTCGCCAATATAGAAAAAAATTTGGTCTTTATTAACCTTAATGCTCTTTCCATAAAGTCCCAAGGTGTCTAATCCACATGGACGACACATGCTTTCACTGACACCTTTTTCTACACTTTTTCGGTTCCTGTTGTCATCATCAACTGTAATATGTAGTCTACTTTTTTGGTTATCTCTGGTACCATGTGCTTCCTTCGACTGCATGTTTCTTTAGTGCGTGGTGCACCAATGATTCACTATGACAAGAAATTGTTACTTTGCCAGATCTGTTGCATTGTTCTCGTGGTCACAACATATCTAAGGTTCTCGTATTCTTAGCTCTGATCTGTAAACACAAATAAAGTTATTGATTTCTTTTTTCTACAACAAATCAATTTTGGGAGGTGGGACAACTGTCTTTGTATAATTTAAGCTGGCTCCCATTGACAAATCCTTGCAAGGGATCCCCCTTCAATTTCTTTGGTTGGACAACTCTTGCATTTGTGACATAGTTGATAACAGACAGTCTCAATCAATGCATCTGAAATTTTCTAAGTTGCTCCGAAAATTTACTGTCACACATCAACACAAAATCACTAATCTGGAATTTCTTATGATTGATGTGGCAATCATTCCATGTCTTCTCCCTGGCCTCCTGCACATTTTGGTAGAACCCAACTAAGAATCAATCTTCATCCAATTATAACAGCTCTATTAATCTTTGCTCTACTGTACTAGAATTGTTAGTTTTGGTTCGACAACAATGCGAAGACTGGGAACTAGGAATTCCATGGGAATTATTGCTTCTTGCCCACATACCAACAAGAAAGGTGTTTGACTTATAAGATTCTTTGACGTAGTCTGGTATGCCCATAGCACCACGGGAATCCTCAGGTCCCATTCATCCCTGTTTACATTACAAACCTTCATAAGTGTGTTCTCCATAATCTTGTTAAAGGCCTCAACTATGTCATTTGCTTGTGGATGGTATGATGTGCTCTCATTAGAGGAAATTTTAGCTTAAAATTTGCCTCCTTAGGAAAAATAATAAAATAAGGAGTTGTTTATGGAGGCAGAGGAATTGCCCGGACGGTCAAAAGTGGTCGGAATTTGGGCAAAAAATTTTCAAAAATTCTTGCAGTAACAATGTTTGAACCCTGTTTTTAATGGTGGAAATGGATTCAACACCATCAAAAACCTCTAGGGCACCAAAAATATTGAAGTTTAACAACTATAACCTGGATTTAGAAAAATTCCTGTCGGATTTTATCAGAATATGACCGGAATTTCCATTATTTTCAGGGAAAAAAGCAATCTATTTAGACTACGACATAAAATAATAGTCAAAATAATAAAATAAGAGTAATGAATTTTAGAGGGGAAATAAGAAAACTTTTTTTGTTTGTATTTTTGGCTTATCTCCTTATAGGTTTACTCAAATTTCAAATGTAGGCACTCGTTGGATGCAAAATTAAATTTCACATCCAACAAGTACCCATTATGAAACCCTATGAAAAAACTCACATAGATAAAAATTGAAGATACATTAAAAAATGTGTTTATGGAATTTAATTCCGCATCCAACGAGTATCTATACTTGAAATTTGAGTAAACCTATAAAGAGATAAGCCAAAAATACAATTAAAAAAGGTAATTTTCTTCCTTTCCCTCCAAAATATTTACATGTATCTTTTTTTAAATTTAAAATATTTTGATTGGTTTACATATTATGACACAAAAATTACATGAAAATTTCATGGTACTTTTAGACTGAAATTTCTTTTAATGTTTGATGGTGCACTTTGGAACTCTTCTGTCAATGCTTCAATGGTTTGATTTAGAAAGTGAGCCCCCTGGTGAATCATTAATATTTTAGGACATCTAAAGCAAGTGATGAAATTCTCAGATAAAAAACGGGTTGCGGTCTCCACACTACAATCTTGGATGGGTGCTTCCTCTACTCGACAGGTTAAGTAATTCGTCGCAGTTATGATTGCATATTTATTGGGCCAGTAAAATCTACGACCCACTCATAAAATGGTTACAGTGTGATCTGCGGATGAAGAAGAATTTTGTCTTGACATGAAGGTTTTCCCACTCTTTGACTCACATCACAAGTGCGATAATACTCCTTCATGTGCGATGGACTATTGGTCACCGAAGACCTGTGCGCAAAATCTTCTATGCGATCACTTTTCTTACATAGTGAACTTCAACCACTCATTAATGAACCTCTGTCAAAATCACTGGTCTTTCATGCTCTACTACATAGAAATATATTATACCACCCGCACCTAGCTAGTATAAACAACTTGCAGTTAGTTTATAGTCCATTGCCTTGATTACCAACTTTTTCTTCTGTGCTACCGTGTACTGCTGTGGTATTGTCCCCATGCTGAGGAAATGGACGATCTCTGCAAAAATATTGTCTACCATCTCCACACTAAATAACTGTGCATATGATAGGCTATCATTCACGTTTCTTGCATCTTCATTGGAAAGGATTCTTAACAAGTGGTCCTACCTTGTATTTAGCGTATCAGGCTTCACTATTCCCTCAAAATTATACTTTTGGGACAACAAAACCACCTACATATTCTCCCCCCAACACTGGCTTGTTGACAAGGTAGCATAATGTAGAATGGTTACTAAACAAATTAAAGTGTGAGCCCAACATATAGTGCCTAAATTCTTGTACAACATATAGCATTGTCAATCCTTCCCACTTGGTCACGGTGTAATTCTATTTCACTGAAGATAACTTCTTGTTGGAAAAGCAATTCGGTGGTCCATCTCAACCTCTCTTGGTTGTGCCAGTACTACTCCTAGTGCCATCGACGATGCATCCACATGAACCTGAAACTCCTTGCTCCAGTCGAGGAATAATAGGATTAACACACATACTAGTTTCTCATTTAATGTATCCAACACCTATTGGTCCAACTCTTTAGTCCATTCGAACTTGGTGTCCTTCTTCAGTAACATTTCCAATGGCGCAATAATTTGCGTATATCCACACATACAATTTTTGTAATATCCAGTATGCTTGAAAGTCGCACACAATTGTCACACTGAAGTTGGAGGTGGAAGTTTCAAAATCACGACGATTCGCCAGATCCACCAACAGTCCTTGCTTGCAAACCACATGTCCTAACATAATTACCATTGGAAAACAACAAATATACTTCTTTAGATTTAGGGAAATTTGACTACCTGCACCTGTCCAACATGAGTCAGAGTACCTCATTGTGCTTCTTCAATAGGTTGAAGATAGTCTAGTCATCCAAGTAAACTTCTAAAAACTTATGTATAAAATATCTGAACGCTACAACCACCACTCGAGGAAACACTACTGGCGCATTTTTCAAACTAAAGTGCATGATGTTATATTGGAATTATCCCCACTCTATAGCAAATGTTGTCTTATGTTGGTACTCCTTGGCAATATTAATTTGATGGTATCCCAAGAACTCATTTATAAAGGAGTAAGCCTCCTATTTTTTGACATTCTCCAAAACTTCATCTATGAATGGTGTGGGGAACGAGTCATGTATACAAGCATCGTTCAATTTCTTGAGATCTACACATATCCAAAATTTTCCCATTTTCTTTAGCTGCACAACCAATGGGCTGACCCACTTAGATTCCTTGACAAGTTCTATTTTGCTTTCCTTCAACATCCTGTCGAGCTCCTCTTTGACTTTTTATTTCTATATGGGGTTGAGGTGGTAGGGTCTCTGTCACACTGGCTTAGCACCCAACTTCAAGCTGATCTTCATCTCCCTAACTCGCCCAATATGCCCTTCATCTCTGCAAAATGGTTGGGGAATAAATCTTTCTATTCACGTAGTAAGTCGAAGATTTGTTCAAAAGTTTCTCGTCAAAATAATATCCAATTATGGTGAACTTAGCACTGTCTTCTGTGCCAATATTCACTTTTCGCGTTTTAATGGGTTATGCGTAGTCTGGTGTAGTGGAGTCTAGTTGTGGCCCAATTACTTCGTGTTCTCCTTCATACTCCGAGACCTGCATATCTCTACGATATTCATCATCATTGATCTCCTTTGCTATGATGTAACACTTTGCCAACTTCTTTGTGGTTTAACAATGTTGGTAAATTGTGTAGAGTGCTACTTCCTTCGGTGTATTATTTGGACCCGATGGAAACATTTTTTCATTTATACAACACAGTCCTTCATCCACCATTGGGTCATCAGAATCAAAGCGAAAAAC
Source organism: Pinus tabuliformis (assembly GCA_031772625.1). NCBI lineage: Eukaryota > Viridiplantae > Streptophyta > Pinopsida > Pinales > Pinaceae > Pinus > Pinus tabuliformis. Next base: position 990,021,935 of record CM062817.1, on the reverse strand, counting down.
GAAATAGAAATTTCTCCATCATTACTACCTAATATGTAATACCTCGTTGTAGCTCTAGCTGTGTATACCAATTCTGGGTCACATTGTCTAATGTATATACAAAGTGGTGTACCCACTCCACCTCTGGAATCCTATCCTCTCTCCATCTTGCAATGCACTTATCTAGGTGAGTGGTTGGGGATGTCTTACCATCGTACCTTTCCTCGCAATCCCCAACATCCAATCCAAAATAAATATGCAACAAGTGCCTGCACTACTACCAAGTTTTTGTTTGCCCCTTATATGTTTCCCACTAGCGTGACATAGTAGCTTTGAGTGAAATATCTAGCACTGACAACCTAAGGTGATTTGAAACATATACCTTGAATTATTTAACAAAAGTAAATACATCCATGAGTCCATTGAACTGATGAGGTTCCCAAACTTCTGTGCCAATCCACCTTACTGAACTAGTTATTTGTGCAAATCTCCTTGTGGAAACCTCATGTAGATGTTTCTATCGATTCTCTAACGCCTCATTTGAGTTCGATGAACACGAATTAATGCCATGCCAACTCAACATACCATTTGTTGTTGGGTTGACGTAGTCGTCATACTAGGCGATTATGTTGTAAATGTTGTCAAGGTATACTACATCGAGGGCTCAACGTAGCGTTCCCCCTCCTTAGGGTCCAGGGGTGCGACTAACAACAAATCTATAGGCTCAAATATCATCTATCATTTCTTCAAATTAGTAATAGCCTGATTTTCAAAAGTCCACTCAATACTAAGCAACACTAGATAAGGATCTGTGCCATCCACTATCTCAATGAATTCAAATCTACCAGATTCCTTACCCCTTCAATGTTAACTTCAACATCTACCAATCATCCAATAGGAATATTCTATATTGATTGGACAACCACAGTTGAATCAATGACCATATGAGCTTTGGCTTCCCCATTAGTTCCCACATTTTCTTTGGTAATATACTTACATCCAATCCTATATCCAATCTAATGTTGTCCATGTCGTAGTATGCAATATGGGTGTTGAACCTAGACTCTCTATTTGTGCACTTCTTGTGTAACACTTAATTTATGGTCCTTTAGGGCACTTACGTGGGACATGCTTCCTTCTCCCATGAAAAGTGATAAATCATCATGCACAATTTCTCCAAGGCCCGCTCATCCTTTATCAAATCGAAACAAAATTTCAAAATTTTTTGGATGGGGCTTACCTTTAGAGGTGTTACATCAAGTGGAGGCTGATCATAAATTGGGCCCCCCTACGATTGGCTTGTTGAGCTTAATGCACCCCATTCAATTGTAATGAAATCTATTATTGCCTCCTTATATGTTTGTCTATCTCTAGCAGATTTGAATCTTAGAGGAGGCTCTACAGCCTTCCAGACCCACCGGTGAGGTTGCTCTAGTGGATTCACAAAATCCATGCTAGTTATGGTTCCTACCCTTGTCACCGCGCACACTTGAGGCTGGTCGTGTCAGGCCTCAATGGTGACCACCTGTACATTTCCCCCCCGTTTTTCTTGCCACATTTCCAATAACAATAGTAAATCCTCCATAAGTTGGTCTAGCTGCTTGAAATACGTGTTGTTGAAGAATAAAGGGCAATTATGTATAATATGGTTCTTCTAAAATTGATAACAATTTGTGAAACACTTTTACAATTTATTTTAGCTTAATCTTCTTCTTATTATTAGTGTGTGTGTTTAATTCATCAAACTACTACGAAAACATAAGAAACAAGAACACAAGATATTAGCTCTCTGCCAGGACCAAAAAATCTCTCTCTTAGAGAGGAAAACCCTTTCGTAAATTTCTCTTATTGAAGCTTCTTATTGATCAATGCCAAACCATAGACCCTTGACTAGAATATCCTCCAAACACAAGTCAAGTACTTCCTCCTTCCTACACTTTGTTCCTTGACACTTAGTCCTCCTTCTTCCGGCACTTCGTTGTCCTTCTTCCATCACTTTTCTCTTCTTATAATTGTTGGTAGTCCTTGTTGTACTTTCCCTATAAGAGACACTTATCCTTGGTCTCTAGTGAAGCCCTTCACTAATGATGATTTCTTCCTTCTTCTTGACCAACCGAGCTCCATCTTCAATGTGTAGGTATAGACTTGATATGACAATTTTGCGACCCTAAATTATCGCACGTGTAGGAGGCTTAGTAGTGTATTTAGTTCCTTCCTCCTTCATATGAGAGAGTTGCTTCTTCGCTCTAGTGGGAGGCCTTATAGGCCTAAGTTTCAAGCCCAAACCAAGATGAATATATGACTGTGATTTTGTTGTTGATATAACTGCAAACTGCCCTCCTTTTTCTCGCATGTGTGACTGTACTTTTCCCTAGAAACAATCCCAAAACTTCGCTTTTCTTCCTTCTTTCTTCACTGCACTTGGAGATCCCTTAAAATTGTTCCTTCTTCACTTTTCCTTGAATTCTCTTGCTCGCTGATTTCAGAGGTGAGTATTGGTCGTTATGAGGGAGTGGACAACCTCTATATATAGAGGATTGTCCCTCCTTTAGGCCGACTTGAGGTTGACTTGTTGACTGTAGGCCGACTTGGTGTTTCTTCATCATTTTTGCTGCTAGGAGGATGTTGTTGCATGGAGAGGACTTGACTTTTCTTGGAGATATTTCCTTTGACTCTTATACAAGTTTATACATAGTGTAACATGCCCTTAAGGGTCTTCAGTAAATACATTGACTCTTTGACTTCCTAGAAGCACTTAAATATGTGCTTGACCTTCTTCAATGAGCAAGAATCTAATTGATAAATATAACAAAAAAAATATTTATTTTCTTGAATAAATACAAATATCAAAAGTACATTTATGAATACCGAACCTAGTTACACTTTCTTCAACACTCCCCTTTAACTAGGGAGGTATTCATAAATCATTACAAGGTGTTTGGCTATTTTTTAATCTTGAATAATTCACATAAGAGAAAAGAGATTGGCAATCCATCTATTATAGCATCCTGTTAACCGACATTGTCCATAGCAAGGCCTTGACTAACAACTCTATCTCTCATTAGATTAGAGCACAATGTTGCTGAGACCAATGACTTATAGAGACCTTAGTCATTGTCTCTCAAGGTACATACCCACCCGGGTGTTCACTGAGTATGACCTTCTAGGACTATTCTTGTCTTTGATTCCCAGCCCTCAATGCATATCGGTCCTCTTGGCTACTCTTGCCTTGGATGCCCTACACATCCTCAAAGAGTATCAGATGCCAAATGATTACCCAATCCTCCCATTCTTTCTTCCCAAGTGAAGACAAGAATTTTGTGTCTATCTCTTGCTCCCAATTGAGGAAGATATGCCCAAGTATCTTCTGACAAGATACTTGTCCAAGTTCCTTTGTAATTGGGAACTTGTTATAACTCCCTCTTAGCTAGGTACTTGTCCATTCATCAACAAATTCTTCTTTATGGGTTCCTCAATTGCTTGATATCCTTCTTTGCTGTCATGAATTATTTGTTCTAACTTCTTCTTGGTAGGGCATCGACCATTGATCACTTTCCTTCTTGGCTTGTCATGTCATTGCTTCTTCGTGGAAAGTGTCCTTCTAGATGTGTGTCAGGTTCTTTCATCATCTGGCTACTCCTTTATCATTTGTCTATGCTTTTATAATACATATCACATAGATGCTTAGTTGTACTTTCTTGTTTCCATGCTTCAATTTGGTAGCCCTTCATGACTTCATCCTAACTTGCTTCAACATTAGATAGTTCTTTTGTTGGATGGCTTATTCATCATGACATATTCGTAGAGTTGAATCAACTATCTGCACCTTAATATTTCCAAGGCCTTCATAGGTGTCAAGGGTCCTTTAATCTTTTTCTTCCTTTGTCAAATTTGTCATGCCTTCTTTCAAGAGATATCTTTAATGGATCTTGTCGGATAGTGATTCCTTATGACCATGGTGTTCTTCACATGCTTGATATCTTTCTTCATTTTCTTCTTCTTGAGTTGTTTAGATAACAACCTTATACTTCCCCATGAGAGCACTTTCTTCTTTTCCTGCTTACTTGAACTAGTCAACATTTCTTCTTCACATGTCTTTTAGTTAGCAATCTTGTACTCCTTAGGAGAGTATTTTCTTCTTCACTTGCTTCATGGAGTAGTCAACAACCTTATGCTCCTTATGTGAGCACTTCTCTTGTTGACTTGTACATGCTCTTGAGTATGTCTTTGGTGAAAGAGATATTTTTGTACTTGATCATGTCTTAGATCTATTCCCATGACTTTAATAATATATAAGATGACATGACTTTACCTTTTAGTGCATACATACCTCATCTTGATTCTGCTTTGATCATCTCGGCTTCATTTGATGGTCCTTCTTGATTGATGTAGCCCTTCTTTGCTTCATCCATTCTTGCCTGCACATCATTCTTCCTTGTATTCCATGAATGGAATTCTTGTTGACACATCTGCTCTTATTTATGAACCTTCTTTTGAAGATTCTTGTCATAGGATCTTATAGATCCTCATCCTGCAAATGTGTCTTTCTTTTGATGATGGTGGCATTCTAGGATTTACAATCATGATCACTTATTCTTTTATCATGGATGGGGTCTTATAATAGGTATGCTCTTCTATATGAATATCTTGAACTATATGTGCACTATGCTCCTATATTATGGAAGATATTTCTAACCATGCATTTTGTTCTATTTCTAAATGCTCCTTCTACATAAGTATTTTGAACTCTATGTACATCATGCTTCTAGATTCTAGAAGATGTTTCTAGCCATGCATTTTTATTCTATTCTTACATGCTCCTCTATTACTCAAAACTTTGAAAGAAGACTTTAAGTAAAGAAGTAGACTTAGTCATAGGAGAGATCCTGAGGATCTTCCTTCTTTTGCTTCTTGTCTTCTTCTTTCACGTCTTGAGTCATGTGAGCTTCTTCCTTTTTTCTTTTGTTGTAGTTGTTCTTCTTAAGTTTTGGACAATTCCTTTTGTAGTGTATATAATCTTGGCATCCAAAGCATTGGATTTGGACATATCTCTATTGTTTTTTCTTTGTGGACAAAATTTTCCAAATTTTCCCTTTTTTCTTGGTCATGATCGAAAATGCTTGCTCTTTTGATCCCACATCCTCTTTTTCTTTGAGTCTAGTTTCCTCTATCTTGCATAGAGACCATAATTCACTTAGTGGGGTAGCTTCATTCTTGGCATATATGCTTGATGTGAAGTTTCCCCAATCCTCAAGTAGATCATTGAGTACTACGATTGTCATTTCTATGTCAGACACGACTTCTCCCAGCTCTTGAAGGTGATCCTCATCTCAGAGATCTTTGTGAAATATGGAGCTATTCCTTCCTTTGATATTTTCATCTTATAAAATCATTTTTAAGAGATATCACTTCTCCAGTTGTGCTTACCGAGAATAACTCTACTAGCTTGTCATAGATTTCTTTTGATGTTTCAAGTTTGGAGACATAAGGAATGAGAGAGTCTTTGATGGATTCTATTAGAATCCTTTAAGATATTATCTCATCCTTATTGTACTTGGATAAGTCTTGAGTTTGTTCCTTAGCAGGGATAGTGATATTCCCTCTTATGTGTTCTATAATTTCATTCTCCTTGAGAAGTAAATAAGTCCTCTTCTTCCATGCAAGGAAGTTAGTGGTCCCAACCAATTTATTGCTCTCCTTGCAAAAATATATTGATGTATAATCAGAAGGGGACATATACTTGATAGAGTTTGAGATTTATTGGACTTTCTTTCTTCTTGAAGACTTGATGGCTTGCCTTCCTTGGATCTGGATGTTCTTCAAGTTGCTTTCTTCAAATGGACTTGATTGTTGGCTTGTAGTGCTTTTCCTTTTGAAGATGGTGTGGCTTGATGTAGGTCCCTCCTTGATTTTCTCTTCTTGTAGATGCCTTTATACAAAAGGCTTCTCCTTTTTCTTTGTAGTCTTGTTGTAGTCCTTTCTTGTCCTTGATGCGATTGAGACTTCTTGGCTTGATGCTTCAACTTTTGTAGATGTCCTTCCTTGATGAGTGTTCTTGAGATTCCCTTTTCTTGATGTGTCGCCTAAGCTCTGATACCATGTTGAATAATCAAGGGAAGTTATGCATAATAGGATTCTTCTAAAGTTGATAACAATTTGTGAATCACTTTTACAATTTATATTATCTCGATCTTCTTATTATTATTAGTGTGTGTGATTACTTCATCAAAATTCTACCAAAACATAAGAAAAAAAAACAAAGATATCAGCTCTCTACTAGGCCCAAACCCTCTCTCTCTTAGAGAGGAAAACCGTTTCGTAAATTTCTCTTATTGAAGCTTCTTATTGATCAATGCCAAACCCTATACCCTTGATTATAATATCCTCCAAACACAAGTCAAGTCCTTCCTCCTTCATGCACTTTGTTCCTGACACTTCGTCTTCCTTTTTCCGGCACTTCATTATCCTTCTTCTGGCACTTTTCTCTTCTTACAATTGTTGGTACTCCTTGTTGTACTTTCCCAAGAAGAGACACTTATCCTTGGTCTCTAGTGGAGCCCTTCACTAATGATGATTTATCACTTCTTCTGGACCAACCGAGCTCCTTCTTCAATGTGTAGGTACAAACTTGTTGTAGTTGTCCTTATTAAGTTTTGGACAATTCCTTTTGTAGTGTCCATATTATTGGAATCCAAAGCATTGGATTTTGTACATATCTCTATTGTTTTTTCTTTGTGGACCAAATTTGCCAATTTTTCCATTTTTTCTTGTTCATGGTTGCAAATGCTTGCTCCTTTGATCCAACATCCTCTTTTACTTTGAGTCTAGTTTCCTTTATCTTGCATAGAGACCCAATTCACTTAGTGGGGTAGCTTCCTTCTTGGCATATATTCTTGATGTGAAGTTTCCCAATCCTCAAGTAGAGCATTGAGTACTACGGTTGTCATTTCTATGTCAGACATGACTTCTCCTAGATCTTGAAATTGATCCCTCATCTCAGATATCTTCATGAAATATGGAGCTATTCATTCCTTTTATATCTTCATCTTATACAAATCATTTCAAAGAGATATCACCTCTCTAGCTATGCTTACCGAGAATAGCTCTATTAGCTTGTCATAGATTTCTTTTGATGTTTCATGTTTGGAGAAATAAGGAATGAGAGAGTCTTTAATGGATTCTATTAGAATCCTTTGAGCTCTTGTCTCATCCTTATTGTACTTGGCTAAGGCTTGAGTTTGTTCCTTAGAAGGGATAGTGATATTCCCTCTGATGTGTTCTAGATGTTCATTCTCCTTGAGAAGTAAATCAGTCCACTTCTTCCATGCAAGGAAGTTAGTGGTCCCAACCAATTTATTTCTTTCCTGGCAAAAAGACATTGATGTATAATGAGAAGGGGACATATACTTACTTGACATAGTTTGAGATGTAGTGGACTTGCTTTCTTCTTGAAGACTTGATGGCTTGCCTTCCTTGGATCTTGATTTTCTTCAAGTTGCTTTCTTCAAATGGACTTGATTGATTGCTTGATGAATTGGCTTGTAGTTCTTTTCCTTTTGAAGATGGTGTGGCTTGATGTAGGTCCTTCCTTGATTTTCTCTTCTTCTAGGTGCCTTTATACAAAAGGATTCTCCTTTTGCTTTGTAGTCTTCTTGTAGTCCTTTCTTGTCCTTGATGAGATTGAGACTTATTGGCTTGATGCTTCAGATTTTGTAGATGTCCTTCCTTGATGAGTGTTCCTGAGATGCCCTTTTCTTGATGGGTCGCCTAAGATTTGATACCATGTTGAAGAATCTAGGGCAATTATGTATAATATGATTATTCTAAACTTGATAACAATTTTTGAAGCACTTTTACAATTTATCTTAACTAAATCTTATTCTTATTATTAGTGTGTGTGTTTACTTCATCAAACTGCTACCAAAACATAAGAAACAAGAACAAAAGACATTGGCTCTTTGTCAAGGCCAAAAAATTTCTCTCTTAGATAGGAAAACCCTTTTGTAAATTTCTCTTATTGAAGCTTCTTATTGATCAATGCCAAACCCTAGACCCTTGACTAGAATATCCTCCAAACACAAGTCAAGTCCTTCCTCCTTCCTACACTTTGTTCCCCGACTCTTAGTCCTCCTTCTTCCAACACTTCGTTCTCCTTCTTCTGACACTTTGATATTCTTACAATTGTTGGTAGTCCTTGTTGTACTTTCCCTAGAAGAGACACTTATCCTTGGTCTCTAGTGAAGCCATTCAATTATGATGATTTCTTCCTTCTTCTTGACCAACCAAGCTCCTTCAATGTGTAGGTACATACTTGATATGACAGTTTTGTGGCCCTAAATTGTCACACGTGCGGGAGGTTTAGTAGTGTATTTGGTTCCTTTCTCCTTTGTATGAGAGAGTTTCTTCTTCGCTTTAGTGGGAGGCCTTGTAGGCCTAATTTTCAAGCCTAGACAAAGATAATATATGACTGTGATTTTGTTGCTAATATAACTGCAGATGCCCACCTGTTTTTGCATGTGTAACTGTACTTTACCCTAGAAACAGTCCCAAAACTTCACTTTTATTCCTTCTTTCTTTGCTGCACTTGGAGATCCCTTAAACTTCGTCCTTCTTCACTTTTCCTTGAATTCTCTTGCTCTCTGATTTCATAGGTGAATATTGGTCGTTATGAGGGAGTGGACAACCTCTATATATAGAGGATTGTCCCTCCTTTAGGCCGACTTGTTGACTATACGCCGAATTGGTGTTTCTTCATCATTTTTGTTGCTAGGAAATGTCATTCCATGGAGAGGACTTGACTTTTCTTGGAGATATTTCCTTTGACTCTTATACAAGATTATACATAGTGTAACATGCCCTTAAAGGTATTCAATAAATACATTGAATCTTTGACTTCCTAGAAGCACTTAAATATATGCTTGACCTACTTAAATGAGCAAGAAACTCATTGATAAATATAACAAACATAATATTTCTTTTCTTTAATAAATACAAATATAAAAAGTACATTTATGAAGACCTAACCTAGTTACACTTTCTTTAACACGGGAAAGGGGTGTAGGAGTTCATGCAATCCCTGGATAGATGCCATGGTTGAGCACATTTATAATAGATGATAGGTCCCCTACCTCTTACACATCCTCCTTGTCCCCATGTAGGAGTGCATTTTCCTCTTCCCAATGATCCTTGTCCTTGGGCTGGTGCAGGGTAATCTCTGGGTTGATACTACTGCATGCCGCCCTCGCCTTCCTCTATATCCAATATGCATTAAGAATTGGAGGTCCTCTCGCACATCAACTATAGTGTTCGACATGAATAAATGCCATTCTTGACGAACTTGCAAAAATCACAAAAGGGGGTCCATGCCAAACTTTGATATTTCTACATCATGGGGTAGTTGTTTGGTGAGTGCCCCATGCTCGATAAATCTTGCACCATAACCATCTTCCTTGGGATAAGGGATTAGTTTCTCCTGTAACCACATAATTCATCATTTTTGGGAATTCATTTCAGTGGTGACCTTCTCTCCTACCTATAGTACACCACATCTCCTTGCACTTTTCTTTTCCCTTTTCTAGGTCCTTTAACTACAGTGTTAGGGAAACCAACTATGACTGCTCTTGGATATGCCCGTGTCATTGTCTCCACCAGTAGGCATAGCCTCTAATCACATGACTATTTCCAATGCCTCTCTTTGGGAAGTCACCTTTTTCTATGTTAATGGAGTCTTGATATGTGGTAACAACCTTGCTATGAAGACAACATCAGGGATTTTAAAATTTAGTCTATCCATCAACACTTTAAACTGTTGGTTGAAGTCCCAAACAAACTCACTAATGTTTTTCTTGATCTCCTTGATCTTTTTTATGCACAGTGATTCAAACTTAGGCTTATGAAATTCCTTCAACATTGCCTATTTGACATCCGCTAATTCCCGGAGTTGTCTAGGGAGTGCTCTAGCCTTGTACTTCATGTACTACACCAACACACGGTCCTAAAAATTTATTTCTAGTTGGGATATCTTTGGTCACTCATCTGGAATTCGGCTAATTTACCAGACAACCTTGTAGATGAACCAATGTTGCTGGGGATCCGTTGCCCCGATCTCATGGAAGAATGGAAATATTGGTGTAGAATTCACACCACTCATTGCCTGTCTCTCTATACCTTTCTGCATGTAATTCAAATCCCCTATTTAAATCAGAGTCACCTTTATTACTTCTCCCAACTGTAATTTTTCCTTCTCCTTCCATGTCTTCATCCTCTTCCCTACTTTCACTTTAACTATCTACTTGTCTATGTTGAGGTGAACCGTGACTTTGTTTATTGAGAAAATCTAATAAAAAATGATGAATTTATCTCAAATTCTGAAGGTGTGCACTGTGTCGTAGGTTCGATCTAGAGGATGGCCATAGCTTGGACAAGAATATGCAACACATATCTTGCGCTGATCTAATCTCCCTCCTCCACTATCCCTTCTCCATGGATACATAGAAGATGTACTTCCCCACTCTCTCTTTCGTCACTGTAGCTCTCTCCTTCGTCTTGGGTGGAGGGCCCTCTCTATGGCATAACACTGCACTCCTAGTGCATGAACTCCTCCTCTACACCACTCTCTGCTCTCTCTCCTTCATGATCTTCTCTGCGACCTACATCCTCTTTAGTCTACACACTCTGATCTTGTGCAACATACCTCTTTTTGGGTCTTTTTTCGGGGAGAGGCTCCATCGCAATTCTCTTCCCTCTATCTGGACTGCAGACATACCTTGTCCCATTGCACAAAGTGCCATGCGCGCTACTCACCTAACCCCCTCATGGAAATGACTTGCATGCTTCCACTGCTTCTGCACCAACTATACCACTAACACCTCTTCACATCTTTTTAGATCTCTACCACCTCTGCGGACCCTGTTCCGACATTGAATCAACTACATCTCCTATCACTAGTCTCTTTCTCAAAATCCTTTCATGTCTTTCCCCCAAACCTCCATATCTTCGACTACGTACTGCTTTCTTTCTCGACCACTCTTTGCATCCCTTGCCCCTTCTCTAGTCTAGGTCATCCTTAGATCAATTCTCTAGTTCCCTCATGGTGTCAGACTCTAGTGATATTACTCCCTTGTTGCACAATTATTTTTTAATCCAAGTTGGTGATATTCTCAAATACCGTCCCCATGGCTCCCAAAAAAATTCTCGTTCGGATGCTCTGAAGGATTGAGTGGACTCTATTACAAATTCAATAATGCAACCTTCTAACATGCTAGCTAACTAAAAAGTAGCAACTTAAGATACAAGGTTACTTACTGAGTTCACCCTTTGTAGTAGCTCTGATGTCTAGACGTAAGGTTCTAGCAAGCTCCAACATCCTCGTCACTCTGCCTGATGCTTCAACCACTCCCAGAGGATGACAGGGAACTCTACAATAAAAATATCATGGAACTTAGAATAATGGTACATTTGCAACCATTCTTTAGGGTTGATATGCAGATTCCTACTTTGTTCCACTGTGAAATCGCGCTCTCTGGTCCAACCACAATTTTACTTCTTCTTTGGTCGACCTCCACATCCCCTCTATAACATAGACCTTCAAGTCTCAACAACAAAACAATTTTTTGGTGTGTAGGGGTGACCCAGGGTTCAATATGAGCCAACAATGCCACGTCAACGACCGACATTTTCAACACCTACGAGTAGGTGAGGTATCACTTGAGGTATATTGATGGGTTTTCAGGACCTTTGAAGGTTATGCAAGGAGAAAGAGGAAATAGGGACAAGTTTGGTTCAAAACAACCCACCTAGAACTAGTAAACTCACCATGTGTAGCAGATATATTCATTAAGACAAAATGCGCTCAAACACGTTTACAACATACATTGGAACAATCCTAGAAACTACGACATGTATCAATTACTGACACATACATTAGTTAAACAAAAACATAAATATTCAATAGGTATTCATTGTGTGAGTGCAAAGCCAACTCCAATGGAGAACAAAGGAAACAAAGTTCATTCATTTATACAGTGACAAAGTTACTTTCATTAAATAAACTATCCACACAAAACATTTTCCAGAACCTTGCAAAGACTTTGGAACTCATTCATTGATACAAAATATATAAGAGAGAGAATCACGAAGTTGGAACAAAACCTCTGGATATTTCGTATTCATATTAAACATCAATAGTACAAGTTATACAAAGGCTCCATACACCCGAATACCGGAACTCATACTATCATCCATTGTATTAAATTATCCGACCAACACCATTACAATACCCATATTAAAGATTAACAATAGAACAAAACAAAATAGAACTAAGCAGAACTATCATTGAATAACAAAATAATAAAACAACCATCGATCCAAACCGTCAAATTTAAAAACTGAGCAGAAGTGTATTTGATCGGCACTGAACACACATCCAAAGAACAACCCTCTAATATCAACAACTCCTTATATAGCTTTTGTCTTCAACATCCTGCTCCCGAGAATCTTTGACCAACTCACTTGGCTAGCTCACCCTAATGAGATGTCCTCATATGTGTCAAATCAAAACTAATTTTTGGACCATTCTAGGCCAAATCACCACAACTTCCCATAACTAACCAACCTACACAACTAGAGGATGCATTGTTTCCTGAAGGATATTTCAGTTATGGTGCAGTCTTCTCGGCCTCTGTCACACATCTGAACAATTTGTTGGGCATCTATGTAGTAGGTTGTGCGTGATGTCCATCATCCTTTGCATGGTTTCTCCATACTTAGGAAAAATTTTATCCCTTTTCTCCTTTTTTCCTTCATGTCCCCAACAAAAATACAGTAAAGAAAATTAATTTTATTCATTTTCTTTAAAAAAATAATCAAATTTCGCATTTGACGACTACTTGCATTTGACATTCAAGCACACCTATAAGGAGATAAGTCGAAAAAATAATAAAGTTTTTTTAAAACTTTATCTTTTATTTTATTAATTTAACTATTATTATAATATTTTCACTAAGGAGGTCATTTTACATCTCAAATTTCATATTAAATTCCCCTTATGCTTGGTGTAAGTGATCTGACGGACAAATTCCCAGGCCACATACAAATATCTAAAACCTTCTTAGGGGTTGAGTTGTTGAATGATAGGCTTGAGACTTTGGATCATTGAGGCATTGAATGCATTGCTCGATGGTGCAAATGTGATTGGGTATGCTATTGATCGGAATTTGGATGAGGGGAAAAAAATTGCTCAAAAATCAAAGTTCTCAAAATCTCTCAAATCCTAAACGACCACGTCCATCTCGGCGATACGATCCAAACGCAACTCGTTTCACTTAAAACAGAGTTCGTATGAGAAAGATAGAGACTTCTTCTATTTTGTCAAATAGACAAAATTTTGGGTACAAGGATGACTGGAATGCTGACTAGGCATCCATACAACCCAGTCAGCAAAAAAAATATTCCTTGGAATATTCCCAGAATATTTCCATAGGTTGCCCAATCAGATTGTGACAAGTGTCAACATATTATTGGTCAAGTGCATTTGAGGTGGACCAATCAGACACTGACACGTAGCAAGCTCGGAGACCACCATGTGTCATCTCAAAGGTCAGGTAAAGTGTTATTTGGGAGGCCGACGAAGTTGAACCGTGACCTCGCCCGCACAAGCCCCACTTTCCACCGCTATGCCACAACCATTGGACTTAACCTATATGCGGTGGAAGGTCTATTCAAAGTTTAAGTGCTAGGCGAGTTTGGGGGAGGAGAGGGCCAATCCCCTCCACATGTGACCAACACCTCATAATCAAAGGCCGGTGCTTGGTGCTAACCGTGCACTTAATGCGCTAACTAGAGTTTAACGCTAATTAAACCATGTTTATCCCATTAATTAAGCATGAATTAACTTGGCGACAGTTTTGGCAGGTCCGACAAATCTGACATTGCTCCATTTTTGGTAGGGTTAATTGGAGTTTCTCTAGGTTTGGTGGAGTTTTCCTAGGGAAAATTGAAGAGACCATAACTTTTTCTAAATTCGACCGATTTTGTCTCAGAAAGAGTCATTCATAGATGATTTGGATGCTTTGAACACAATGGAACATGTTGCAGAGGCATAAATGCACTTCTGTACGTGATTGTACTACATTTAAGTTTAAGGAAGCCTAGGGCCACCGAGGGAGGAGGTCAAACCTAGATTAGCTGAAATCCAATTCTAGAGCTTGGATAGTCATTTTTGGGGTTTTTGGGTCTTCTGAATCTAATGGAGTAGGTTGAAAAGCCATTGGAGCACTAAACGTGCATGTAATCAAAGAATTGACTATTAATCCAAAGAGGGCCTAGCCATTGAAGCAAGTTCAAGGAGATGTAGCCCAGGAGGGGTGAACTCCTTTATCAACTTTGTGTTATGAGTTGATGTTCTTTACTTCTCTGCAATTTACTTACTATATATGTGTTTTAAACAACTAATTAACCTCATAAATTTCTCATAAAAGACACTCAACACTTGACACATAATTCCTCACATTTTGGTTAATTTGAGACGATCCTAAACACATTTTTTCTAATACTGATGAGGGAGCTTGCATAGCATTAACAAGTTTGCCCAAAATTCAAATCAAGTTGGTATCAGAGCATTGTTAGCTCATTTTAACCCTGAGAAGGTTTGCCAAGGTTAGCTAGAAAATTAGTTATTGGTTTTGCATTTGTGTAAGGATAAATTAACTGTGTAAGTTTATGTATGTAAGCTGAAGAAGAGAGATGGTCTGAGATGCTTCTTTGTTGAGAAACTTTTTGGCTTTGTGAAGCATTTTGATGCAGTACAAGTGTGATGACAGCTTCAACAAGTGATGTTTCTAATCCATCTTCCCTAGCAAGACACTTTGATTTAGAGATGTTGCAAGAGCTTATCATCATGACAGATATGGTGCAATAGATGAATGAAGATAGGAAGGAGAACACTATACTTCAAGAGGATTTTATGGCCATGAAGGAGGAGAAGCAAGAGCTTCTTGAAAAGATGCATGAGATGGAGATTCAAATCCATGATGCCAAGGAAACCCTAGCCAAGTATGTGCATGAAAATGAGGCATGCAGTTCAAGTTTATCTTCAATTTCCTCTCAAAATGAATATTTTTGTGCTTTTGAAAGACATACTAGAGGAATAGGGTCCAAATTTTTGATGAAGATGGGTTATGAAGGTAAAGGATTAGGCAAACATGCACAAGGCATAGTTGAGCCAATTGTTGTTGAGGAAAGGCCTAGGTATTTGGGTCTTGGTTATGGAAAACATGATGGAGAATGATCCAAAGACAAGGAGGCACATGAAGGTATTCCAAAAAGGACTTTAATTACATGTTCATTCCCTCAAGCTTGTGAAGTTTGTGTTCATGAGGAATGCAAAATTTTTATAGCCACTTTGCAAGAAGATGTTCATAAGCATGCAACTAGTGGAAATGGAAAACAAGAGGATGTTGAAAGCTCTACGACCACTGAAACCATTGTTGGTATTCCGAAGAGAGCCACTACTCATCAAATTCACCTCTTCAAGAAGGCGACAAAGGTGAATGTGCAAGGTATAAATATGCCTTTAATCAAGTTTTTATTATTATTATGATAAACGTGGTACATTTTCACATAAGATTTGGAGAAAATTTACATGTTCCTTTTGTGGTTTGAATAACCATATTGTTTCGAGGTGTTGGAAGAGGATAGCCATACACAAGAAAATTTCAAAACAAAAGAGACAGAAATCCAAAGGTCCATTGGATAATGGAAACCATGTTGAAAAGAAGACGCAATTATTTTGCACTCATTGCCATAAGAAGGGTCATCTTGTAGACAAGTGTTGGACTTTGCATCCAACAAGTCATCCAAGACATTTGAAGAAGGTGGAGAGAGATTTTGGCAAGAACGGAAAAGAGGATTCCATAATTGATGTGGGTCAGGATGATACACATGATGAAGTGTAGCTGAAAGAAGCGCCATTGAAATGGTTTGGAAATAGATGGTTATATTTCTTAACCAATTAATGCCTTGCATTTCTTTTGATAATTAATGCAAATCTTGCCTTATTGATGCATTTCCTTGTTATTTGGATGCATTTCTTTTCTCCTAAAAGTATGTTGCATATTGCATGAAGCAAGATGTTGGAAAAGTAGAGTTATGTTGACTCACTTAGATGCAACAAAGATGGCAATTTTCAACTACAAATTTGCATGCATGTTGCATTATTGAACTTGCATGTTTACACCAGGAAGGTGTTCGAAAGTGGAGTATGTTGATTCACTTTATTGCAAGAAATTTGGTCATTTCAGCTCTTTAGGTAATCGTACATACAAATGGGATTCTTGTACTTATGATTGTACTTGAGAGAGAGTTGAGAATTGTTATACATGCATGAGAGTTTGTGTGTGTGAACAATGGAAACGTTAATAGTTTCATTGTGCTTGAACATGCATGAGTGATTGATTTGTGTTGGTTGATTGCTTTGTTAACATGTATGTTGTCAACTTGAGAATGTTGATCATTTGAACATGCATGAGTGTTGTCTTGTGTGGTTGATTGATTGTTACATGTATGTTATATCGACTGGAAGAGTTTATTTTGTCTCCAAAGATGAAAGGGAGATGTGACAAATTGTTTCATGAGAATGTGGAATTCTTGTTGTAAATCGTTAAGTTGTTGTACACGCTTTTGCTTGACTTGAAAGTGATTTGTTTGAAGAAGCATGTTTTTGTCGACTTGTGTTTAGTCGATGGTTTATACACCAAGATGTAAGAGTACATGGAGATGTTCACATGATGTGACATTTGTTGCTTTGAAGAAGCAAAAGGAAGAGGTCGTCAAGTTATATTCTTGCATGAGTGTTTTCCAAGGTTAATGGTGTTTCTTGTGATAAGATGTCACATGATTTTGGAAGGTCCCCGCTTGAGCAAGAGGCTCATGATTAGCCTTCATTCTAAAATCATGACATGAGCAGCATGTTAATACTGGAGGATGATGGAATCAACAAGAGAAAGTGGACAAAAATGCCAAAAAAATTGCAGCCATTGTAGACCATTTGATGGTTGATGCCAAGAAGCGAAAGAGATTGCGAATGCATTCTTCCAGATGTGGAATTTGGAACCGTGGAGGTAAAATAATGGTCATTTCTTTTCTTGTTATTGCTGATATTGAAACTCATTTCTGTATTTCACTCAGATGGGCTTAACATGGAAAAGTGGTTTCCAAGGAGAAGCTTGCATCGAATGCATGTGTTGCAAAGAAGGAACATGATTATCAGTGGGAAGGCCACTAGTTAGCCTTACAAGCATTGAGGGATCACTTTGGTACAACAGGGTGTTTAATCAACAAGCAACCAACAAGTGTTAGATTGGGTCAACAACAAAAGGAGAACATTGGTTGAAGTACTAAGCCATTTGCAAAGGCAAAGCATGTCAGTGAACCCAAGTGGTTGTCATGGAGATTTTTCCAAGTAGATTCAATTGATAAAATTGGGAAGGAGAAGAGTATTCAGCTCTCATCAGATAACCAACTTTTGTGGGTCCAAAAGCTTGTCAGTGGGAAGGAGTGATCGAAATCTAGATTAGGGGCAAAAATTTGCTCAAAATTCAAAGTGCTTAGAATCACTCAAAACCTGAATGACCGCGCCCATCTTGACGATACGATCTCAATGCAACTTGTTTCACTAAAAACGAAGCTCGTATGAGAAAGATAGAGACTTCAGTTCATTTTGTCAAACAGAGAAAATTTTGTGTACAGGGCAGACTGGGATGTTGACTAGGAATCCGTACAACCTCGTTAGAAAAAAATATTCCAAGGAATATTCCCAAAATATTCCCATGGTGGCTCAATCAGATTGTTACAAGTGTCGACATATTATTGGTCAAGTGCATTTGAGGTGGACCAATGAGAGGTTGACACATGGCAATCCCGGAGGCCGCCACATGCCCTCTCAAATGTAGAGTAAAATGCTATTTGGGAGGCCGGTGGAGTTGAACCCGCAACCTCGCCCGCACAAGCCCCACGCTCCACCACTATGCCACAACCATTGGAATTAACCTATATGTGGTGGAAGGTCTATTTAAAGTTTAAGCGCCGACGAGTTTGGGGGAGGAGAGGGCCAGCCCCCTCCGCATGTGACCAACACCTCATAACCAAAGGCCGATGCTTAGTGCTAACCACGCGCTTAACGCGCTAACTGGAGTTTAATGCTAATTAAACCATGTTTATCCCATTAATTAAGCAGATATCAACTTGGTGGTAGTTTTGGCAGGTCCGACAAATCCGGTATTGCTCCATTTTTGGCTGGGTTAACTGGAGTTTCTTTAGATTTGGTGGAGTTTTCCTAGGGAAAATTGAAGAGACCATAAATTTTGCTAAATTCGACCAATTTTGCTCAGAAAGAGTCATTCCTAAATGATTTGGATGCTCTGAACACAATGTAATAGGTTGTAGAGGCAGAAAGGCACTTCTGTATGTGATTTTGCTACGTTGAACTTTAAGGAAGCCTAGGGCCACAAGGAGAGGAGGTCAAGTCTAGATCAACTGAAATCCAATTGCAAAGCTTGGATAGTCATTTTTGGGGTTTTTGGGTCTTCTGAATCCAATGGAGTAGGTTGAAAAGCCATTAGAGCACTACAGGTGCATGTAATCAGAGAATTGAACGTTAATCCAAAGAGGGCCTAGCCATTGAAGCAGGTCCAAGGAGATGTAGCCCAAGAGGCGTGAACTCCTTTATCAGCTTTGTGTTATGAGTTGCTTTGTTTTACTTCTCTGCAATTTACTTACTGTATATGTGTTTTAAACAGCTAATTAACCTCATAAATTTCTCATAAAAGACACTCAACACTTGACACATAACTCCTCACATTTTGGTTAATTTGACACCATCCTAAACACATTTTTTTTAATACTGATGAGGGAGCTTGCATAGCATTAACAAGTTTGCCCAACATTCAAATCAACTATGAAAATGGTAGTGATTTGTTGGGTATTTTGTGTGGGTGACTCAGATCACTTCTTCAACCTATCAAGTAACTGTCATGCAAGTTCAATGTGCAAGGCCTATCTTTGAATATGTGAAACCTTGCGATAAAGAAATGATGCCTCATGGTGTGTCAACACTAGGTGACGGGGTCATGAGTTTGTGAAGGCTCACTAGAGTCACTATTGTAGGCTGGAAAAAATGAGGTCATGCCATTCAACTTCAATAGTAGATGATATGCTACTGTCATTGTGCATGTCAGGGTGAGAGGTAGAAACATTGTTCATTAGAGTTTGTTACACCACATGGAAGCATGGAATGAGAAGTATTGGTTCATAAGGTCACGACCTAAACACGAAGAACTGATCAAAGTATAATTGTGAGAGTTAGAAGATAAACCTTCATTACATGAGAATTGGAAACCAAACCTACTTGAAGTTGTTGTTTGTCAATGCATGGTGTATGAGAAGCCAATGCCTATCCACCTTGATAGACAACATTTAATGCTATCTCAACATTGAATGTTGTGTAGTTGGGTGGATAGACGTGGTTGCACAAGAAGCCTTGTTCTATGATAGAAATATAGTTTGAGGATAATGTTGAAAGTACTATAGTAAACAAGGAGGCCCCCTGGTGTGAATGCAACAAAAAAGAGCTTGATCGCAAAAATCCAACTCAACAATATCCCATGCCATAACACAAGTTAGTTGGACATTGAAAGCAAAACACTATTCACTGAAGGTATACATGAATAAATAATTGCATGGAGAAGCCTAGAACTGTGAATATAGGAAGCTTGATGGAGGTTCTATGGATGGTAGTCACATAGATCTTGCCGAAGTAGAAAGTGTTAAGGGTAAGCCTCCTATGGTATGCCACCATGGGAGGACTTGCAATAAGGAGTCAATTGGTCATAAATGAATTGGAGTATTTTAGATTCTCAGCATTCTAATGTGCATGTTGTTTGAGAGGATCAATTAAGTGTAAATGTTGAGTATTGATCTGAGTTATTGTTTGGTGGAAACATGTGAAGATATGTAGGGCAAACTAGGGGTTATATGATGAAGGATTCAATCTAGATGAGGTTTTTAGGTCAATTTTCTCTTTTGGGTCTCCTTGACCAATTTTTTATTTTCACTAGGGGCCCATGCTATGAGAACCAAATCAATGGTGGTATTTGGGGCAAATAATGGTGGTGGTTGCACTCATGAAGATGTAGTAGCCTTCAATTTGGCCACCCTCTTACAAATCTTTTGATTAAGCTTTAACTTATGAGTTTTTTCATGTTTTTTGCATGGTGGGTAGTTCCCAAGTACTGAAAAAGTGATAGGTCATCAATTTATGGAGGATATGGTGTCGCTATAAGATTGAATCAAAGTGGTAGTGACAAAGGCATTGATTCAAATGTTGAGATTCCATGTGTCATAGAAATCTTAGATGTACACAAATATGATTTCCATTTGTTTTCTCTTGTGTTTGTTGAGGAGTGATAAACGAAGTATGATTCATTGATCCATTATTTTGTGTCATGATGAACGGTAGTGTAAGATATTTTATTGGGTGTATGAGATTTGTTCAATCTATTTGAGTTGATGGCTTGCTTGGTGTATTAGAGTTGAGATCAAAAACTTACTTAGTGTGTCTCAGTTGAACAAAGGATGTCTTGGTGTATTTGAGCTGAGAACTAAATAGCCCCAATTATGGTGTATCCAGGTTAGGAGGTTTGGTCTCTATGATGAATAGGTGAGTGCTACTTAACTAGAACATGTGGATGTGCATCCTTGCGCTTGGGCACATAAGTCAAACTAGCTATTCAATCTTTATTTGAGCATGACAACAATTAATGCATGTCTATATTCATAGTTGACCCAAGTCCCTAAAATGATCACATTTTGTATTTCCTTGAAGTGGGATCTTTTTTAGCCATATAAGGAGCTTTTAACTTGGAGGAGTGGGCTGCGTGTCAATTGAATGCTCTATGAGTGGACCGTATGTTGGCTGTGGACTTAAGCTTATCTTTTGGGACTAGAAACCATGTATACAAGTTGTTTTATGTGTTAGAACAAGGCAAGGGATACGTGTCAACCAAGAGTGGGTACATTTGTTGCACTTGCTAGCTCTTGGAATGTTGATGGAATTGGTTGCACGTCTAGGGGGGTTTCATCAAGAAGTTGAATGAGCCATGTACATTAAGGACTTCCTACTAGATCGATGGTTGTACCAGTTAGTCATTTTGATGAATGGTTATTCCTTTATATGCACTTTTACAAATTGATGATTTCTAGAAGAATAAAATCCTTGATTGCACCAAACGATAGATTTTGTTGATAAGGAGCATCTTTAGTATCTAGGGGAAAATGTGTGTAGATGACTAGATGTTGATGACGACTTGACACGATAGAGAATGAGATAAGTATTTGTTAAGTAGGAGTGTTGGAATGAGTAACTCTTACTTGTCTTACCTGTAATTATATTAAAGGTTGTTAATGTTATTGCATGGGGCATTGTAATGCAAAGTTCATCTTTACATACAAAACCTTCTTCTGTATTTTTAGGATGTTGTTAGATTCTAGTTGGATTAGAGATTTTCTCCAACATTATTATTCCTATGTTGAGTATAAATAGTTGAAAAGTTGGAAAAAATTTTCAGAAATTTCTTAGTATGTTAAAATATTGTTTCTATCTCAAAATAAAATTTGATGTATTTATATATGTATAAATTTTGTTGAATAAGACACTCAACATGAGAGGAAATAATATCTAATCTTTCATTTCTTTACAAAAAGGTCACCTCCATTAATTACATTTATTTACATTCATTAAATTTTTAGTTCATGGTCCATGGAGAAGAAAATTATTACTCTTTTACCATCATACTCTTTGTAATCTATTTAAGCTATCAACGGAAAGGACCATAGGCAATTTTGAATCTAAAAGAATTATAATAATTGAAAAACAATCCTGAGAAACAAAATATTATTTCCGTAATTTGGATGACCTAGATGAAACTCTAATGTGAGACACAACTATTTGACAAGGGATGACTTCTATGCGTAATACCTGGCCACTAATCCTTGAGATGTAACTTGGGAATGATATAAATCAAAACTAATTGTGTAGCATGAATAGCTTTAAAGCTGGTTTCTAGTCCCCTTCGGTTTTTCAGAATTAGTACATTAAAATTTATTGGAATAAGCTACTTATTTTTTCCTTACCGCAAATTACTGCATTCAAAATTATTGGATTAAGCTGGTTACTCAAAGCTACTATGGATACATGTTTGATTTTTCTTGCATGTTTTATCTTTGGCATTATGTAGTGTTATTTAATAATCTATGCGAGGTTGGATTATGTAGTGTTATTTAATAACCTATGCTATTTTGCATGTGCATGGTGGATGAACTTCAAACATTATGTAGTTTCACATATATTATGTAGTTTCACATATATTATTTATTTTAATTAATATATATTTTTTATTTTAAATGTGGTTTTATTAAGTTTTGTTAGGGGCCAAATTTACAGAGGTAAATTTTTTAAGAGAGCTGAAAAGATTTGTATTTTAATAAATTTTGGAGTTAAAATAGATCTATGCTAATTAGTAATTAAATCATTTATTATCATATTATTAAATTATTTTATTATCTATATTGATAATAAAATTTATGAATGTGATAATTTTTTTTATTTTTAATTTTTTATTAATATTACATATATAGATGAAATAATATTGAAAATATAAAGAAAACTTTATTTTTGATAATAGTTTGATACTTAGTAATCCACTTCAATTAATACTTAATTGAAACTTTTGTGGATATTTTATTGGCCAGTTCATTGCAATAGAACTATTAAAATACATTATAAAATCCGAAATCTATACTCGAAGGTTTATTTTTCCTTCGATTTTTGGATCTGTTAATTATTGTTTATTGCATATGCATGCAAATTATAATTATGTATAAAAGAGAGAACGGAAAAATAAAAAACATAACACAAGATATAATTGGAGAAAACTCATTTGAAAGGTGAGGTTGCTTTGCTCTTTTTCTCTGGATGGAAAATAGATGCGAATAGAAAGGAGTGAGGTCTGTGGCCTATGGGCTCCTAAAATACAAGAATCCTCTTTGTTTTCTCTCTCCCTATCCACTCTTGACTACTCTGCTCATCTATGGAACAAAATGCACTCAAATAGAATGAAACCCCTGTTCCTCCTAGAAGCCCGTTATAACACAACCTGATAGCTTACTGGTGGTTAAGTTTGACTTCTTCAACTCTTAATTAGAGTTACAATATGGACTCTTCTAGAGTCTTATTCATCTTAATTACATGATCAACCTCTTTTCCATGAATAATGGGAGCTGATGTGGCATCCTCTCGAATTATGGTGGTCAAAATAGGAAGGAACTTCCGAGCAACATAACTTTTGCATATAGATTCTGATTGAGGTAATTCTTACATCCTTGGAAAGGTAGATGTGTATAACACCACAAATTGTGCGGTGCTTAAGAAACAAAGTTTTACCCCAAGAAACATTGTTTGATGCCTCAAACTGCTCTTAGAAGGTTTCAGATTTCAATTTTCCAAACTAGGTCGACTAGTAAAAATGGTCTAGCGAGCTTATTCTGTCCCTTTTTCCACTTGAAAACTTCAAGATAAATGACAAATAATATAATAATCTAATCCAACTTTTTTTCCACTTTAAAACTTCAAGATAAATAACCAATAATATAATAATCTAATCCAAATCATTAATTTCAAAATACCCCATCTATTTTACTAATTTTTTCTTAATACATATATCCTTAAAAAAAATATTTTAACCTTTCATAAATTTATTTACTAGGGATTTTTTTATTTGATATTAATGTTTAACATTAAAATATAATTTTGGTAATTTTCTAAAAATACTTATCAACTTCACTTTAAACAAGAGAAGCTGCATCGCAGCAAGTCCCTGCCAAGTTACTTTTACAAGTTAAAATTATAAGAGTGTGCCACTGCATTAAAGAGTTGCCCAGCAACAATGTACATTATGATTCTTTTAAGCATCAGTAGCATCAGCTGCACCACCACCTTTGAGTGGTTTCATCAGTCAGTGGTTTGACCTACCATACTTAGCTATTGTTTCTTCAGTTGGTTATGCAATAGATCCAGCATCGATTGAAATTTGTGATCTCCAAAATCCAGAAAAACAATTTGTTTGAAGCAACAATTTGTTTAAACGCGATTGCTTCAGGAACAGCTGAAAATAGAGCGTTAGAATGCAAACAGAAAGCTAACTTCTTCAGATTTATTCAGCCAGCAAATATTCAGGAGAGACTGAATAACTGCCGATAAAGTTACAACATATGTTAGGTATTGAACCCGCTAAACACACAACACTCTACGAATCTGATGGCAGATCTGGTTCAATTAAAATGGTGACTAAGTAAAACTCAATAAGAAGATTGCCTCAGCGCGTAAGAGATTTCGATTGAAATACCAAATATGAAAAAATAATATTAAATTTTGTGATCTCCAAAATCCAGAAAAACAATTTGTTTGAAGCAACAATTTGTTTAAACGTGATTGCTTCAGGAACAGCTGAAAATAGAGCGTTAGAATGCAAACAGAAAGCTAACTTCTTCAGATTTATTCAGCCAGCAAATATTCAGGAGAGACTGAATAACTGCCGATAAAGTTACAACATATGTTAGGTATTGAATATCTTAAATTATAGCTTTTGACTTAAACCGTTCAATGTCGTAGTGAAAGCAGTGTCTAGTGTTTGAGAGGAGATGGGTGGAGGCTTTCCTTATAAAGCATAGGGCGATTGATATGACGAGTGCCTGTACAAAAGAAAGCAAGGAAGGGGTAGAGTATTGCTGGTGGGTAGTTCACCCAAATTCCTACTCAGACCGCCAGTTCCACAAAATTCGTAAGGTAACAAACTGTTTTATAATCCGCATACAATTTTTTTGTCCAGCTCCCAACAACACGCTTTTCCCAAAATATAATTTATACGCTATGTTACGTTGGGTGAGAAAGTATAAAAGTTCCAGAAAGACACGCAACCATAAAAATCGCTAATTTGCTCAATTGAACATAGATATAATGAAATTGTTTTGCTATGAACCGTTGAACATAGTTTTTTATAAAATAAATATGTTTATAAGATCTGTTCGTGTAACTTTCACGACGAGGCCACACGTTACACAGGAGACGTGATCGACATGCATGCAGCAACGTGTTTGTACGGAACGTGGGAAACAAGGCCATGAGAACCAGCATGGCTCTCCAAATCTGCAACACTTGTGCCTGAAACATGGCTCTCCAGACGTGTGCCTGAAACATGGCTCTCCAGACGTGAAACATGGCTCTCCAGACCTGCAAAAGGGCTTTCCCTCCATGGTTGGGTCTATTTTAGCCCTTCGTATAGATACTTCTCTTCTGCGGGATCACCCACAATCTTGAAGCAAGCTCGCAACCCGTCAATGTTGGCAGAAGAACTGGAAAATGCCCTCGATGAACGGAGACTGGAAGAAGGATATCCTTCAACAGATCTGTAAAAGGTTCTTCAAAGACACTTCAAGATTGCCTACTTCAAATGATGCCCCATGTCTGTTATAACAGCTAAGGTCTGTTCATTCCTTGACCAAGACTGCTCTTCTGCAAGAGATCCCAAAATGTCTATAATTGCTTAAAGATTGCATTCAATGATGCTCTAACAATGTTGCTCCAAGCTTCAACAATGCTTCACTGCATAAGGCCAAGCTTGAAAGGTATGCTCCAAGGTCAAGATCATACACTAGAGGTAGATCCGAGCTGCTACAGGTGACTCCTCAGGTTTGTCTGAGCTACCACAGGCTAGTCTCCACAGAGCGAAAATAGACAGTCCTCTCACATTCTGAGATTGCCACAGGTTCAAAGTGATGCAAGGAATGACAGTCCTCTCACAGTTTGAGATTGCCACAGGTCCAAAGTGATGCAAGGAATGTTTAAGCTGCTGATTCGAGATTACAAGTTTGAAGGCCTCGGTTCCAATTGCAACAGAAGCAGGTCCGAATTCTGGAGTCTGAGGTGCCACAGGTCTGCTATAGTCCAAAATGGAGCTCCTCTTTAAGTCTGCAACAGTCTGAAGTTGATAGACCTTTCACAATCCTCCACAGTGTCGAGTAGGTCTGTTGCCACAGTGCCGAGGTAGTGCAAGCTTAAGCCACAGATCCCAAATGTTACAGTTTGCCACAGTCCAGGTAAAGTGTAATCTGAGCTCTGTCTAGCGAGTTGCTTCAAGGTTGAAGGCTTACCACAATACCGAATTTGATCATAGTGCAAATAGATTGCCACAGGTCCGAATAGGAACACTGTTCTAGCACAGGCCTGAAGGGATTTACGCAAGGAGACTGAAGAATTCTCCAGTACTCACCGAGTCTTCGCTGCACTGCTGTAAGTTAGATACATTTGTACATAGCTTGGTCTAGAGCTAAATTGCTAATTGATACATGTATCATGCACACTTCCATATGTGCAACCCTCAAAAATTGAGTCTCAGTAATCAACGAGCTATGACTCAATACAAGCAAACCTGTGCGTAATTCCGAAAACGAACTTTCATAGAATAATTCATGATAATAGGGTGACATCAAGAAACCCATAATTATAATAACAATAAATCTATGAATAGAACCTTATATGACCAATTTTCAAATTACATTAAATAGGAAAACAAGATAGCATACACAGGAGGATATCAACGGCCTCGACCCAAGGAAGGTATTCCAAGAAACAGTACAACATAATCATAAAAGAAAACCTGTCATGGCTGTGGCCGCAAATCATGTTCTTTGATAAGAAAATATAAATACATATTATTACTTCTGTAAAATTACAAGGCCCCCGGCCAGAATAGCAACAGAGCCAAAAATAAAGGGTGGCGCAACCTGGAAGGTAGGTTCGCTGGAGGAGATATCAAGAGGCTTAAGGGGATGCTTTCTCTCTGAATAGCAACATACAACCGGGCAGATAACACCCACAACTACAATCGAAGCGGAGTTCAAGATCTCGTTGGATGCCAAACCCTTCATAAAACCCAAAGCACAAATACAGCAAGTTTGGGATTACTAAGCATTACTGCTATGAAGAGATTGAACAATTTACATTAAATCCCACAATTATCAAGTTATTCTGCAAATACCAGCAATATTAATAAGGCTACAAAGGAAAGTTTGTCACCATTCACAGTGAATCCCACAAATACAATAAGCAGGAAAGTCGGTAGAGAAAAGGCAAATATACTCACTGTCAATAAAGTAAACACATGCATAGGCGGCCTCTGTACACAGTTTAAACCCTGCTGCTCACAGATTGTAAAGAAAAACCGAAAATCCCCGGAGTCACAATCACAATGCAAGGTGACAAAGGAGGGTAGCAGTGTATTTAATGAGATGCAGTGGGCCGACGTCATGCACAAAGACACGGGTGCAGGGCATGCACAAAGACACGGGTGTAGGGCAGGCATTACGAGATTAATATAACCATGAAAAGGGCGTGATGTCTCCACAGAGCGCGTACATTGTAACAGTTTGCATACCCGGCAGAAGTAATGCTAGCATTAAAACCATACACTCGTGACGGTTAGCGGAAAATGCAGCGGACTTAATTGCTTTAAGCTATGGTTGAGCCTCTTCCGTCTTGGGAAGAGGCCAAATAAGATGGCGAAGTTCAGCTGCGAATGAAACTTAGCATAAGGGACTAACAAAGCATTTTGAAACTTTAGCATAACCACCGAAACAGCCGAATAACACCTTCGATTTAATGCTATCTCGTCAGGAAACGATTACTATAGTCCCTGCCGGATGCCAGATGGCAGGGACTAATAATACATCATTGTGTATCCACTTGATATGATATCCAAATGTAGAAAGTACTTTTTCATATAATAAGAACACATTTATGTGTTTCTATTTTTCTAAATATTGTAAAAGAGATACATTAATCTATGTTAATGCTTGATGTTGTACACGAAGAAAGATTGCATACTTGTATGTGGTCATTACGGAAGAGAACATGGCGGTCAATATTCCAATATAAAATTAGTTAAACAATACAAATGGAAGACAAAGTTCGATTATATATATCATTTTATTATATTTTTAATATAATTTAATTTTTATTTAATGTTTGTGGTAAAATTAGTTTAGATTTATTTTAATTTCGAATTTATTATGTGTTGAGAGGATCAAATATCTTTTTCTTTAAAAAGTGGTTTTTATATCAAGAGATTTGATCTATGCTGGTTTAATTTTCCTTTTATTTTTATAAGGTTATTTTATTTTGTCGGAGTTAAAATATTTACAATATATTATACTAATATTTATATTTATTTTTATTTGTATTTTTATGTAATTTGACATAGTCAAAATGTTAAATATTACATTACAACATCTCTACTGTTGAGAGAAATCAAATATCTTTTCATTTTAAACGTGGTTTTTATATCAAGAGATTTGATCTCTCTAGGCACTTGGTAGATCCAAAGTTAAAATGGATCTATGCTAGTTTAATTTCCCCTTTAAATAAGTTACATTCCACATGAATACCATGGGTCATTTTTTGTTTTTTTTTTATAGGGTTATTTTTATTTTTATTATTATGTAATTTGACTTAGTCAAAATGTTAAACATTACATTACAACATCTCTACTGAGATGGAGAGCAACTCTCGACGCAACAATAATGTTTTTTAAACAATACAAATGGAAATTAAAGTTTGATTATATATCATTTTACTATTTTTAATAAAATTTAGATTTTATTTAATGTTTTTGTGAAAATAATATAAAGAAAAATATAAATTGATGAAAAACCTAAATGTATAACCTAATTAATTGTTAATGATAATTTAATTAAGGTAAACAAAGGTAACTATAATTTATGATTTTGTTTAAATATACATATTTTTTAAATTAAATTCTACTATTATTTATATAGAAAATACAAATTTATGGAGAGAAAGGATGTTATAGGACAAGATTTCCCTTAATGTAGAGGTAAAAGAAGTATTTATCATTTATCATAGTATCTAGTTGTGGCTCTTCTCTTCTCCTTGTAATGAAAGTGTTGGGAGAAATCAAAATAATGTCATAAGTTTTCCAAAATCTAGCATAGCTAAGAGCTTAGGATGGCCATAAACATAAATGCAAAGGAAAAATTGACACAACAAAGAGAAAAAAAGTTAAGGTATATGGATGTCTATCTTAAGAAAACAACATCTAGGTTGACGAGGTTCTTTTGTACACCATCGCCCATATTTTTACCATCAATGTTGCCTTCATCCACAATCACATTATCATTTGTAGTGTAATCCTTCAATCCTCAAATCATTGTTTATTAGTTCATCATATTTTTTCATGTCTACTGCAGTATTTGCATGATGGTTCCCTCCTTAGCTTCCATTTTGACAACACGTTGTGTAATCAACTCTTTAATGTTCTAGTACAACTCCAAAATCTTTGCATATTTAGTGCCCCATCCTGAAGATTGCTTTGGGTTTGGGATGTCCTCCTAGACATACACCTCAATTGTGCCATCTATATTTTTTCTAAGTTTCATCTTCACTTTGGTCTCTATGATCTCCACTATCTTCCTAGTGATATTGAATAATGGAGTTGGTAAATATTATCCATGGCCTCTACATTAGAGGTCTTTGATTTTTAGAGTAAAGGTTGGCAATATTTCTTGTTGTCACCACTAGATTTGGATGTCTATCCTTTGTGTCTTCCACTTCCCTTTACCTATCTTTGTCTCAAGAGTATCATAATCTAACTTTGGTGTAGTGTAATCCATTCTGCTACTCCATTGATCCACCTCAAGGAGATCAAATTAGGTGCACAAGAGCTTAAACAATGCTGCAAACATGGAAGCTATTGATTGTTGTGACCTTTCGCATGTGGGAAATCTATGAATGGTCTTCAAAGTGAGCTAGTTCTCCCCATGTTATAAATCCAAGCCGTAACTAATGATAATGTGAAGCTATACATTACACCAAGAAACGATTAAGGTTCATGGGTGATCGTGAGTGGGAGCTACAATTGCTCACTAGAATAGTGATCATCAAGTTCATCTCCTCTCACTAGATCATGATGATAAGACATCGTGTCTTGTTTGCCTCTATTATGTTCTACCATACGACAACCACCATGATTCTCATCATTCACACCCCATTCAAGAAGTCAATGAATTCACTTAAATATGTTATATTTGTATATCTTTTAATGTAAAAGGTCATAATATAAACACAAATATACTCAAAATATTTATAAATCAAATAACATTAATTATTCGAAGAATTATCAAATAATCAATGTAATACCCCAACTCATTTATGATGTAAACAAATATGTACCTTGTTATTAGGTTGGTGAGATAGATGTATATTGTGGGTCTGCGTGCCTAGTTGTTTATGATATGTAAATCAAATAACTTTAATTATTCGAAGAATTTTCAAATAATCAATGTAATACCCCAACCCGTTTATGATGTAAACATATATGTACCTTGTTATTAGGTTGGTGAGATATATGTCTATTGCGGGACTGTGTGCCTAGTTATTTATGATATGTGGCATGCATTCCCATATATATATGTTTTATATTGAGGAGCCAACGTGCCTTGGCATATGTTCCTGTTTGGTTAAGTGGTTAGAGGGCCCGAATTGCAATAAAATGTATTTGTAAATATTTTAATAATAATAAAAAGATTATGGCTGCGAAGCCCACTCCACGATAAGAGTATGGGGGACAAGTGACTCCACGGACATGGGGGAAACAGTGTTCGTGAAAAATGTTGGTGAAAAGGGAACCTGAGCCCATGTGGTTTAAGGAGCCCCACATGGCAGATAAAATCGATGCAGTGTGAAACTCTATGTATTGGCCTAGGGCATTATTGTGATTATTCACTATCACTATGATGATTTGAGGTTCCTCTCACAGTACGGTGATGAACAAATTGGTGAACCCAAAGAGAGGGTTCTAGACTAACTGGGGATTATTGTCGGAGAACCTTGGAAGGTGGGCATCATGGAGGGACTGACAAGTCCCAGAGAAGGATGTGCCACTTGGGTTCTGGAACCGACTAGAGTTTTGGATACTAGTTGGTGAGCCCTGGAAAGTGGTCACCGTGGAGGGACTGGACATCTCGAAGATGGGTGTGCCACTTGGGTTTTGTACTAACTGGTGAGTCGAATTGGTTATGGCCTGGAGGGTGCTTAGAGCGGCATGGCTGTGGTTTGGCGCCTTGGAAGTTATCCTAAAGGGTGCCTAGAGCCCTAGATAGCATGACCGTTAGGTTGGCACCTTGGCCATGGCATTTTGATATTTTTTTATTTTCCATTGTCATGGAGTTGCAACCTTGGTTCACGAGGGACCCATGGTTGAAATTGACGAACCATGAGGTCCATGGTAGGGTCGAACATGAAGAGCCCATAGCTAGTCAGCATTTTTATACATATAAGTATTATTGCTTATGTGTCGTGTTAAATTATGCTTATGTGAAATGTTATGCTATAAACCCTAGTTTTAGGGTTACATAATTAATTATTGATGTACTGTTAATTTTTCTATGTTAATTACTTTTTATTGGTCCAAAAACGAAGTGTAATTATTGCATTGCATGTGACTTTGAGATTAATATGTAGAAACCTTAGTTCATGATTCTGTGATCATGCGTGTAATTTACTTGGTACTATGTGGTGTAATGCACCTATATGTCATAATTATAATTATTTGTGAGTTTGATTGTAAACCCCAGTTAGGGTTATTTATTATAAATATGAAAACCTTCAATTTGGTGTAAATGATAATGGACATAACATTCCATAGAAAATCCATTATCTATACCCATTAATGGACACTTTCACTACGCATTAGAACTATATGCTGCTTCATAGTTGTTTACTAGGGTTGAAACCCAAATAACACAAAACAAAGAAGGGTTTTACTTAGAATTACGGGTAGGCTTTGACCATGAGCTAGGGTTTGATAACAAAAATAATACATGGTATGCTTCCGTAGATTTACTGGTAAATTATTTGAGGAAATTTGAATTGTGATTATGTAGTGTTTCCTAGCTAGATGCGAAGACATTACATAGTGGTATCAAAGCCTAGGTTACAACGCCAGGCTTGATTGGGCTAGAAATGGACACTGGAAAATTTCTACAGGGTACCTCTCAACCACAAGACAAAAGTCATAGTGGTGGAGAGAGTGGTAAATTCCCTAGAATTTCAAGAATAGGAACCATGGAGGGGAACCTAGCAGAGTTTTGGGATGGTTATAGAGGAGGTTTCAGGACAAAATTTAGCCACCGAGAGCTGATTTCATGCAATAGGATGTAGGGAAATGAAAAATTATCCATCACTATGCCATGGGAAATTTCCATTAGTCTACATGAGAATCCTGCTGAAATTATGGTTGTGAGGTGGTAAAATATTCATGTGTGAAATGATACAATGATATGTGGTTTAACGGTAAGTTTTGGTGGTGTAACCAACGAGACCGCGGTTCAAATCCCATTGAATATATGACCTCCTATGATATTGGCTCAAGGATTAGCCTTCCCCACTTTCCGAGAGTCTTGGCTCTTGCTAAATCATAAGATCTGGTATATCTCAACTCTTGCTAAATCATAAGATCTGTTATATCTCGAATCTTGCTAAATCATAAGATCTAGTATATCTAGCTTGTAGGTTGCTAGATATACTCTTGGTGTTAGAAGGAAGACATGTGGTTTGATCTTGGGCCTTGTCCCGATTAGTCCAAGGAGTTACCAATTCACCATGGTCATAAGATCTGGTATATCTCGGCTCTTGCTAAGTCATAAGATCTGGTATATCTGGCTTGCAGGTTGTTGGATATACTCTTGGTGTTAGAAGGAAGCCATAGGGTTTGATCTTGGGCCTTATCCATATTAGTCCAAGGAGTTACCAATTCACCGTAGTTTAAAAAAAAAAATATTCATGTGTAAAATCTTCCATGAAACACGACCTTAACTTTAGGCCAATAAGGACCATGCCTCCATTTTCCTTGCTCAATCCTACAAAAATATGGTATGAATATGCAAATATGCCTTCAATTAATAGAATAGTGTTAAAAATAACCAACTTCTTTCAAGTATACCACATTATGTTTCTGCGTAATTGAATCCATCCATTTAGCAAGTACTTATTCTATTTTTAGAGTTTGGTCATTCCACCGTCATAGCAACAACATATTTAGCAAATTGTTGCAAATTTTCTATGTCTCTATCGCAAAATCCCCTATATGATCCATTTTCCAAAAAGGAATTTCACTTTACTGGCGTTCAGATAAATTTTGGCTTACAAAAATCATTTTATATTTTATGCACTCACCTCCTCCTTCTGCAATAATCTAATGTTTATGAGCATTAAGATAATCTTGTTAAGTGATTGATTGTGGATACAAATGATTTATGTGATATTTTTGTTATGGTCAATAAGGTTCTTTTGTATGAGGTGGGTTGGAGTATGTTTTTTTTTGTTTTGGTTTTGTTTTTTGTTTTTTGTTTTTTGTTTTTGTTTTTGTTTTTGTTTTTATTTTTGTTTTTTTTTTTTTTTTTTAGAAATAAAAAAATGTTGATTTTATTATAGTAGAGTAAAATCAATACATCAAGATCCATCTAGATACAACATGAAAAGCAACATATCATCACACAGTCCATATAGAATACAATAGCCCAATGCAGAATCTCATATCAGATCAAGTCTAGTGTGATAAGAGCCCATGTCCTCCTATAGCATCCAGTATATGTCAAAATACAACCCTGTAGTGAAAACATATAAAAATGGACAAACACCCAAAACATATAACCAAAAAAAATGTGTGTATAGCTTATACAAAAAGATAGAGATGGATGGGAGTGTATTACAAACGTGAATCAATCAAGATATGAAATAGCAAAAAGGAAAAAATAGTGGCATAAACAGTGAAACCAAAATCAGGGGAATGACATAAAACCATTGTCCATCGAGCATCCATCCATCTCCAGAGTGATATGTAAGCCATCATTGGAGGCAAATAAACCCTTCTTAGACATGGCATAAAAAATAATGTTGTGCTCCCTGTGAATGTGTTGTATAGTGACCCCCAAAAGAGTTCCATGTAGATGAATGATGTTCCGGAGCCAACCCTATAGATGTGGGTGTGTTATAGTGGAGGTTACCAACACATGATTGATGATGGCCTGGGAGTCTCCATATATGCTTAAGTTGTGAATGTCTAGAAAGCATGCAAACTAGATCAAACCCCACAGTGAAATAGCCTCAACCTTCATGTTAGTACCACAAACCACACCCCAATGAATCTGATACTGCAGATTATTATCAATGCATATCCATATACCACATCTACATATCCTCCCCATTCAACTCCATCAAAGAAACCAGTAGGGAAGGAGATGTACAAATCAATAGAACTGTGTGACACTGAATGCGGTTGAGGATGTG
Organism: Pinus tabuliformis; assembly: GCA_031772625.1. Taxonomy (NCBI): domain Eukaryota; kingdom Viridiplantae; phylum Streptophyta; class Pinopsida; order Pinales; family Pinaceae; genus Pinus; species Pinus tabuliformis. Next base: position 989,987,485 of record CM062817.1, on the reverse strand, counting down.
ACAACAACAGAGGTTTCATCCATGAGTGTATTCTATCAATGATCTGGTCAACATTGTGGTGTTTATTATCAAAGATGATTCTATTCCTTGCTTTCCAAATTTCCCAAAAAGTAACCAGTGGAATGGCCCTCCTATGTCTACCCTGTGTACTCCACCATAATAAGCATGCTTCTATAGATATGTGATCAATGTAAGTGAAAGAGAGTAAATCAAAGATCTTATTCCAAACTTGTACAATGATTGGGCATTTTAATAGAATGTGTGCATTGTCCTCCTCCTCCTACCTACAGAATATGCATATTGTTGATCCCAGCATGCCCCTCTTCCTCAGATTATCCCAAGTTAGCGTCTTGTTCTTCCATACAAGCCAAGTATATAAGATAATTTTGTAAGGGATGTGGACCTTCCAGAATATTTTATACCAACAAAAGTTTTGGATATTATGTAAGATTCTACATATATATAAATATGTATCTGATATCGATATGGATCCTTTCTTTAAATTGTCATCCCAACTAATCTGATCTCTATTTTCAACTTTGCAAATCCCTGCATTGCATAATGTTGCAACAATATTATTCCAAGTCCTAGCCATATTCCCCCTCAAGCCCAACTCTTCTACCCCCTTCCAAATAGGAGTGATGCCCGACCAAGTCCGGATGGTCTGGTCAAAGTAAAAGATTCCATGAGAATTGAGGCAGCGTGTAAGTTCCTCAGAGTAATACATATCAATCCTTATGCCAAGAATATTGTCCCGACTGATGATGATCTCCTTCCCTAAGCCCATAATCCAATAGGTCCTCTTGATAAACTAGAATTTGACTTTGTTGAGACTGTTCCAGATGGTGGATCCAGTTCCTTTACCCACAAGCCCCTCTCGCATCCCATGAATGACCATGATGCCATTTAGATATTTGGTTTTGATAATATCACTCCATAATCGTGTGCCAAAGAGTCCCCTCCATAGTGATTTAATGAGGAGTGCCCAACCAAAATGTTTGATTTTCATAATACCCCGACCCGCCATAGACTTGGGCCTAGTGATCATGTACATCTTAGTCAGGTGAAATTTGTGTTTTATCCCAGATCCAACCCAAATAAATTTGGTCATAATACTAGTTATCTTCATTATGATGGATGCAGAATAAATGTGCCCAATAAACAACTAACTGTTGTAAAACTAATTGCATTAGAGTGACTTTTCCCCAAGAGAAAAACACCTATGTTCCCATCCAGATATCTTCTTGTGAAATCTATCAAAAATCCATAACCAATCATGGAGTATGTTCAAAACACATTTTTTGATAACCAATCATGGAGTATGTTCAAAACACATTTGTTTGTCCTTCAATTTAAAAAGGTAATGAATATTTTTGCCAAATATGAAATCGACTTGAAGGAATCCAATGATTCTACATATACCTAGGTTGCATTTTAATGTCTCGTGGTTCACTTGACACATCCATTTACATGTATGTGTTATCAGTGAACACTGATATCTTGATTTAAAAAACAATAAAATGCCGTTGGAGAAGAAAATTGTGGATATTTGAAGTATCAATTACATTAGATTGAATTACCACATAATTACATACAAAATTTGAACATTTGGATGAAGTTGTGCATATGGAAAATTTAAGGACACTTTTGGAAGGCGCTGGAAGGTTGTCACTGTAACCAACAATGACACGCCTTCAACATTTTTTTCAGGATGAAAAAAGCGTAATATATTACCATATGAGATAAAATTACATATTTTGACTTCTCCGATTCCTGTCATATACATCTTATATCATTTTTGGGCAAGCATACCGCTTCCCATCCATAAGTCCAGATAGTAATATATACATCATATTATCATATTATGGCCCAATATCCAGCCGTAGCCATATAATACAGGGGTCATATATAGTCAATTCGAACAAAAAATAGAAGATCATCCTCAAGTAGATCATTGAGGATATATACATAATAATCCATAGGTCACCACACAATTATATCATCTATTCACAACATGGGAAGATGAAACAGGCAGATTTTCAAAAAAGGAAAAACACAAAGTCTACAAAAAAGTGCAACCATAGTTACCCTGGAAATGAAAACACCCCAAAATCCAGTATAGTGTCTCCCAATTTGATTTCAATGTGTATACCATCCAATTCTCCTATAGACCCCACTTTGATAGTCGATCTTCTTGTTGATTGTATTCCCTTCCGATGTGCATGATCGATGAATTTCTGAAAAGGGACCAAAGATTGTCGATTTTCCAGAGCCATCCAAGGAGCATTTGTTGTTTGATTTTTGTGCATCCTTTGACATGTTCAATAATAATATTTGAGTCCCAAAATATGTGGATGTCAGGGATGTTGAGGTAGTGTGTAAACCATAAAAGGCCCTAAGGCCATCGCTTTAGCCCTTGTATCCGTATCACTGCTCGCATTCTAGTGTACCCAAAATTCATGTTCTTTTGTAAAATACATCCAAAAACCACATCCACATTTGTTTCTTTGAGCTGCCCCATCGAAGAAACCCACCAGATACTCTATCTGAAGGCCTGGAAACTTGTGAAGTTCTTTTTTAGGCCTAGTATCGAGGGAAAAAGAAATAGAGTAACAAGAGACAATGTGCTCAAAAACCAGTATAAAGTTGTCATTATAGTTTTCAAATATATTCCTGTTCCGCCACTTCAATATCGTCCAAAAAAGGATTGGGGGGATGATCCTCCAAGAGGATTTCTGTGTGCTCCACCATTACATACAATCTGTGATGTTGTCAAAGAAAATGCAAGGAAATCCAATGGAACTAGCCAATTTATTCCATACTTGAATTGTGTTGGGAAATTTAAGAAACATATGTTCATTGTTCTCCTCCGCATGCCTACAAATCACACAGATACTCAGTCCATGCCACTGTCCCTTTTGAATATTTTCCCAAGTTAGGTTTTTGTTTTTGCATACCAGCTAGAAAAAAAGGATGATTTTGATGGGAATTTTAGTTTTCCAGAATTTATAAAAGTCACATATCCCCCGAGAATGGACTTCCCTTCCACAGAGTGTGTTATATGTATCAGCTACCATGATGCTCCCCACCTTCATCTTTTCTGTCCCTAAAATCTAATCACTATTTCCTTCATGACAGATTCCTAGTAATTGCATGCCAGCACATATCTGATCCCATTCTCTCGCCATTTTCCCAACCAAACCGAGCTCTTCTGTGCTTTTCCAGTTAGGACATGGTCCCCGCCAAGTAGACATAACTTGGCTCCAAAAAAACATACCCCGACCATTTATGCATCATATAAAATCCTCAGGAATGTAGCATTCCAACCCAACACCCAGAATGCGATCAACACCAATGAGAATCCCGTGTCCCGACCCCATAGACCATGCAAGATTTTGTAAGAAACGTTTATCTATTTTTTTGAAGCTAAGCCAGATAGTTGAACCTGATGAGATCCCAATAAACCCTTTGCGATACCAACACAAAAAATATTTCTCCTTCTGGTACTTATTTCTAACGATCTTACCCTAGGTTCCATCACCAGAAACCCCCCTCCATAAAGATTTCAGCAATAATTCCCATCCAAAGCATCGAAGATTCATAATCCCCCAATGCCCCATACCCTTTGGAAGAGTGATTTGAGACATCTTGGCCAAATGAATTTTTTTTTGTCCACTGCTACCCACCCAGATAAATTTGGCCATAATTCTATTAAGACTCTTAATAATAGAAAGTGGGATATGAAACAGATGAGCCCAGTATACCCCCAATTGCATGAGCACTGATTGTGTCAGTATGATGAAACCTCCCAATGATAGACATATGAATTCCCATCATGAAATCCTTTTATAGAACCGGTCAACAAGCCACGTCCAATCCATAACCTTACAGCTACATGGTTTGATATGGTAGCCAAGATATTTCTTACCACTCATCATCAGCTCCACAACCACCCCAAAAAGACTTTTAATATATGCAATTACCTCCATATAACAAATGCCGTGATATACAATGGAATTTTGAAGATTCATATGTAATCCAGTAGCATAAGCAAATTTTGAAAAACATGAAAAAGAGTTAGCCAAGCAAAACGGTTAAGCATCCCCATTATAAGAACATCATCAACAAAAAAGCTATGAGAAATTTTAATGTCATTTCCCATTTGCAGATTCTGAAACTGTCCATCCGACACCGCTTTTTTTTATATGCAAACTCAACCCATCCATTGCCAAGATAAATAAGAGTGGTGAAATTGAGCATCCCTGTCGGAGGCCCGACCAGCCCTGAAGAAATTCGATGGATATCCATTAGTGATAATAACATAATTTATGTTTGTAACACATGCCATTATCCACTCCACACATCTGGACTGTAATCCAATCTTTTGAAGAACCAGCCTGAGGTATCCCCAATCCAGGTAGTCATATGGCTTATGTATATCCACCTTCATGATGGCAACATTTAATTTCTTTGTGTGGATCGAATGCAAGAACTACTGGGCAATTGTAACAACATCATGGATTTGTTTGTTTCGTAGAAAATTGAATTGTTCTGGTGTAATGAAACACGACAAGGTACTCTTCATCCTATTTGCAATTTTTTTTGATATAACCATATAAATAAGGTTACAGAGCGATATGGGCCAGTAATCAGAGAAAGAATCTAATGGGCACTGCTTCGGAATGAGAGCCATATATGTGGAATTTATATGTGGGTGGATAACACCCTTGGACCTCCACTCCTCCACCATGTCAAGGAGGTCGTGTTTAAAGAGATCAAAGAAGTGTGTAAATAGTTCCACAGTCCACCCATCCGAGCTCGAACTCTTGTTTCCCTTAAAATATTTTAACACCTCCAAGAGCTCAACCTCAGAGACAACTTTGAATAGTTCCGAGTTTGCATCAAAATCAAACATGGTGGGATACAGATCCACATCCCATATAATATCCTCTACACAATTCTCCTCATTTTGACTCTAGGCCTTCTGGAAATGAGAAACAACAACCTTGCAAACATCCCTCTGCGACTGAAACTGATTCCAATTAGCATCATTTATCTCCCATATCAAATTAATTTAATGCCTATGATTTGCAAATCTATGGAAAAATTTTGTGTTTCAGTCCCCCTCCCTAATCCAGATTTCCTTGCTCTTAAGGCGCTAGGTGGATTCATTGATAGAGAGAATATGCTTCTTTTTGAGTTCTAATTCATGAATACGATTTCGAGTAGCATCAAGGAGACAAGGAGTATTCATCTGGGGACGAAGAACATCCAGTTCTCGGATAATATCATGTAGATCCTTATTCAATTGATATTTCTTCTTCTTCTGCCAAGTTTTTACCTCCCCGTGAAGGATCCCAAGCTTATCCAAGATATGCACCATGGGAGATGAGTCCCAAACCCCATCTCGAGCCCAGAGCTTGTGCACAAGTTCATTAAAATCTGGGTCGTCCAACCACACCCAGTTTAACTTGAAGGGAAACCCATTCCAAAACTCCTCCCTCCTCCATTGCAAAATAATGGGCCAATGGTCAGAAATGTAATTGTTTATCACCTCTGCTTGAAAATTTCCAAGTCGCTCCACTACCTGCTCATGCAATAAAAATCGATCTAGCCTCTTCGCAACATATGTCATCCCCACTCTATTGTTGTCCCATGTAGGAACCACCATTTTAGGAAATATATCAACATAGTTGTGATCCATAATAGCATCTCTAATCACCTCCACCAAAGGGTCGATTTTCCTGGAATGGCCCCAGACTTCACCCAAGCCAACCATGCAGTTTAAATCCCCCATAATGATGAGCGATACCAACTCCAGAATCCTTGATGTAATCAGCTTGTCCGAGAAAATAGCTATATTCTTGTATGGGGCATACACATTGAGAATATAGATGCACCCCATAAGTCCTCTAATATGTCCTTCGAGCATTAAACCAACAAAACATGAAAAGTCCTTGACCTTGACCCATCTAGGGTCCTAAAGAGGCACTAGTATACCTGATAGTCCAGCAGCAGTGGTGGCATCCATATACCACTCTGGAAACATCTTCTTGAAATATTTAATCACATGTGGAACTGAATGCATGGTTTCCTGCAAGAGTATGATATATGGGTGAACAAAGAGAAAAAGTTGTTTGAGGGCCAGATATTTCGGGGCAAGCCCCAGTCCCCGAATGTTGAGAGATAGAATGAAAGTCATGTAAACCCCTATGCGGGCATTCGTGCTCCAAGGGACCGGGAAGGAGTATCAACAATAGGAACCTCAACAAGGAAATAATCATTTGGGGAATTAAAAGGGAGAGGCCTGGCCCACCCATGGAAATGTCGACTGTCACGATTTTGCTTCTGTCTCACAGTGATATTGCCAGCAGAGGTGGGGATGATGTGGGGGGATGAGGAGCTAGGTGGTTTATGGATAGTGAGAGTGCGAAGATATAGGGTCTTCCTCTGAAGAAGAAATTCTAGGTCATTACCAACAGAGTTTGTAGGGGAGGCAAGTGGTGAGTTAGGTGGAGTAAGGCTATACCTAAGCCCCTGGGACTAATGAGTGAAATGAGAGGGATACAGAGAAGGTACGTATATAATGTGCGAAGATGATGGTGCTTCATGTGACATATAAGGGGCCAGATTGTCATGATGGGGAAGAGTGATTCCCGGAGGGGAGTTTAGAATATGTGGGGAAGGAATATTTTCTAGAGGGATATCTGACTTATCAGAAGACAAAGGGGATGAAGGAATAGTGATGGGTGAGGAGCCATAATTCGAGGGCCAGTTAATAGAGGGATGTATTGAGAAAGGGGCATTTGGAATACTTGATTTATGCCGAAAAGCATTTCCATGTTGAGGCGCCACACTTTTGTGTTCGTGAAAGCCATCCCCATTTTGAGATGGCTCCGACACACCAAAACAATTCCACCCATGATTAGTATGACGACTACCCAGGCGGTGAGGGCAATGTGCCAGAAGGTGACCAATGCGGTGACAATTCAAACACTGGAAAGGAACCCACCAGAAATCCAGCCGCTGGGTCAAATGTGTTGCCCCCCAATGCAATTCAATATGATCAGGAAAGCCACCTCTATACTCCTTCTTAATCAAAATTAGGGCAAGTCTTTTATTCCGTGCCCTCAAACACTGCAGATCAACATATACAAACTTGCAGATAGCATTCTCGATGTCCATGAAGACCTTCTTAGTACAGAATTCTATAGGCAACCCCGATAGTTTTACCCAAATAAGTTTATTCTGTGGCATATCTTTTAGAGGATTAAACCCAATGTACCAGGAGTGAAGCGCCAAAACAAATTTTCCATTTATCCACAGAATGGACTTAATTTTCATAAGATCATCCTGGATGAGAAAGTGAAAATCGTACCACCCCCGCAACAACCTCACCACAGTAGGCATGTATCCCAACATGGATTTCCATTCTATATCAACCCAGATATGCATCTCTGCATCACTAAGATCTGCAAAATGCCACTGACTGACGAGAGCATGCTTCTGCAAACTGGTAATATGATCAATCAACACTTCGTGGTCGAAAACCAGAGCAGGTGTCGGGGTGGTGATCTTAATAGAACGTTGTCGATGTCTGGATAGTTGTCAAATATCCGCGTGATCGACACCATGCATATTGAGGGCTGCATGCAAACCATCTGGCACAGGAACATTGCCTTGTTGTGTGTGCCAAGTGTCCAGAGACTAGGTGCCACCTCGCCTATCCACCCCAGATGATTGATGTATATTTGACTCAGCATCCATAGTGGCACGTATAAATTCCTCATGGGTAGACGTGTCAGAGCCCAGCACATCCATACCCCCCGTATGAAAAGGAATTACAAGACCAAAACGAGAACAATAGAATATTGGCGCGTCAGGTAAAAAAGGTGTGTCAGAGTGGTAGATGGTAATAAATGGAAGATATCCAGAGAAACACCGCCAGAAATCTAGGGATTAGAAAAAACACATTCCATGAAAAAGGAAGGCACCTAGAGAATAAAACTCGCATCAGGAAAATGGATAGTACCGCCGCCGGTGCATAATCCAAAATAGGATAAATAATGATGCAAGTAATATAAAAATAAAAATCCTGATATGGGTCGGTGTATGAGGATCCAAAATCACATGAACGTCAGGGGTGAATGTCATGTAGAAATAAATAGCAGTAGATCCAAGACCACACCAAGAGTAAGTTCCACCCACCACCTCGTGGAATTTGAAAATTGCCAAATTAAGCAATATTCCGACGCCGGGAAATCCAAGCCATACCAGAGCCGAAACCATTCTAGAGCAGATAACATGAAAAAAACCAGAATGATCCCATGCCAAAGAGGGAGAAATAAAAAAGGAATAAATGTCTTCATAGCAGTAGCAACAACAACAACCCATGCAAGTTCACCATCTATTACAAATGCGAAAACCAAAATATTTGCATGGACATGAGATAATGAATGAGTTTATCCACCGATGCCAGAGAGAGTGGAAACTATTTGGATACAGACAATAACCCTCCCCGAAAGAGACTTGTGGACAAAAAAGATAAAAAATATCAGTCCCAATAGGCATTTGTATGCTTAGACAGGGGAAAAATATGGGTCATAAATATACAAAAAGATTGTATATCACAATTATTAACATCAGGATGTGAAAGAATTATGACTGGAGAAAACCAAATAAGAACATCCTAAACATGCCCAAAGAGAAGTTTAGAACCATTCAAAATATCCCATGTAATAAATGACAGAGCAAGTAAATTCCTTGGCCCCCAACACATAAAAGAAAAACCCCAGAAAATGATGTCCTAGGAAAACTGACGTGGAGAGAGATAGACATCAAGGAAACCCATAACAGACAACAAATATCCATTGAAGACCCCATCGAAGAAATGCTAGAAACGAACCTGTATCATTGTGATCTATCGGGCCCATGTCACCGTTGCTGCTTCTGTGCATTTTAATGTTCATTCAATATTCAACAACAGGAGACTCGTACAGTGAAAAATAACCAGTCAATGAATGATAAAACATGAGACATCAATTGCACAAAATTAAGCATCCTTGGTTACCTTAGTTTGTGCTCCCAACATTTATCATACTTATGTTTATTAATGCCTGAGCACTAGTCGACATTAGGGTTGGAATTTCAAAATCATCTTACTCATTAAATTTGATGGTTTTTACACCTCCCTACCTATCTTCACATTTTCAATTAAAAAATCTTAACGATTTTACATTTTTTTTAACTGGAAAATAACCCTATGAAATTCCATCCCTATGGTATTCTAATCAAGCTTATATTCAGAATGGCATTTTTGTAGAAGTTGGGAGTAGTGGCATGATGTAGTCTGCTTGACATCCGAGAGAGGTTTATGGAATTATAGTGTTGTGTAGTGTTGGGTTACTGTTACTACTTTTTGCTGTCAGTTTCGACCATATCCCATGGATAGAGTTCAATTTTCACGACAACAAGTGCTAAACGTTAGCCACGTGTATGGAAAATTCTCCAATTTGGATTATGGAATATCTGGGCATCAATCTGCAGTGAATTATGTTCGCCATGGTTGAGATGTTTGCAACCATAGTGAAAGTATGGGTATTAAGTTGATATTATTATTATCGGTAAGGGTGCAACACAAAAATTTCAATTGGATCAAGGAAGGAATGAACATTACAATGGATGTAGAAGAAAGGAGATGAGATGATGCCAATGTTGGAAATACTGGGGGGGTGAATCAATATTTCTTTTTAATTGTTCCTTTTTTCACCAAAACATTTATATATGGAACACAAAAATAGATAGCTGGAATAAATGCTTTTATTAACACAAACAGTGCAATGAAATAGATACAATATATAAATGGTTACAATCACTTGCCAAGCACCAACTTGGACTTTAGTGAGGCTTCAACCTCCAGAGCACCAACTCTGTTTTGCCAAGGAAATAGTTCTACACTTAGGAGCACCAACTCCCAAGGATTCCAATCCTTTCAGTTCTGAGGCTCCAACCCTAACCTGGTATAAACTGTTTTGTTGTAGTTCTCTGCTCCCAAGCTTGTTGAGCTTCTACTTCACTCCTATTCTCCTGCTTCTCATACCTCTCTTGCCTCTGCCTGAACTTCAGCTTCCTCTCACTCTGATTATATGCACACGCAACTGTCCTTTCCTTGTTTTTCCTGTTTTTATGTATTCCTAATGCCTCTGACTGTTCGTTTCCGCTTTCCACTGGCTCTTCGGCTTCCTCAATGCTCGCTTCAGCTTCCTCTGTGCTTGCTTGCCTCTTCGGTTTCCTGAGTTGCTTTGGCTTCCTCTGCGCTGGCTTGTTCTTCGGCTTCCCGGCTCTTCATGTCGCTTTGGCTTCCTCTGTCTCTTCGAGTTCACCAACACTCCAGGGACATGTAAATTCATAAGAGAGGACCGAAAATACATAGAGAAAACATGTTCCATGTTAAAACTGTAACAACGCTCCTTTTTCAATAATCATATACATACACAAGACTTTGTTGTTTTACGGAGAGACTATACCAGCAGGGCAGACCCTCATGCCACTTCACAATCGCAATCGGATTTCCTTCAGGCCTTCTGCATCTATAACTGCATCAGGTCCATTCCTCCATAACGTTATCACAATCAGCAATCGCGACTTCCGGAGGTCCTTTATACGTCGAGCCCATGACCTCTCTGATGGCCGATGGCCGATTCTTCTGCGGATGCGATATGATAATAAGCCAAATTTTAATGTTGCATCGGGTTCACAACATATATCACAATCGACGCTTTTAGGGGTGACACCCCTTTGTATTATTGCAATGAGTGGATGTGATATAAATTAAACCATTGCATAATGTTGCAGCGGGTCCGCAACATATCGCAGTTTTATGATATCTATATATATATATATATATATATATATATATATATATATATATATATATATATATATATATATATATATATCATGATTTCCATGTTTTAACGTGGCGAGGCTTAAGGCCTGCATATATGAAATACACTTAAAGCCATGCTTCGACACCCTTGGTGGACTTCACCTGTTTATACACCCGAACATATATGTTTCGTCAGGTCCGCACATATATATCGCTATTGGGGGTTTCGGGTAGTAGTGCCTCCGATAGTGTGTATTGCATATATGTATATGTTTTTGCCTTCGATAGTGTATATAGCATATATGTATATGTTTGCACCTCCGATAGTGTATATAGCATATATGTATATGTTTGCGCCTCTGATAGTGTATATAGTATGTTGGAAATAATACTGAGAGGGGGGGGTGAATCAATGTTATCAAGTTCTTTTGATAAATCTTCCTTATTTATTCTTTGAATTATTTTTGCATGTCAGTACCATAAAACAATGAGCATGAACAAAGAAAACAGATAGTCACACCAAAGAACACCAGATGTAAGGTGGAAACCCAATGTGGGTGAAAACCACCTGCTGCAATATGTCTCTATCTTCTTTCAATTAGAAACTCTTTTTACAATGGTTTTGTATTGGTGCAGTCCTTTACCAGTACGCAGGCTGCAACCTGCAGAGAGCTACAACTCTCTCTCGTTTTCCAGTCTCTCCTGGAAGGGAGCTACAACCCCCTACTTCTTTTCTTTCAAGGACCACTTTTCATAAATTTTCAAACTGGATCCATAAACATCAAGAGATCATCAAGTACAAGTAAATCACCCAGTCAACTGCAGTAACCAGATCAACAATAATAGTAAACAGAACCCAGAACACCTTATCAACAGAGAAAAGTCAGCCAACAAAAGATCTTAAGACAGATACGCAGTTTTTCTTTCTCTGGTCTGCGTGGCTCCGCACATCACCTTCTGCTCCCCTGCGTATACACGCAGAGACCCTTCTGCTGCACCGCGTACCCACGCACTGTTTCTTCAATCGCTCTACGTACTGTTACTGTAGGCACGCACCCACAGATACTATCACGCCACGTACTGCTACTGTAGCCACGCACCCACAGATGCTATCGCGCCGCCGCATACTTTCCCTATGCCTACGCACCTGATCCTCTATCGCGCTGTGTACCCACGCACTACGCCTTCTTCTGCTCTGCGTACCCACGTAGTGCGCCTTCTTCTGCTCTGTGTACCCACACACTTGCACTGTTAATCTCCTGCGTACCTCTGGTTAGGGCCGAAATTGGCAGTCCACGAGTGTGCTACAGATCGTCAGATGCCCAGATTTGTTCATGCGCTCGAGAGATCACCCTTCACAGATTCGCTTTCAACTTCACTTTTATATAGATCAAGATTTTAAGACAATAACCCAATATTTCAGATCTTAAGATATTCAATTTTCAAAAAGATACTTAGCCAAGTGATCTCCTTTGCTTTATATAGGCAAGCTCTTCCTAAAATCATGGATCAATACCATAGATCACCAATACAAGGGGCCCTAAAACATGGGGCTCAATAATAATAATAATATAAAACAATACCACGGGCCAAAACCATAGAATCAAGAACGACGGGCTAAATACCACGGGCCAAACATAGGAAACCCCACGTGAACGCGCTTCTCTGCCTTGAAGTAAGTGAACTGGGGGTACACACCTTCTGAACGGGTGACCTGCGTGTCTGGTCGCAGTCCCTTCACTGCGTACCTGCGTGTACGCACATTTGAACTATTCTCCTGCGTACCTCTTAATTTTCAACATTTTGAGAGCATGATCAGAGCATTGCCACTTGAGGGTGTTGCCATCAAGTACAACATCTGTAACATAGAGCCATACCAGAATCATAATGCCAACATAGTATATATACATGTTTTCCGCCTTCTTTAACTCTTCCTCCTCCTATAACTCTTCTGATAGTCCTTCTTTGGGTTCCATTGCTCCCAATACTCTTGATATGTCTCCAATAGCTCTGTTTTGCTTCTCCGATAGCTCTATTTGCTCCTCCGATGGCTCTGTTTTCTCCTCCGATCGCTCTATTTTCTCCTCTCTGTTTTTCTCCTCCGATAGCTCTGTTTGCTCCCTCTGGCTCCTCGAATATTTCCATATTGACATCAATGACAATCTATGTCAACAATCTCCCCCTTTGTTATTGATGGCAAGATTCTTCTTCTCTCCCCCTTTGACATCAATGGCAAAGGAATACATACGCACTCCCCCTGTCGAACTGCTCCCCCTGTAGAACTTCTCCCCTTGTCCTGCACCATCTTTATGAATGAACTTGAGTGATGCTAAACAGATAACCCCCATCTTCTAACGAATATGTTCAAATGCTTCTCGAGGAAGAGGTTTTGTAAAAATATCAGCTATCTGCTCCTTAGTATTGATATTTTCCAAGATGATGTTTTGTTCAGCTACTTGTTCACGAAGGAAATGATACTTGATTGGTATATGTTTGGTCTTTGAGTGCATCACTGGATTTTTGCTGAGACTGATAGCACTTATGTTATCACAATAGATGGTAATTGGTTGATCTGTACCTATGTTTACATCTTTTAGAGCTTCCTTCATCCATAGTATTGAGTACAACAGTCTGATGTAGCTATATACTCGGCTTCGGTTGTGGATAATGATATGGATGTCTATTTTTGGCTGAGCTAGGATACTAAACAGTTTTCCAGGAAGAATGTATTTCCACTAGTACTTTTTCGATCATCTACACTTCTGGCCCAATCAGCATCGGTGTATACAGTTACAATCAGTGTTGAGCTCTTAGGGTACCAAATATTGAAATTAGGAGTTCCTTTCAGATATCTGAGAATTCTCTTTACAACTAACAAATGGGGTTGTTTAGGAGTAGACTGAAATCTTCCCACCATTCCTACTGCCTGCATTATGTCAGGTCTCGTAGCAGTTAAGTATAGAAGGGATCCAATTATTGACCTGTAATGAGTTGCATCTACTGGAGGGGAGTCATAATTTTTGCTCAATGTTCCAATTGTGGTCATAGGTGTGCTCATGGGTGCATAGTCTTCCATTCCATATCTTTTAAGCATGTCTTTAAGATATTTGGCTTGAGATATAAACAATCCTGCTCTGGTTTGAGATACTTGTAGTCCAAGGAATTGAGATAACTCTCCTATCATCGACATATCGAACTCTTTTGACATGTTTTGAGAAAATGCATGGCTCATCTCATCATTATTGCTAGCAAAAATCAGATCATCAACATAAACAAGTGTGACTAGTAACTTACCTTCATCCGTCTTTATGTAGAGATTACTTCCTGCCACTCCCTTCTTGAAGCCTTTTTGTTGTAGATAGTGATCCAATCTTGCATACCAAGCTCTGGGAGCTTGTTTCAACCCATATAATTCCTTTTTCAACTTACAAACTAAGTCTTTTTCTTTTGTTAGATCAAACCCTTCTGGTTGCTCCATGTAGACTTCTTCCTTGAGTTCCCCATTTAGAAATGCTGATTTTAAGTCCATTTGATAGATTTTGAATCCTTTTGAGCAAGCAAATGCCAAGAACATCTTGATAGCTTCCATACGAGCTACTAGTGCAAATGTTTCTTCAAAGTCAATTCCTTCAATTTGTGAATAGCCTTTGCAAACAAGCCTTGCCTTGTTTCTGATGATTTGTCCATCTTCATTCATTTTGTTTTTGAATACCCACTTGGTTCCTATAATGTTTTTGTCCTTTGGACGAGGTACCAACTCCCATGTCTCATTCTTCTCAATTTGGGACATTTCTTCTTCCATGGCTTTTACCCAATGAGGATCCTTACTTGCTTGAGTATATGTTTCTAGTTCTATCATGGATAGAAGAGAAATATCATTTTTCTTTGGTGTATTTATCATCCTTCTTCGGGTTTGCATCCCTTCATCTCTATTGCCAATAATCTGCTCTTCTGGATGATATTTCTGGAGAAACTTCATCTTTGAAGGGGTATGAGGTGGTTCTTTTTCCTCTTCTTCTTCTTCCTGATCTATTTCTTCTTTTTCTGGTTCTTCTTCTTCAATGAAAGGATCAACTTCGTGTTCTTGAATTTCTTCTTCTGGAAGGTCTTCATCAATCTTTACATCAATGATTTCTACTATTTTCCTTAGTCGATTATTGTAGCACTTGTAGGCTTTTCTCCGTGTAGAGTATCCAAGGAATATCCCTTCATCAACCCGAGATCAAACTTTCTTGGTGAGCCATCATTAATTTTTATGAAGCACTTGCTTCCAAAGATATTGAAGTACTTTACTGAAGCAGGTCTTCCTTTCCATAGTCCATAAGGAGTTTTTTCACTATTTGGTCTTAATTGAGTTCGATTCAAGGTATAAACAACTGTCCCAACTACTTCTCTCTAGAATTTTGGCTACAAATCTGCTACTAATAGCATTGTTCTTGCCATTTCTTGAACTGTTCGGTTTCTTCTTTCAACTACCCCATTCTGCTGGGGTGTTCTGGCAGCAGAGAATTCTCTTTTAATTCCATGTATTTTACAGAATTCATTGAATTCTTTTGTGAATTCTCCCCCTCTATCTGTTTTGAGGCACTTATCTTTAAGTCCTTTTCATTTTGTACAAGAGCTTTAAGATTCTTAAAACACTCAAATGCTTCAGATTTATATTTTATAAAATATATCCACATCATTCTAGTATAGTCATCAACAAATAAAACAAAGTACCTTTCTCCTTGGAGTGCCCGATTTCTAGTTGGTCCACATAAATCATCATGAATGATCTCCAAAGGCTTTGATGTAGAGAACTCCTTGGTCTTGTGGTTGGTTCTGGTTTGCTTTCCATGTTGACATGGACCACATACTCGTTGATTTGGTTTGAATAGCTTTGGATGTCTCATATAGCTTTAATCTTGTTGATATTGATGAAGTTCTTGAAGCTTGTATGTCCAAGTCATTTGTGCCACAACCGAATTTCATCTGTTTGACTTAAGTAGCATTTATCTTCTTGAATCTTGTTCAAAATGTAAATGTTGTCTGGAGTTCTAACCCCTTTTGCCACAAGTTCCCCTGAGGAAGAGTTCCTTATTTTACAATCTTTGGTGCTAAAGACAACATTATGTCCTTGATCACAGATTTGGCTAACACTTAGGAGGTTGTGTTTGAGCTCGTTTACTAGCAGAGCATTTTGGGCTTTTCCTTTTCCATTGATAAGAGTAACAGTTCCCTTTCCAGCAATTCTGGTAGATCCACTTCCAAAGGATACATTTCCTTCCTTTTCGCTCAATGAGACAAACTTCATTTTGTCCCCTGTCATGTGTCTGGAGCACCCATTATCCACAAACCAATGATTTTCATTATTTCGAGCATATAGAGCCAGGCCACATTTATCCATGTTGGGATTCTCACTACTTGCTTTTCCTCTTTTGAGTGGGCAATTTTGTTCACAGTTTCCATTATTGTGGCATAATGAGCAAATTAGATCAAATTTGGTCAAGGGATCAAATGGATTGAAGGTTTTGATTTGTCCCTACCTTTTGGGGTCATATGGTTTGATTATTTGACCCTTTAGCTTTGGTGTTTAACTCTTGCGAGCCATGCAATGTCTGGCTTGATGACCAAAGTTTTTACAATGAAAACAATGTCCAAGAAAGATAGTTTTGTACCTGTTGTAGTAGCCACGATTTGAGTCAACTTCCTTCCTTGGAATTACTCCCACTTCATTCTTTGGATTTGAGATGGGCCTTTGATGGAATACTAGTTTGTATTTGCTGTAATATCCATGATTCGAATCCACATTCTTCTTTGGAGTTATTCTCTCTTCATTCTTTGGATCTGGGATGCGCCTTTGATGACATACTTTTTCTTCTTTTGGGTTGCTGGAAAGTGCATCGGCATAGCTTTTCACACTATTATTAGTGCTTGATGATTCTCCTTTAAAACCTATTCCAGACTTGTCATGTTGAGTTTTTTGGCTTTTTAGGATAGTCTCAAGTATTTGAGAGCTTTTCCAACCCTTTTTAACTTGCTCCAATTCCTTCCTCAAAGATACTATTTCAGCGTCACGTTCTTAGCAAGTCTCTTTTTTTTTTTTTAGCTTTGTTTCCAAGAGATATTATCTTCTTCTTGTTTCCTTGTTTTCTACCTTGAGAGAAATGATTTTATTCCGTAATTTCTCATTTTCTTCAATGACACTTATTAACAGTTCATCTACATTTCCTTCTAGCCTTGAGTCATCATCATTTGTGAATGCCATGAATAATGTTTCTTGGCTTTCATCATGGTCACTTTCCTTATATGATTTCTTTTTGATGACTACAAATTCATCCTCATCAGACTCATCTTGCTTAGAGAAGAAGTTCTTCTTATTGATCCCTTTCTTTTTTTAAACCATTCTTTTAGAATTTTCTTTGGCATTTTGCAGCATAATGACCTTTTTTTCCACATTTGAAATGGATAAGAGGGTACTCACCTTTTAGCTTAGATCCTTTCTTCAGCTTTTGTATAAATTGAGCCAGTTCGGATTCCACATCGGAGTCATCACTACAGTCATTCCTTTCTTTCCCCTTCTTTGATTTATGTTGCATCTTTGGAGCTTGGGCCACCTTTTCTCATCTCATAGGCAGTGAGGATTCCATGGAGTTCATCCATCTTGAGAGTATTTAGATCGTTTGTTTCTTCTATGGCGCTTATTTTGGAGTCAAATCTGTCTGGAAGAGATCTTAATACCTTTTGAACAATGGTACTTTCTTCAATCTTTTCGTCCAATCCTTTAAGAGAGTTGACCACTTCAGCTACTCGGAGAAAGTATGATGCAATATCTTCTTCATCTTCCATTTTCATACTTTCAAATTGCCTTCTATGAGTTTGAAGCTTTGCCTTCTTGACTTTTGAGTCCCCATCGTAAAAGCCAATTAGCTTATTCCACATTTCTTTGGCAAAGTTACAATTCATGACTTTTGTAAACTTGGAATCAATGATTCCACTAGTGATGGATTTCAAAGCTTTTGCATTTGCAATGTAGGCTTTCCTCTCGTTTTGATCTATTGGAAGAGTGGGAGGAATTGGGTACTCATTTAGAATGAAATGCCAGACTTTAGGTCGAAGGGACATTAAGAAGTAGGTCATTCTCTTTTTCCAGAAACCAAAATTGGTGCCGTCGAACAGAGGAGGTTTTCCTGACGCTTCGTGATTTCTCATCATGACTACAAATCCTTCTTCAAGTTGTTAGGCTAATATGAAGAAGCCCGCTCTGATACCAATTGTTGGAAATATTGGGGGGGGGGGGGTGAATCAGTATTTCTTTTTAATTGTTCCTTTTTTTCACCAAAACATTTATATATGGAACATAGAAATAGATAGCTAGAATAAATGCTTTTATTAACACAAACAGTGCAATGAAATAGATACAATATATAAATGGTTGCAATCAGTTGCCAAGCACCAACTTGGACTTTAGTGAGGCTCCAACCTCCAGAGCACCAACTCTGTTTTTCCAAGGCAATAGTTCTGCACTTAGGAGCACCAACTCCCAAGGATTCCAATCCTTTCAGTTCTGAGGCTTCAACCCCGTGGGCTCCAACCCTAACCTGGTATAAACTATTTTTTTGTAGTTCTCTGCTCCCAAGCCTACTGAGCTTCTGCTTCACTCCTGTTCTCATGCTTCTCCTGCCTCTCTTGACTTTGCCTGAACTTTGGGTTCCTCTCGCTTTGATTATATGCAAACACAACTGTCCTTTCCTTGTTTTTCCTGTTTTTATGTATTCCTGATGCTTTTGACTGTTCGTTTCCGCTTTCCACTAGCTCTTCGGCTTCCTCAACACTCGCTTCATCTTCCTCTACGCTTGCTTGCCTCTTTTGTTTCCCGAGTCGCTTTGGCTTCCTCTGCACTGTCTTGTTCTTCGACTTCCCAGATCTTCATGTCGCTTTGGCTTCCTCTGTCTCTTCAAGTTCACCAACACTTTAGGGACACGTAAATTCATAAGAGAGGACCGAAAATACATAGAGAAAACATGTTCGATGTTAAAATTGTAACAACTCTCCTTTTTCAATAATCATAGACATACACAGGACTTTATTGTTTTACGGAGAGACTGTACCAGCAAGGCAGACCTACATGCCAAGTCACAATCGCAATCATAATCGGCTTTCGTTTGGGCCTCCTGCATCTATAACTGCATTGGGTTCGTTCCTCCATAATGTTATTGTAATCGATAATCGTGACCTCCGGAGGTCCCTTATATGTCGAGCCCATGACATCACCGATGGCTAATGGCCGATTCTTCTGTGGATGCAATATGATAATAAGCCAAATTGTAATGTTTCATCAGGTCCGCAACATATATCGCAATCGGCGCTTTCAGGTTTGATAACCCTTTGTATTGTTGCGATGGGCGGATGCGATATAACATTAAACCATTGCATAATGTTGCAGCAGATCTGCAACATATCGCAGTTGTATGATATATATATATATATCGCAATTCACATGTTTTAACGTGGCGAGGCTTAAGGCCTGCATATATGAAATACACTTAAAACCATGCTTCGACACCCTTGGCGGACTTCACCTCTTTATAGACCCGAACCTCCGATAGTGTATATTGCATATATGTATATGTTTTTGCTTCCGATAGTGTATATAGCATATATGTATATGTTTGTGCCTCTAATATGTATATAGCATATATGTATATGTTTGCACCTCTGATAGTGTATATAGCATATATACATGTTTGTCGCCTCCTTTAACTCTTCCACCTCCTATAACTCTTCCAATAGTCCTTCTTTGGGTTCTGTAGGAATTTACAGGGTAAGTTCCTCAGAAAGAACACCAAAAGGACACCACTCACAACCAGATCACAGATCAATACACCAGTATTTTTGACGTGGTTAAAACCCTCAAAGAGGGAAACAGTCCATGGCCTGAGCCAACCCGGCCACTTCAGGCAATTTATTAATCAAAGAATGAAAATTTACATAAGCTTCTCTCATGCACGGATTACCCTACAAATGACCCTCCATTTCCTTACTAGCTTCTACGGCACCACGATACTCTGCTTCTGCTGATGAAAGAGAAATGGCACCCTGTTTCTTGCAAGCCCATGTAATAGGTCCTGAACCAAGAGTGAACACATAACCGGCAGTAGACTTCCGATCATCAGGGTCACCAGCCCAATCGGAATCAGTGAAACCAACCAATAGAGGAGATGCTTTGGCCCTGTAATGAATGCCAAATTGAACTGTACCTCGAACATAACGAAGTATTCTTTTAGCTGCTTTCCAATGACTTTCACGGGGGTTTTGCATGAACCGAGCAACAAGGCCAACAACAAAGGAAAGGTCAGGACGAGTATGGGTTAGATACAAAAGTTTTCCTACAAGTTGATGGTATAAGGTAGCATCAACTTCAGGAGAAGTACAAGTGACTGAGAGTTTGATGCCAGACTGAAAGGGAGAAGGGGCTGGCTTACAGTCTTCCATGTGAAAATGACGTAGAATATCACAAGCATACTTGGACTGGGAAAGGGAAATACCCTCCTTGGATTGCAAGACTTGAAGACCGAGAAAATAGTGTAAGTGTCCTAAGTCTGTCATTTCAAATTTCCTTTTGAGGCTAGACTTCACATGGTTTATAAGGTTGGGATCACTACCAGTAAGGATAAGATCATCAACATAAAGAACAAGGATGATAAGAGAGTTGCCCACTTTCTTGGTGTAGACAGTATTGTCAGAATGACACCTAGAAAAGCCAGATTCTAAAAGAAAGCTATCCATTTTGGCATACCAAGCCCGAGGAGCTTGCTTGAGACCATAAAGGGATTTCTTAAGTAGACAAACAAGGCTGGAGTCTGTTTGTATGAAGCCAATGGGTTGTTCCATATAGATTTCTTCATGCAAGTCCCCAAGGGAAAGAACAAGGCGGATAGAGTTCATTTTGGCAACAGGGGAGAAGGTTTCAGTGTAGTCAATGCCTTCAACCTGTGAAAATCCCTTAGCAACAAGACGAGCTTTATGTTTATCAACTTTCCCATCTGGTCCATACTTGGTTCTGTAAACCCATTTGCATCTAACAAGTTTTCGTCCCTTTGGTAAAGGAACAAGATCCCATGTATCATTTGCCAATAATGAATGATATTCTTCATTCATAGCTGCTTCCCAATATGGATGGCCTGAAGCTTCTGCAAAGGTGTCAGGATCATAATTTACTGGAGCTTGAGCCAGTAAAGAAGAGGCTCTCTCGAACTGAGAACGTGTGCGTCGCTGATCTGTAGGATCACTGGCAAGATCACCTGCTGCATCTCGAGTAGCACGAACCCATTTTGGAAGCTCAGGAGCTGAAGGAGGATCCTGAGATGGTGGGGGAGGATTGTCATCCTCACTTTCATCATCTGAAGAAGAAATGTTTTCAAAGGTAGAAGAGATAGGGAGAGGTGGCACATCCGCCGGACTAGGCTCGCAGGCCGATATATTTTCATCAAATTTTACATCTCTTCTAATGATAACATTTTTGGACTTAAATGGAATAAGTCTATAGCCTTTGACATCTTCAGAATATCCAACAAAAGTACATTTTTCACTCTTAGGTTCTAAAGCTTTATGCTTTTCATCTGGAATATGGGCCCACGCTTCACTTCCAAAAACACGAAAGTGACTTACATCTGGTTTGATTGAGCTCCATGCTTCTTCTGGAGTGATATTCTTTAAAGCCTTAGTAGGAGTGCGATTTATTATGTAATTTTCACAGTTAATGGCTTCTGCCCAAAAACTAAGACCAAGTCCTTTAGATTGTAGCATACAATTAACCATTTCCTTTAAGGTGCGATTCTTCCTTTCAGCTACACCATTTTGTTGTGGAGTATATGGAACAATATGTTGCATTTGAATTCCACTCTCAGTGCAATAGTTGATGAATGTGTTTTTAACATATTCTCTGCCATTATCAGATCTTAACTTAAGAATTTGATGTCCAGATTGTTTTTCAACAAAGGCCTTGAAGGCCAAAAAAGTGTTAAATACTTCACTCTTGAGTTTTAAGAAGTATACCCAAGTGCGTCTGGAGAAATTATCAATGAAAGTTAAGAAATACTTGCAACCAGAGAATGACACAACTGGAAGTGGACCACATAAATCACTATGCACAAGCTGTAAAGGGGCTGAGGCGTGCCAAGAGGCACGTTTTTCAAAACTGTCGCGATGATGTTTTCCGAGTACACATCCGGAACAAACACCATCTCTGCAAGATACCATAGGAAGACCTGTCACCATATTTTCTTTACATAGATGCTGAAGGGAGCGATAGTTTAAGTGACCAAATCGCTCATGCCAAAGTTTGCTCACTTCATCGTTATGAGCAACAAATACTGAGGGAAGATTTGATGACCCAAAGTTGTGAAACTTATACAACCTTGTGGAATCATCAGCAATGCCAGTAGCCAAAATCTGTTTAGGATCTCTTAAGTCCTTGATTACAACATCATGAGGTGAAAATTCAATGATTTTACCTTCACCTGAATGAGTTATCTGATATACAGATAGAAGGTTGCATGATAAGGTTGGAACACATAATACATCATTAAACTGACCATTGTCTAGATGAACAGTTCCAGTCCCTACAACATTAAGAGATCTATCATCACCAACATATATATTTTTGGTGTTACAATCATTTAAAGAAGAAAACATGGCTTTGTTTTTGGCCATGTGATAAGAAGCTCCAGAATCAATGAGCCACTCATGAGAATGAGAAGAAGAAGAAGATGCATTTAATGCATAGCCAGACCGAGATGCTTGACAACCACATGCAGAAAGTGCCATTCCTGAAGATGAAGTTGAAGAAGATTGCCCCAAATGGATGTTATGCTTCTTCATTGCTGCTTCCAAGGCTTCCATCTTTTTAAAGCATTTTGATTCTAAGTGGCCATCTCGATTACAAAAATTGCAATGTCTATCAGTCTTCTTCCCTTTGTTTTTATTTGTCTTATCATTTGGTTGAAAAGATTTTTCATTTTGGGGCTGAAATTGCTTAGGACCCTTGTTTGGTTTAGGACCATTCTTTTTAGGATATGACTTCTTAGGATTCTTTGAATTTGGTTGCTGCTGGGTGGCTAACGCTTTCTTGGAAGAGTTTCCAAGATTAAGAAGACCAAGATGTAAGAGTTTTTCTTGTTCTCTTATTAAAGAATCACAAAAAGAGTCAAAGGAAGGGGGCTTGTAGTCTTTTCCTTGAGAAATGAAGGCTTCTCTTGTAGAATGGAAGGTGGAAACAAATACAGAGTAGGCTGGTCCCAACTTAGTAAGGATGGAATAAATAAGGTTACTATCTTCTTTCTTAACTGTAACACCTTCCAAAAGATATCTAAGGGTCTTGAACTTAGACAAGAAATATTCAATGCAAGAAAAATTATTAGGGTCCAATGTAAGCAACTCATTTTCAAGTTGATGGGCTCTAATTTCATTTTTAATCCCAAAAACTTTATTGATTTGTTCCATTGCTTCATGAGGAGTTTCAAGTTCTGCAATATGGAATCTAAGATCTGGAGAAATAGACATCCCTATCAAACCACGTGCTTGATCTTGTCTATTTTCCCATTTAGCAGCCTTGTCTTCATCTTTTGGTTTCTTTTCTTGGCCTGTGGCTATTCGGTAGAGACCTTTACTTCTAAGTAAATCCTCCATGTAGGACAACCATTGGAAGTAGTTGGTGCTGTCAAGGGTAACTTGGTATTGACTTTCCATTTCAACAGAAACTGAAGCTGAAGATGCTGAAAGTAAGTGTTCCAATGGATAGATCTCGAAAAATTAGGCTGGTTTAAAAAAAATGGCTCTGAAAAAGGCTTCCGGATGAAGAAGTTATGGCTTTTTGAAAAAACGTTTTTGAAGTTGCCGACGAAGTGTGGGAATGTGCGGAAATGAAAAAGTCCGCCCCCACAAAATGGAGACTTGAACCCAAGACCTCTAATCTCTTAAAATAGCTTTGAACCAATTGATCTATACAAAAAATTTGAGAGAGAGAGAGAGAGGGGGGGGGCTTTGGGTTGCATGCTTGCTTTGAGAAAGCTCTTTTTCCCTACAAAACAAAAAACACAAAACCCAACACGGACATGCAAAGAAAACGAACCTTGCGGCTCGAAGTTAGCTTTACCCAAAAAACTAAATATTTTGAAAAATTGAACCTTGCGGCTCAAAGTTAGCTTTAGCCGAAAAACTAAATATTTTTCTCAATGTTTCTGATTTTCCGAGATCACACTAAGGTGCAGGGAAAAGAGCATACGCATGAGAAAAATCCTTCCTTTCTGTTTCTGATTTGCCCAGATCGCACAGAGTCGCAGGGCAAAGAGCATACACAGAAATGAAAGGTATAGATCTGGTTAAAAAAAAGCTAAATAAACCGAAACTGAAATAAGCAGAGAGAAAATAACAGTAAACTGCAAATAAACACTATATACCTCCAGATCTTAAAAATGACGCAGCTAGGGCTACCAAAAACCTTTTCGCGTGAAACGAAAGGGGTTCCTCACTGGAACAGATGCTCTGAACACAATAGAGCAGTCCACTTGGCCCGAAAGCAGTCAGAAACAACAGATCTAGGAAACGGCAGTCGGATGCAGTTCTACCGACTTCAGATTTGGATCACCAACGGACGCGGCCCTCAAATAGCTCCGATACCATGTAGGAATTTACAGGGTAAGTTCCTCAGAAAGAACACCAAAAGGACACCGCTCACAACCAGATCACAGATCAATACACCAGTATTTTTGACGTGGTTAAAACCCTCAAAGAGGGAAACAGTCCACGACCTGAGCCAACGTGGCCACTTCAGGCAATTTATTAATCAAAGAATGAAAATTTACATAAGCTTCTCTCATGCATGGATTACCCTACAAATGACCCTCCATGCGCTTTAAATAGAATTCATGGACCTATCGGGTGTCAAGCCACGGATCAAGTGTCGGTAATACCGAGGAGAGAATGAACCGTCGGATCACTACATATCGTGACCGTTGGATTGTAAGTTACAAAATGTACAACGGTAAAGAAACACACTTTACCTAACTCTACACTAGACCAAGTTGAACTTAACTATATCCTATGTGTTGGAATATCCTAACAGGTTCCATTGCTCCTGATACTCTTGATATGCCTCTAATAGCTCTATTTTTCTCCTCTTTGTTTTGCTTCTCTAATAGCTCTGTTTGCTCCTCTGATGGCTCTGTTTGCTCCTCTCTGTTTTGCTCCTCCAATAGCTCTGTTTTCTCTCTCTAGCTCCTCGAATATTTCCATATTGAAATCAATGACAATCTATGTCAACAGCCAACAGAACAAGTTAAGGAGTATTGGGCTATTCGTGCAAGTATAACAAGAGTGGGTAGCAAAGGTGGTATTATGCCTTGTATGGGTTGAGATGATGTCTAAATATTAAAATCGTCGTTAAGGCTATACCAACATAGATCCATTTTAAATACAAATCTAATATGAGCTGAGAGGGATCCAATTTCTTCATGTGCAAAGCTTTTTATGAGCAAACATTATTTAAATGTTTTGTATAGTTATTTTTTGTTTTGGCTGACATGAGAAAAATTTGATGACAAACAGATAGGGTTACACATCATACTGGGTTGTAAAATGAGCCTATCGGCTCAATCAGATTCCAAAAGGTTATTTTAGGCAGATGTCTTCCTAACCTGATATCTAACGAGAGGCCTCCATGTAAACAAATGGGTGGGGCCATGCTACCCATCAGATTGCTTGGCTGCGTTAAATGACGTGTTACTTTCCACCCGATACATCCCCTCTGCCGTTGACTGGGTTGCTATCCCCTCCATCGTCGATCATTTGGAAATGTCCAGGTGACACCACATGAAAACAATCGGTGAAACTTAATTTACATGAATTGTCATGTGGGGCCAGGTTAAGCGTGAGGGGAATAAGTGGTGGGTGTGTTACATGTAAGCATCAACCACTGTAGTAGTGTTGTGCAAGTTGGAATTTAAAATAGACTCACTTGTCAAATTTGATGGTTTTCACATTTCTCTTATCCATTTTCGCAGTTTCAACAAAAAATGTTTAGGATTTTGCAAATTTATTTAACGAGCAAATCACCCCTGACTGGATCCTTGGTCCTGATTATTACCAATCTAATTATTAAATCACGTGATTTAAGTGTCGTACTTATGGTATCGTTTCCGAGTAGGAGTAGCACATTTTTATCTAAAATCTAAAGTAAGTTTGGCTAGGTTTTCTAAGGGGACATGGATTTATAGCCACAGGTAAGGGTTTATGCTTTCTCCGAACGAGAGTGTTTTTGTGGAACGACAACACAGAACTACGGGAACAACTCTACCCCATTTTCCTCTGTGTCTTTTTTTGAAATAGGTGTTTTAACTTTCATTGCATGCTGAGGTTAAAGAAATAATTTTGAGCTGCAAATAGAGGGATTAGACAACATCAAAATTCCATTTAAAGCCATGTCCATGCCTGAAGTGGGTCAAGACAATAGTAAAACAAGAGATTCTAGTTTTATTGCTAGTACAAACCAAATTTCAATGGAAAAAATATGCCCTCACAGTCTTGGGTTAGTAAAATGGGTTCCAAACTGTTGTGAGACAGTGAAAATGCCTATAGAGACATATCATGACTTAGAAAAGAAACCCCTTTTAGCAGAGTTGATGAGCCTCGGTATTGCAACAGGAATGCTGCAACTCCCAAGGCTACCGACTTTAATTATCAACCCGGGGTTCGTACAAACTTAAGAGGTATCAACACTATATGTGTAATATCCAATGTGTCCTTCCTTTCTGTCATGATGTAATGGATTGCAGGCACTGAAACCAAATCCTAAATTAATTGCAGAAAACAAAATGCTCGAAATGGAAACCTTAACCTATTGCAAGAAATAAAGTACAAGGAAATAAACATATTCTAATTGCATAAAGATCATGAACTAAATGAAAAAGAAACCTAAATTAACCCTATTTATCACATGTGATGATTTAAACTAACTGAGCATGGAGTTTGTTCTAGGGAGTATTAATTGTTATGTGCATGTGTGAATATAAAAGAACTCCTTTTTAAATCTTTTTGTTTTATAAATGTAAATGCTAATCCTCACTTGTCCTTTGGCAAGGGAGATAGGTATGGAGGAAGAGGGTTAAAATGGTCTTGATGGAATGGAGGTAAAGTAGAGGCCTAATCCCAACTTCAATTATGTTTTTTCTCAATTCGGGCTCAAAACAGGCTGCTACAGGATTTCCTACAGCATGTACTAGTTCTCCTACGGGATCCCCTGTTTTACTACAGGATGTTACAAATTTACTATATGAAATTACAATTAATTGAATGACCAAGAAAATCAAATCCAAATTGGATGGGAAAAACTTTTTAATTGAATAAGATGTCTTAGGTCTCCATTCCAAGTGGAATCACTCAAAAATACCTCTGTTAACCCATGCTAAAAAATAGCAGAAAATTACTAGTCTAAAAATCATAAATTTGAGAACTAGTGAGCTAGTAAATCCATCAAATGCCTAACCTAATCAAGTGAAAATGCAATGGGGTAAATTTTGTTATGAAATAGAATTTTTTTGTGATCTAATACAAGTGGAATCAACTTGATTGAAGCTCGTTAGCATGCTTTAAAAAATAACATAAATTTACTACTAGTTGCCACAAAGGAGTTCCAGAAATCTAGATTTGGGAATAAGAAGACTAATCCAAGTAGCTCAATGATTAATATGTCCTTCCAAATATCTTCCAAGAATGAAATGATGCTTTTGATCCTGAAAAAGAAATTACATCAACCATTTAACCCAATCATACAACAAGAAATCATTAATACTAAATGCAAAAATAGAAAGAAATAAAAAGAAGAGATGCATGTGAATAAGAAGTGAAAAGAAAGAAAAAAATGATACAAAATGGCTCTGAGGCTCCTAGGATGGCCAAGCCCAAGGAAACTCAGAGACCTATGGAGGATAAAAATATTTAGAAGCTGAACATGACACCAATCTTCATTATTTTCATTAATACAATTACATCACTGCAAGAAAATACAATGGAGCTACAGAAATACGAGTTCTCTCCACAAGAACACTAATGAAAATATCCCCCTAGAGGAAAATTCGACTTGGTACTTATACAAAATGATTAGGAATCATTCCCCATGAATGGAGGAAGCTTTCCCCACCAAAATCCCTTGATTAGTGGATCTAGTTCCCAATACTAGGAATCTGCATTAAATGGCACGAAACACATTCCTAGATTTTCTCAACCATTGGAGTTCCACAATCTGTGCCATAATTCCATAATGTCTCATTGATTTATTGTTTAATAGTGATCCTCCTATAGTAGGGAGTGCGTCCCTAAACTATCTCCTCCTCCAATTCTTCATAATTTGCCCAATATTCTCATAACATTCCACAAAAATAAATAATATTAGGCACAAATATGCAATTATTCATAAAACTTCCTAATGAATATCTTAAAGTTAAAAATACATTATATAATGCAAAAAGAGAGGTTTAATGTACTAAAGGATGGTGATAGGCCTTAATTTATGTTTAATTTATAGGCATGGGCTTTAATTTATCTATAGTTTAGAGGCCCATCATACCCCCCTGTTGAAAGTGTTGCTCATCCTCTGAGCAACTTAGTGACCTCATTGTGCCTTATTCATGGCCTTGGTGGCCTCTCTCTTGTGCATTAAGAATCTTGGTTGTAAGGTATGCAAGGACAAGCCTAAAAACATTTTTTTGCAAAGAAAAATCCTTGTTTTTTTGAGACCATTAGTTTGCCTTCTTCTCCTTATTCAAGATGGTTCTTGAATATTTTTTAGTTTGGAAAGGTATTCCACATCCTTATCAACCTTCTACTACATTGTTCCACCATTTGGAAACCTCTGAAACCTTCAAAATGTCTTTAGATGAGAACTAGGGCATCCTGTAGTAATTCTTGTCAAAACTACAAGAAACCTACAGGAAACCTTGTTAAAACTACATGAAACCTTTTTTGAGCATAAATGATAGTCTGAGCCTAGGACATGCCCTCAACTTGACTCCCATGCCTTTCTCTCATTTCTATAACATCTTTTAGGCCTTGGAAAAAATCTAGAAAGAGATTAGGGACCTCTTAGAAAGTCTCTTTTCATCACTGCAGCTTGAGTTCTGTTTTGATGGTGGATGGCTCATTTCCTTTTATTGCCTTATTCTTCTCTCTTGTGGCCTAGATAGTTTCCTAATTGCCTTGGAGTTCTTTGTTTTGATTAGGTCTCTCTTAGGCACTGTCA
The DNA here is from genome assembly GCA_031772625.1 of Pinus tabuliformis. Classification (NCBI taxonomy): domain Eukaryota; kingdom Viridiplantae; phylum Streptophyta; class Pinopsida; order Pinales; family Pinaceae; genus Pinus; species Pinus tabuliformis. Next base: position 989,958,323 of record CM062817.1, on the reverse strand, counting down.
TTTTGGGTTTTAACACATTTTTTCTTTCTTCCTTCTTGTAGCAACATTCTACCTTCCTATAGTAGTCATTCCTTCTTCCTTAAGAGTCTTCTAACTATATGAGAATGATGAGAAATGATGTAGGTTTGTGAAAATGGAGAGGATGCTCTGTTTTATTTTTCAAGAAATTTTCAGCGTGAGATAGGGTTTTTTCTTGAAATTATGAAATGGGATGGATGGATGATGGATAGGTAGTGAATATGAAGTGGATGGAGGGCTTGGAGTGCTATGGTGACTTGGCCTTTGCAAAAATTTCTTCTTTTAACTGTTGTCCTCATTCCTTGAAATCATCACCCTTCATAATTTGAATTTTCAACATTTCATGAGTGAAGGAGTGAGCTACAATTAACTAGTTGAAGGCGACTGAGACTGATGACCCATCCTTAGCTTATAAAACCTCATCTCTCATGCATCGACAACAAATTTCTAACTATAATATGCTTAAGAGAAGAGGTCAAGAATATAATTTGCATACATGTACCTACCTGATGGTTGTTGGTGAGACATGCATGCCACTATTGAGTTGATGTTGTTGTGCTTCTCATGACTCAGGTATATCTTCTTGACTTCCTTTTTCCTTTTTGTTGATCTTATTTTGTTGATGGATTGTCTTCTTGTTGATGTGTAGGTGATGGCTTCCTTTGTTGTCGCTGAGCTCTGGAGGAGTTTCATTGTGTCTGTAGTTATGCTTCTCCTCTTTCAATCATGGTGCTAAAGGTTAGGCCTGGAGCCTGTTGTTACTTCCAAATAGGCTGCTGTAGCTGCCCTTTTTTTTGAATGTTTGTGTCCTTTCTTTGTTGGAGGGTAAATAGGTATTGGAATGAGTGGAAGGTGTGGCCATAGAGTGACATGGTCATGATGGGTGTTGGCTGAGATGTGGTGAAGTCAATGTCCTTTTTTCCTATCCCAAAATAGGCCTGCATCATAATTTTTCCATCGGACTGCCTTTCCTGTAGATTTTCAGAACTTCCTGTAGTACTACAGGAAACTCCTGTAGTAATTCAGGACAACCTCTTGTAGCAGACTTGTTTTGTCCATATCTCCCAAATGGTAGAATGGATTGACCTAAAACTTTCTGAGCATGTTTCCATCATCATTATGCACCTCCCCATAAAAAAAAATTGGTCAATGGATGCACAGATCTCGTGAAAAATTAAAAATGAATGAAGGTGATGGATGGATTTCTTGGAAACCATGCACTAGAATTTGTTGAAATTTCTTGGGAATGTTACCATCATCCATATGCATCTCCCCATGAAACAATTTTTTAAATGGATGCATGGTTTTCAAGTTATGGAAAAAATAATTTTTTTCTCTATGTATTTTTGTTTCATGTAGTAAAACAGAGTCTTCTTGTAGTTTTTTTAGGACAACAAGCAAACTGAATGGGAAAATCTTGAGAATGATGGGTGGATGGTGGAAATATATGAGGGCGATGGATTTGCATGGCTTTGGCCTTGTTGGAGCATTTGAGCAAAGGATGAGAAAGCCAAAATTTGACTTCTTTTGACTAGGTTTGACCTATTTTTTCTTTCTTTGGTGGCAACTTGTTTTTGTTCCTTGTAGATGTTGGAGAGCACCTACATTCATCAAAGAGATACATGGAGCAAGGATTTTATTTTTTTCCTTTTTTTTTTCTAGGCCTACTAGCCGCCTCAAGGAGGTTTTCAACTAGTAGATCTGCCTAGGTGCCTCAAATGAGGTTTTCACCTAGGATCTTTTCTTTTTTTCTCCTTTTTCATTTTTTTCAACCCATTGACCACCTCATGGAGGTTTTCAATCAATGAGCCAATATGAAGCGCCTCAAAGGAGGTTTTCACCTGAGATTTTTATTTTTTCTCTTATTTTTCATTTTTTTTCTACCCTATCCTACTTGAAAAACAAAATCACTTTCAAGTATAAGAATACTTCCAATGGAGCCATGTGCACATCAAGATGACAAACAAAATTATGTGTGGGCTTGAAATGTATGCTTTGACATGTACCTGGATTTCAGAGACTAAATGATTTGACTTTTAAAGTATATATGGACTGGGATATAAAATTGGAGAAAGAAGACCCAAATAAACAATTTATATGGCTGAAAATAATAGATATGGATGCAGTAATATCGTTGGATGCTTGTTATATTGCTCCAAAAAGCTCAAAATTTTACAAAAAAGGGAACCTAAATAGTGAAAACTTGTATACAACATTAAAAAATATATTTCAAACTTTAACACTAAGGGAGAAGTATTCCTAATTGGTGATTTTAATGCTAGAACATCAAACAATCACTCTATCCAGTTGGGCAATGATATGGGTGAGGATAACAACCCATTATGGCTTAGAGATAATGAAGAGCACCCTTGGAGGAAGACATCACAAGATGGGAAGGGGGAGGTTTCACACTTTGGAGCAGAATTATTAAGCTTTTGTGGTCTAAATGACATGGTTATATGTAATGGCATGAAAAATTGGCCTGAAGTCCAATAATATTACTTGTAAAACATACAACGGGAAAAGAAAAATAGACTATATTATGTGCTCTCAAAGGTCTATTTCTAAGTTGTTGAACTTTAATATTGAGCGTTGCCATCTAGAGCTAGACTTTGACCATTTTCCTCTTCTTATTAAGCTTGGTATAAATACTGAAGATCGAAAGGGGGAACATCCCCAACATTCATGCAAGAAAGTTTATGAACATGGGAGAATTATCTTAAACCAAGAAAATCAAGAGTTCTTTAGGGTTGCTCTTCAAGAACACCTCCAGCTGGCCAAAAACAAAAATATGGGCTGCAAGGATAACAAAAGAGATAAAAGATATATTTGTAGTAGTATGTTGATTCCCTTAATACACAAAGCTTTAATGGTATGTATGAGATCTAGGCCTCTGAAGAGGATCTCAAATACCTTCCCAACTAATCCTTGGTATTTATTTTTGTTTGTTGAAAAAACTTGTGAACAGTTATTGAACCAACGTTTCGGACTAGCTTAGTGAGTCCATCATCAGGGCAATGAGATTTGTATTTTGAGAAGAGAGAGCGTGAAATTATGGAGCTATTAATAGTTGATTGAAAAAATATTCAATGTTTTTTTTTATTGTTGGCTTTTGATAGGTTTCTAGCTCTGGAAATTCTCATCTTCTTAAAATTTAGAGCAAGACTTCTCAAAGAAAACAATATTATATATAAACAATTGAGAAAATAAAAAAAATAAAGTTATGTGATTTCAAGAGGGAAGGAATTAATTTCTTTGGGAAACATAATCCCAAAGGTTTTCGAAAAGAACTATAGCAAAAGAAAAAGAAAATAGAAAACAATATTACAAAGGCTCAGTGGTTAGACTATGCAAAACTTCTATATGAGCGAACAAATGAGAAAATTAAGCCTCCCATAATTGTCTCCTCAACATAGCTATTTTCAGTTGTTGATATTGAGCAAGGTATAAAGAAACAGAAAAATGGTAAAGCGCAAGACATTAAGAGTTTACAGGCAAATTTTTTAAAATGGGGAATGGAGCATCTAGCTCCACACATCAAGGAGATATTTAACAGAGTCAATCAAGATAACTTTCCAGTTGAGTGGACAACTAGTGTTGTTATACCTCTTCATAAAACCAGAGACATCAATAACCCTTCTAACTATCGTACTATTATGATCAACCCTCTTCTTGGAAAACTTTTTGGGAGCATGCTAGAGCGCAAAATCAGTGAATGGGCAGAAAAAGAGGGAAAAAGAGCAAAGGGACAAGCTGGCTTCAGGCCTAAACATTCTACCATTGATCATTGCATCACTCTAAGACACTTCATTGAAAATTTTTGGGACAACCAAGGTGGGGAAGCATTTTGTTGCTTTGTTGACTTCAAAAAAACCTTCAATACTGTCCCTAGAGACAAACTATGGCACATAATGGAAGAACTAAAGGTCCCAAATGAATATAGGGAAGCTGTTCATAATCTTTATGAGCAGGTTAGAGTGAGAATCAGAACAAAGGAAGGCATGTCTGAATGCTTTGGCAGTGACATAGGAGTAAAATAGGGATGTCCTCTTTCCTCCATATTGTTTGGTTTATATATTGATAGGCTTGAAGAGTAGATAAACAATACCAAAGGAGAAGGTATCCAGCAGGCAAGATATGTGGTGAAACTACTTTTATATGCAGATGACCTCATTCTTATCACTAAATCGGCACTAGGTTTGAGAGAACACTTGAAATCTCTAGAACTATTTTTTCAAGAGGTGTGAATGCAAGTAAATGCTAACAAAACCAAAGTCATGACTTTTTCTTTGAAAATAAAGAAACATCAGGTTACTTTTCTCTTTGAGGGCATCCCCTTGGAGGTGGTAGATAAGTACAAGTATTTAGGAATTAATTTTCACTATAGGCTTAGCTGGGAGACATGTAGATCAAAGAGAATCCAAGGAGGGTGGAAAGCTTCTTACCTTCTTCAGAAAAAGTGTAGACATGCATAACTATGGGATTGGAAGACTAAGAAACCCCTCTTTGGTCTATTTGTGGTGCCAATTATCCTCTATGGTTGCGAAATATGGGGGATCAACATGTCAAACCAAAAGCGGCGACAAATAGAAAGAATTCAAAAGCACCTGATCACAAGTAGCTTTAAATTCAAATCAGCAATCCCATATTATATCCTTTTAGTCGAGGTTGGTATGTTTCCAATTGAGGCATCAATGATCATTCATTTGATAAGTTACCCGAAGAAGGTTGAAAATATGGATAAGCATCGGTGGCACAAATTGGTTGTTGAAGAAGAGCTAAATCACCAGAAAAAGCATGGATGAAATAAAACATAAAGTGGTTAGGAAAATGGGACATAAATCTGCATGATTTCCCTCACGCTAAGGAGGCGATAAAAGTGTGGGTGTTAGAAAAAATTAGGATTTCCATGTGGGCAAAGCAGGTAGGAAAAAATAAAGCATATTATGTCAAATAATTTAAACCAATGTATAAACATGATGATAAAGAGTATTTGATTTCCTCAATCAAGGGAACATCTAACATTATAATTTCTCGACTGAGGACTAGCTCCCATAATCTAAGATGTGAAACTGGTAGATGGGCGGTCGTTTAAGAAGATTGGGATGAACAAATTTGCATCTTTTGCAAAAGAGAGGTGGTAGAGAAAAATGACATTTTACCAAAGAGTGTGCGACGTATGAAGTTATCCGTCGTCAGTTTGATAACAACCGAAAAATGAACAGTCTCAATGAGCTTTTTAAGGAGACAAGGGTTCACGAAACAATAATTTTTTTACTCAAGATCCATAATAGGTGAACAATCTCAATGAGCTTTTTGAGGAGACAATGGTTCACAAAACAACAATTTTTTTACTCAAGATCCATAAGAGTAGAATCAACCTAGAAAAAAATTTGAATATAGATTAGGCGATAGTGAGTGGTCCCTTAGACTATGAGGTCTTATGGAAGTCATTTCATTTCATTTATTAGATTCTTGCGTTTTCCAATACATTTTAAGGCCACCTAAGGAACATAACCATTGGAGCTTGTGAAATAGATGCCCAGATGTCCGCACTTTTTGGGTGACTAACAAGATATTTCGATTTTTCTTGATACTTAATGAAGATTTGTCAAAGGTTAATAATATAACAGTAAATGGGAGTTGTAATTAACCATGTTCAAATAATTGATTCTTTAGAGTGATCATGTGCATCATATTGGACCTGCAAATGAAACAAAATATTCCGAGCTTCAGGTTTTATAGTTTGATTTGGCATTTGAAGCACACATATTCAACTAATTGATTCTTTAGAGTGAGCATGTGCATCATATTAGGCATGCAAATGAATCAAAATAGTCTGGGCTTCAAGCTTTATAGTTTGATTTGGCATTTGAAGCACACGTATTCAAATGCATGTTTGATGTGGGCATGCAAATGAAACAAAATAGTCTGGGCTTCATGCTTTATAGTTTGATTTGGCATTTGAAGCACACTTATTCAAATGCATGTTTTCTGTAATCATCATTGCCACATTCAATAATCCAGATTCCAAGGTGATTGCATTATGCATATCAATAGACATACCCATTTGTGAGGTCACTTTGATTTCCAGTAAACACTTGATGATAAGTTGTTTAATTCTATTTGGAAGCTCAGTGGTTCAGGGACTAGCACAAGCTTTAAAGTAACTAATTTATTTTACTCTAATTTATTTTTTAGCTCAAATGCATCATATTATTGAATAAAGAGGTTTATTTTACAGTTTAGTATACGAGAGATGTGCTAGTATGTCTGTGTTTAATTTGTAGTTTACACGTGTCCTTTTAAAAAAAATATTTAAATAAAAAAACTTGAGATATAATAAAAAACAAAAATGAATCTATGTGTTTGGTTTGTTTAATTAAAAGTATTATAAAACATCAATAATCTCACTCTTGTCACCATGCTAAGGAGAAGTGGTAAAAATATTTCACTCACTCTCAACCATAAATAAAATATATAATAAAAAAATAAAAATGAATATACTTGTTTGGTTTGTCTAAATAAAAATATAATAATAAAATATCAATAATCTTATTCTTTGTCCATACTATGGAGAAGTGGTAAAAATATTTCAATCTCATTCTCAACCATAAATAAAATAATTCAATGTCCATATAAACCACATAATCTTCTATAACTTTATAGAGAAATATAAGAGTTAAAATTTAAAAAAGAACTATATATACATTATATAAAGCAATTGCAAAAAAAAATTATAATTAAAATATTTTAAAAATTCTCACTATTTTATGTGCAACTAAATTTTGATTCAAAAATAAACATAATCAATGAAAAATTAAAAATAGTCTATATATAATCAAATTAGGTTTGATACTTCATGATTAAGATAAATCTATGATTAAAATCTCAACATCGGTAAACAACAGATAAAAACAATAAAATGATTTGCAAGGCTCACCTAAGGGGCATATATCTCATATCAATCTTTACATCAATACGGAGTGTAGCTCTGAAACGTATTTCCATGATTTGGAGGTCCTCCTCCTCCTACCTACAGAATAAGCATATTGTTGATACTAACATGCCCCTCTTCCTCAGATTCTCCCAAGTTAGCGTCTTGTTCTTCCATACAAGCCAAGTATATAAGATAATTTTGTAAGGGACGTGGACCTTCCAGAATATTTTATACCAACAAAAGTTTTGGATATTATGTAAGATTCTACATATATATAAATATGTATCTGATATCGATATGGATCCTTTCTTTAAATTGTCATCCCAACTAATCTGATCTCTGTTTTCAACTTTGCAAATCCTTGCATTGCATAATGTTGCAACAATATTATTCCAAGTCCTAGCCATATTCTCCCTCAAGCCCAACTCTTCTGCCCCCTTCCAAATAGGAGTGATGCCCGACCAAGTCCGGATGGTTTGGTCAAAGTAAAAGATTCCATGAGAATTGAGGCAGTAAGTTCCTCAGAGTAATACATATCAATCCTTATGCCAAGAATATTGTCCCGACTGATGATGATCTCCTTCCCCGATCCCATAATCCAATAGGTCCTCTTGATAAACTAGAATTTGACTTTGTTGAGACTGTTCCAGATGGTGGATCCAATTCCTTTACCCACAAGCCCCTCTCGCAGCCCATGAATGACCATGATGCCATTTAGATATTTGGTTTTGATAATATCGCTCCATAATCGTGTGCCAAAGAGTCCCCTCCATAGTGATTTAATGAGGAGTGCCCAACCAAAATGTTTGATTTTCATAATACCCTGACCCGCCATAGACTTGGGCCTAGTGATCATGTCCATCTTATTAAGGTGAAATTTGTGTTTTATCCCAGATCCAACCCAAATAAATTTGGTCATAATACTAGTTATCTTCGTTATGATGGATGCACAGATGCAGAATAAATGTGCCCAATAAACAACTAGTTGTTGTAAAACTAATTACATTAGAGTGACTTTGCCCCAAGAGAAAAACACCTATGTTCCCATCCAGATATCTTCTTGTGAAATCTATCAAAAATCCATAACCAATCATGGAGTATGTTCAAAACACATTTTTTGATAACCAATCATGGAGTATATTCAAAACACATTTGTTTGTCCTTCGATTTAAAAAGGTAATGAATATTTTTGCCAAATATGAAATCGACTTGAAGGAATCCAATGATTCTACATATACCTAGGTCGCATTTTAATGTCTCGTGGTTCACTTGACACATCCATTTACATGTATGTGTTATCAGTGAACACTGATATCTTGATTTAAAAAATAATCGCTAATGAAGAGCATGTATCAAATATAAAATGTCGTTGGAGAAGAAAATTGTGGATATTTGAAGTATCAATGACGTTAGATTGAATTACCACATAATTACATACAAAATTTGAACATTTGGATGAAGTTATGCATATGGGAAATTTAAGGACACTTTTGGAAGGCGTTGGAAGGTTGTCACTGTAACCAACAATGACACGCCTTCAACATTTTTTTCAGGATGAAAAAAGCGTACTATATTACCATATGAGATCAAATTACATATTTTGACTTCTCCGATTCCTGTCATATACATCTTATATCATTTTTGCGCAAGCATACCGCTTCCCATCCATAAGTCCAGATAGTAATATATACATCATATTATCATATTATGGCCCAATATCCAGCTGTAGCCATATAATACAGGGGTCATATATAGTCAATTCGAACAAAAAATAGAAGATCATCCTCAAGTAGATCATTGAGGATATATACATAATAATCCATAGGTCACCACACAATTATATCATCTATTCACAACATGGGAAGATGAAATAGGCAGATTTTCAAAATAGGAAAAAACACAAAGTCTACAAAAAAGTTCAACCATAGTTACCCAGGAAATGAAAACACCCCAAAATCCAGTATAGTGTCTCCCAGTTTGATTTCAATGTGTATACCATCCAATTCTCCTATAGACCCCACTTTGATAGTCGATCTTCTTGTTGATTGTATTCCCTTCCGATGTGCATGATCGATGAATTTCTGAAAAGGGACCAAAGATTGTCGATTTTCCAGAGCCATCCAAGGAGCATTTGTTGTTTGATTTTTGTGCATCCTTTGACATGTTCAATAATAATATTTGAGTCCCAAAATATGTGGATGTCAAGGATGTTGAGGTAGTGTGTAAACCATAAAAGGACCTAAGGCCATCGCTTTAGCCCTTGTATCCGTATCACTGCCCGCATTCTAGTGTACCCAAAATTCATGTTCTTTTGTAAAATCCATCCAAAAACCACATCCACATTTATTTCTTTGAGCTGCCCCATCGAAGAAACCCACCAGATACTCCATCTGAAGGCCTGGAGACTTGTGAAGTTCTTTTTTAGGCCTAGTATCGAGGGAAAAAGAAATAGAGTAACAAGAGACAATGTGCTAAAAAACCAGCATAAAGTTTTCATTATAGTTTTCAAATATATTCCTGTTCCGCCACTTCCATATCGTCCAAAAAAGGATTGGGGGGATGATCCTCCAAGAGGATTTCTGTGTGCTCCACCATTACATACAATCTGTGATGTTGTCAAAGCAAATGAAAGGAAATCCAATGGAACTAACCGATGGAACTAGCCAATTTATTCCATACTTGAATTGTGTTGGGAAATTTAAGAAACATATGTTCATTGTTCTCCTCCACATGCCTACAAATCACACAGATACTGAGTCCATGATACTGTCCTTTAAATATTTTCCCAAGTTAGGTTTTTGTTTTTGCATACCAGCTAGAAAAAATGGATGATTTTGATGGGAATTTTAGTTTTCTAGAATTTATAAAAGTCACATATCCCCCGAGAATGGACTTCCCTTCCACAGAGTGCGTTATATGTATCAGCTACCATGATGCTCCCCACCTTCATCTTTTCTGTCCCTAAAATCTAATCACTATTTCCTTCATGACAGATTCCTAGTAATTGCATGCCAGCACATATCCGATCCCATTCTCTCGCCATTTTCCCAACCAAACCGAGCTCTTCTGCGCTTTTCCAAGTAGGACATGGTCCCCGCCAAGTAGACATAACTTGGCTCCAAAAAAATATACCCCGACCATTTATGCATCATATAAAATCCTCAGGAATGTAGAATTCCAACCCAACACCTAGAATGCGATCAACACCAATGAGAATCTTGTGTCCCGACCACATAGACCATGCAAGATTTTGTAAGAAATGTTTATCTATTTTTTTGAAGCTAAGTCAGATAGTTGAGCCTGATGAGATCCCAATAAACCCTTTGTGATACCAACACAAAAAATATTTCTCCTTCTGGTACTTATTTCTAATGATCTTACCCTAGGTTCCATCACCAAAAACCCCCCTCCATAAAGATTTCAGCAATAATTCCCATCCAAAGCATCGAAGATTCATAATCCCCCAATGCCCCATACCCTTTGGAAGAGTGATTTGAGACATCTTGGCCAAATGAATTTTTTTTTGTCCACTGCTACCCACCCAGATAAATTTGGCCATAATTCTATTAAGACTCTTAATAATAGAAAGTGGGATATGAAACAGATGAGCCCAATATACCCCCAATTGCATGAGCACTAATTGTGTCAGTATGATGAAATCTCCCAATGATAGACATATGAATTCCCATCATGAAATCCTTTTATAGAACTGGTCCACAAGCCACGTCCAATCCATAACCTTATAGCTACATGGTTTGATATGGTAGCCAAGATATTTCTTACCACTCATCATCAGCTCCACAACCACCCCAAAAAGACTTTTAATATATGCAATTACCTCCATATAACAAATGCCGTGATATACAATGGACTTTTGAAGATTCATATGTAATCCAATAGCATAAGCAAATTCTGAAAAACATGAAAAAGAGTTAGCCAAGAGAAATGGTTAAGCATCCCCATTATAAGAACATCATCAACAAAAAATCTATGAGAAATTTTAATGTCATTCCCCATGTGCTGAGTCTAAAACTGTCCATCTGACACCGCTTTTTTTATATGCAAACTCAACCCATCCATCACCAAGATAAATAAGAGTGGGGAAAGTGAGCATCCCTGTCGGAGGCCCCGAACAGCCCCGAAGAAATTCGATGGATATCCATTAGTGATAATAACATAATTTATGTTTGTAACGCATGCCATTATCCACTCCACACATCTGGACTGTAATCCAATCTTTTGAAGAACCAGCTTGAGGTATCCCCTGTCCAGGTAGTCATATGCCTTATGTATATCCACCTTCATGATGGCAACATTTAATTTCTTTGTGTGGATCGAATGCAAGAACTCCTGGGCAATTGTAACAACATCATGGATTTGTTTTTTTTGTAGAAAATTGAACTGTTCTGGTGTAATGAAACACGACAAGGTACTATTCATCCTATTTGCAATTTTTTTTGATATAACCTTATAAATAAGGTTACAGAGTGATATGGGCCAGTAATCAGAGAAAGAATCTAATTGGCACTGCTTCGGAATGAGAGCCATATATGTGGAATTTATATGTGGGTGGATAAAACCCTTGGACCTCCACTCCTCCACCATGTCAAGGAGGTCGTGTTTAAAGAGATCAAAGAAGTGTGTAAATAGTTCCACATTCCACCCATCCGGGCCCGAACTCTTGTTTCCCTTAAAATATTTTAACACCTCCAGGAGCTCAACCTTAGAGACAACTTTGAATAGTTCTGAGTTTGCATCAACATCAAACATGGTGGGATAAAGATCCACATCCCATATAATATCCTCTGCACAAATCTCCTCATTTTTACTGTAGGCCTTCTGGAAATGAGAAACAACAACCTTGCAAACATCCCTCTGCGACTGAAACCGATTCCAATTAGCATCATTTATCTCCCATATCAAATTAATTTAACGCCTATGATTTGCAAATCTATGGAAAAATTTTGTGTTTCGATCCCCCTCCCTAATCTAGATTTCCCTGCTCTTAAGGCGCTAGGTGGATTCATTGATAGAGAGAATATGCTTCTTTTTGAGTTCTAATTCATGAATACGATTTCGAGTAGCATCAAGGAGACAAGGAGTATTCATCTGGGGACGAAGAACATCCATTTCTCGGATAATATCATGTAGATCCTTATTCAATTGATATTTCTTCTTCTTCTGCCAAGTTTTTACCTCCCCGCGAAGGATCCCAAGCTTATCCAAGATATGCACCATGGGAGATGAGTCCCAAACCCCATCTCGAGCCCAAAGCTTGTGCACAAGTTCATTAAAATCTGGGTCGTCCAACTACACCAAGTTTAACTTGAAGGGAACCCCATTCCTAAACTCCTCCCTCCTCCATTGCAAAATAATCGGCCAATGGTCAGAAATGTAATTGTTTATCACCTCTGCTTGAAAATTTCCAAGTCGCTCCACTACCTGCTCATGCAATAAAAATCGATCTAGCCTCTTCGCAACATATGTCATCCCCACTCTATCATTGTCCCATGTAGGAACCACCATTTTAGGAAATATATCAACAATTGTGATCCATAATAGCATCTCTAATCACCTCCACCAAAGGGTCGATTTTCCTGGAATGGCCCTAGACTTCATCCAAGCCAACCATGCAGTTTAAATCCCCCATAATGATGAGCGATACCAGCTCCAGAATCCCTGATGTAATCAGCTTGTCCGAGAAAATAGCTATATTCTTGTATGGGGCATACACATTGAGAATATAGATGCGCCCCATAAGTCCTCTAATATGTCCTTCGAGCATTATACCAACAAAACATGAAAAGGCCTTGACCTTGACCCATCTAGAGTCCTAAAGAGGCACTAGTATACCTGATAGTCCAACAGCAGTGGTGGCATCCATATACCACTCCGGAAACATTTTCTTGAAATATTTAATCACATGTAGAACTGAATTCATGGTTTCCTGCAAGAGTATGATATATACTCTGAAACGTATTTCCATGATTTGGAGGTCAACCTAAAAATTTTAATAGACATGTTGACATTTCAATATTTGTAGCCTTCCAATCTCATTGCCCAAGTTTTAGATGGCGCATGCTCTTCAGAACTATTATAGTGAACCGACTTATGAGAAATTTGTATGAGTTGGAAGGAATTATTGAATGCTCCACATTATGATAATAGTGGAAGGTGTTCTTCTTATTTGAATCTTCATAGATAGTAATCACTTTAATAAATCTTTATTCAAGATGGCCACGCCAACAAATATAATATGGTTTCAATGACGATAGTATACTCGAGACAAAATGGTATTTCAAAATTTACATAGAGATAGATGGAAGTGGTATAATCCATGCCCTCATGCCTTTGAATGATTTTTGTTTTTTTGGATTTCAGCTTCGATCTAGGTTTTTAAAAGGAATATGTTCCAACTCAATTTAATATTTTTCTTTATTTCAGAAGGGAACATTGCAAAGTTAATCACTGTGGTTTTTAAAAGGAATATGTTCCAACTCAATTTAATATTTTTCTTTATTTCACAAGGGAACATTGCAAAGTTAATCACGGTGGTTTTTAAAAGGAATATGTTCCAACTCAATTTAATATTTTTCTTTATTTCACAAGGGGACATTGCAAAGTTAATCAGTGTGCTTGAGTTGTCAAAAATCAAGGAGAGGAAGATTGAAAATAGTTGTGTATCTCATTCTATTATTTGGCGTATAATTATGATAAATGGACTTTGCAAAAAGAGAATAAAGTAGTATTGGTAAACTTAATCAGTGTGCTTGAGTTGTCAAAAATCAAGGAGAGGAAGATAGGAAATAGTTGTGTATCTCATTCTATTATTTGGGGTATAATTATGATAAATGGACTTTACAAAAAGAGAATAAAGTAGTATTGGATATGTTTACCGATCTGAAGAAGTCAAACCTATCCTTATTGTATTTTCAGCAAGCTTGTAACAATATTAAATCATTTTTTTTAAGCACAATGGTATTTGGATTGGGTGAAAAATCTTGATTAAACTAACACAATATCAAAGTCTGAATCTTTTATTAGCATACAAGGATTTCATATTATATTTCTTGGAAATGGTGAGATAGTGGGTGTTACAGTGCCGAGACTGTAAAAAGTTAACAACTATTAAATTTGTTAAGTTGGTTAAGTGGCTAAGTAGAAATTATGCTTTTTCCAATAGTTGTGATCACAAATTTAAAGGTTTTTAGCTTGCATTTGCTAATTTACAGGAAGTAATATACATTATACAAAAATTTTGAAAGAGGCTCAGAACAATAACATACTTGCTTGAAAAACATGTTATAATAGGTTTATGTGAGATTAATGATATATTTATAACAATTTATACCAAGTTAGAAGCATTTTGCATCTAATTGGTCATAGGTGAATATATACAAATTACAAAATTATGCAAGTAGATTGGTCACGACTCACAAGTAGGTGACATGTTTCTTATCGATTATAACAGATAGATTAGTCACATATGGTCACAAGGTCTCTAACAAGTTTGTGCATGTTTTGCGAGTGGTTTATCACAAGGAAATAACAGGTTTCACTAGGTTTAGTCACAGATAGATGACAAGTGTATTGCAGGTTATGTGAGAGATTGTCATAGGAAGGGTTATGATAGATTCACATGGTTATTATAGGATAAATTGGTCACAGGTAGGTGGCTGGTATTACAAGTTGTAATAGAGTGATTGTGACGACAAGTACATTATAGATTGCAACAAAGTGTTATAAGTAGATTGGTTGATCACAAGATTTCTTACAGATTTATGACACACTTGTCATAGATGGATGAAAAGTTTACTACATGTTTTATAACAAGTTTATACACAGGTTTTCATAGGGCCCTACTAGGTACTATGACAAGATGAATGACAAGTTATGACAGGTTTCATGACAAGTCATCACAATTGTGATGATGAGCATAACATGTCACTATTTAAGATAATTTACATATGAAAATTACAGGTGTGGTGATGAGCATACATGTGTTATGTCAGGTGGGAACAATTTTCAATAGATTGGATACAATTTGGATAAGGTTGACTGTTGTATGAATTTAAATGAGGAAACAAGAAGGAAGACAACCATAAATTCAAGAATAGTAGTTAAGGATATTTGTTTGTATGCGAAAATTATATACAAGAATATTATACAATGTTAGCATGTAGGAATAATGCTTCATAACTAAGGCATAAGAATGCCAATGCGACATAAATATTTGTATATTCGTTACATTTTTGAAGTTGTACATCCATGTTTAATGGATAACTACATGCATGAATGTTATGTGTTTCCTTGTTGAAAGAAAGAGAATGTGTGTGTGTGTGTGTGTTTATATATGCTTATATATGTGAGGATTGATTGTTGATTGACCATACCGAAAAGAGAAAACATATATAAGTTTATGTGCTAACAATGGAGTGGAGCTTGCATGCTCGTCGACATCGGGCGAGGATATCTAGATATTGTTGGTGTGTATATGGCACCAAAATCATGGGGGATGCCCCATGTTGAAGCCATTCATGAAGACATCAACTTGCAACAACTGATTTAGATTGTGGGCATAGGATGCACTAAGGATAGTGCATAAAATAAGGAGAGGAGGAATGTAATACCCTCATCCGTTTATAATGTAAACTTATATGTATCTTGTTATTAAGTTGGTGAGCTAGATGTATATTGCGGGCCTGTGAACCTAGTTGTTTATGATATGTGGCTTGTGTGCCCATATAGATATGCTTTTGTTAAAATTGGCAACTAGGGCCAAACTCCATGTGGGTCATCTTATTTATGGCAGCTGATATTTTTCTTGGATCTCTCTCATCAAGAGGTGTAGGATTGATCTAAAGATCATCTGATTCTGATAAGTATTTATGAAGATATGAATTTATTTTGATTATGGACATATTGTCAAGTCGGCCAGCAACTTATGTAGGCTCAGAAGCCCAACAGTCATGTCTATTCAACCTCTACATTTTAGTATAAATAGAAAAGGACTTGAAGTCATTTGACACACACTATTCGTGTGATCTTCTCCTCTCCACATGTCTTTGGGTTTTGGTGGAGAAGAGACACTAAGAGTTTATGCTCACCTAAGTAAATATGATGCCCTACCCACAGTACAGATGATGCCCTAGCCACAGTAAGGATGATGCCCTAACCGCAGTAAATCTATCCGCAACATTTAAGGGTGCCCTAGCCATAGTATTTGAGGGTACTCTTGATAGAAATAAATGATGATCTAATGCAGCAAAGGGAGGCACTTATATGCAGTCTAGAAGAGACTTAATTCCACTAAGAAAGGAGGTTCTAAACGTAGCCATAAGATGCCCTAAGTCACAATTAAAGGGAGGCTCAATACGCAGTCCATGAAGGTCCTCAATTACACAGTAATTAGATTCTTATACGCTGTTCTATACGTAGCAAGAAGATGGACTTCACTGTCCCTTTAGACACAGTCATGGAAGATGATTATCAATTTGAAGAAAGGAACTTTTGTTGTCCTAAAGGAGGCTCCTACACAGTCCTAAGAGAACCTTTAACGCAGGTAAGAATATGCCCTAGGTGCAGTTCAGTTGGTGCCCAATCCACAGTCATAATGTGCCCTAGCCACAAGCTTATGAAGCATCCTATACGTTGCATAAAGGAGGTCTAAACACTGGCGAGGGAGACCTAATCTTACACTGCCCTTAAGTTCCCTAAACGCTGTCCTGAAGGAATCATGAAGAAATCATCTAGCCACAGTCAAGGAGGATGTATATACACAGCTAGGACAGACCTTCTATATGCTACTTATATGCTGTCCTAAGCCGCAGTAAGAAGGACTAGAAGAGGCCCTCATCTCAGACTTGAAGGTGCTCTAATCTGCTGTCACAACTACAGCTATCTAAGGGAGCTTCTATACATTGCAAAGGAAGCTGAGCCACAGCATAAAGAAGACACATATCAGCGTAAAAGAGCAGCATGGAAATTCTTGTAACAACATATTAAATACTGTTGTTCTAAGGCATGAATAAGGTACATTTGGGAGCAGCTATCACTAGATTAGAAGACAAAGGGCAACATTGCTATTTAGGTTATTGTTTAGGCTTGTTGAAGGAGTCTACAACTACAACTAGTTGCTCTGCAAGGCTGCAAGCCATAGAAAGCAGCTAAGGCTTTTCCAAGGCAGTACTACAACTTACCTTGAGTTCGAATGACAGCATGGATTAGGAGAGACTCTCCTAGGAGGACTGAAGTCCTTGAAGGGCTTAGTTATCTAACATCCTGGAAGCATGATGTTGAATACATCAGTAAGCATGGTGCAACAGTGACACTATGTATGGCAATGATGAAAACTGGGTGTAGCACAATGCAACACAGTGAGCTACAGCTCATGGAAAACATGCAACACAATGATAGGTGAAGGAGTGACCTTGGAGAATCAGTTGAAGCAGCATGTCTTCAATTGATCTCATGTAGAGATGACCTACTCTCTTATCTAGAAAGTCAAAGTGTTGACTTCTGTTGTAAATGTACTTTCTCTCTCTCTCTCTCTCTGCTGAACTATTGAAGAACATAAAAGAAGAATTGATCAAGGGTTCCCCACATTGGGGTTTGTCCCTGGCTAGCACCACATATTGTGTCCTCTTGTCTTGGATTGTCTTCTACGATTTATATTTATGTTCTATCTGTAGTTTACTTTAATTCTGATGTGATTGCTAATCCGGAAAAGATATTGAACTAACTGTGAAAATTCCAATAAATTGCTCTAGCATAGAACATACCTAAAATTAACATGGTATCAGAGCTGAGGTGAAGATAATGCCCAAGCAAGAGTGAAAGCGCAATCACCAAAGACAGTTGGGAAAGGACAAAAGGGTCAGTAGATTCCTCATCCCTCTTCAAATTCACCAAGGATGAAGTCGAAGCAGAGAATGTTATCAGAATGGCGCAGTGGAATATGGCCTACCTAAAGATCACTTCATTGGAAGACCGAATCTCAGGGTGGAACGAAAGGAAGATAACTAATTCGACCATTATGCGAAGAAGTGTCTGAATGGTAGGGACACATCACTTGATGATGATAACAATCATTCTAGGGACATCTTCAATGATCAAAGGAATGACAGGTAATGCAGGTTGTTAGAGTCGGTCTAGTAGCTCTCCACCAGAGATCAAAAGCTCTTTGCATTTCATAGTTAGGTGTCTCATCAGTGTGATCATGTTGCATTCCATTAGGCATGCCATAATCTCGGTGGAAGGAGTTTATGTCGTTATTCCCCTCTTGTTTGGCACTGCTGGTTCAGGTTTTTTCAAATAAATAAAGTCCTCAAAGGGTCATTCATTTTGCTTTAAGTTTTTAGGTTTTAGGTCTAGGGTTGAGTCTAATTTTGTCTTGAGAGGTCATCAAGGACCAGCAGGCTAGAGGGATGTCCTTCATTAAACATTTCTCATCATTGTACAGCTAAATTTTTACCTTGTTCTCAAAAACTCTGTTTTTGAAAACAAGGTCATTATCTCATTTTTGTAAAAATTATCAAAATTTCAAATTCTTCAAATGTCGAAGTGCAGCCTTGGTCTCCTTTGCCAAAGCATCCCAGAAGCTATCCCTGCAAATATTTTCAGAAGAAATCATCATTTCAACCAATTTTTCAAAGAAATAAAATTAAAGGTCAGAGCTAATTAAAGCAAAAAGTGTCAACATTCAAACATTACAAAGTGGGTTTTGGGCAAGTAAAAAATTAAAAGGAAGCCTATAAAAGCATGCCATCCCTCATTGGTAATTCATTTGCCTCTCAACACTCCAAGAGAATAGTTGTCAAGTCGATTTCAAAGTTCATTGGGCGAATTGAGCAGTTGTAGCAGCGCGCTACGCATCAGAAGAGGCGTGCTACGCGTTGGAGGCGCGCTACGCATCAGCGCGCATTTTCCAGTTCAAATTAACTTAGGCGCTACGCGTTGAAGGCGCGCTACACATCAGGCTGGGTGCACTACGCGTTGGGTTTCTTGCTCAGGAAGTCGCCAGCAAGCCATCAAAGCTGCTTCTCTCTCCAAATTTTTTCAGCATTTAAACAAGTCAAAACAACAGTTCATTGGGTGCACAATCAACATTATTTTTCAGTCACTTGCCTCCAAAACCATGTCAGAAACCGAAACAGATTATGAGCAAAGTGATGACAGTGAATCAACACCAGAGGTAGAGGTGCCAAGGAGGCATCACAGGGGTGGTAAGGGTGGTCAGCATGTCAGGGAGGAACCCACCTCTTTGGCTTATCTACAAGCTTGTCCACTTGCAGTGTCATGTTTCCGATATCTATCATGCTATGAATATTGTGAGAGAATCTCCCAAATTCAACACCACAAGGAATTGGCCCGCTTGTTTTTCCTACATTTGCACAATGGGCATGTGAATCTTGCAGGAGTGGACTTCACATTGTCACCTGAGATTGTTGCTCAAGCAACAGGGATACCCAATATTGGAGAAGAATGGAACAAGCGCCAACAGTTGGACAGATTTCATTATGATCCATATATCAAACCTGCATATATGAGGTACCTAACTGTTGTTTTTCCCTTCAGATTCTTAAGAGACGAGTATGCACCTTTGATGAGGATCATCATTTGCTATTTCACTTGTGAGGGCAGATTTTCACGTTTGTATTCGTACCATATCCGTTTGTTGATGCATTTCACACGGGTACGAATGATGAACATTCCATTCTTCATGTGCCAAAATATAGAGAGGATGGTGCCCTTGGTGCAAAGAAAGAGCCCAGCACAGCAACACAAGAGCATCTATCATTATGCACTGATCAAGATTGTGGTCATGCATCAGTTGGCACAACAGGGTATTCCATGGGAGGATTTCATTTTCTCGTGACTTGTTCACAGTGCCACAGCCACCTCCTGAGGTTGTCCGTGATGAGGGAGGGCCTTCACATTAGTTTGATATTCCAGAGCCCGAGCATGTCAACACTCCTCCTTATGTTACATATCAGAGAGGCCACAGGGTCTTATTTGCATCTGCACGACGAGTATTATCTCCACATCAGGTGGAAGGGGTCTCGCCTTCTTCATCAGCACAGCGAGTGTTATCTCCACATCAGGTGGAAGGGGCCTCGCTTTCGACAGCAGCACAGGTACCAGAGAGAGGCAAGCAGCCCAAGATTGATGAGGGGCCATCAGGTGTTCCAGGCATAGATGTTGTTGACCTTGATATCATTTCTCCTAGCCTAGAGTCAGAGGAGATCATCCAGCAGCTAAGAGCTGAAAATGACTTGTTGCAGCAAAAATTGGAGATGGAAAATTGGACAATTACTTATTTGGAGCAGCGCAACAAGCAATTAGAGGATGAACACTCTCTTGATGAGTTGCGGAGGATCCGAGAAGACCGGAAATTGGCTCGCAAGAGACCCGGTGATTTGACACCTAAGGAGCAAAGCTCTATGCTCATTCAGGTGAACACACATCTAGAGAGGTTGATAGCAAAGGAAAACAGGGACAAAGACATGCTCCGACACATGAAGAATCACTATTGGGCTCGAATGCATGTGTGTAAAGCAAGAATGAAGGTTCTCAAAGGACGGTTGGCCAAGGCACTAAAATGGAGGAAAAGGCCCGATCCCCTTCATATTTTGGCTGAGGATACCTTGAAGGAGCATGGTGCTCAATGATGCAGTTCCAGCTCAAATTTCAGGAAATTTTGAGCCATTTTGGTCAATTTTGACTTTTTTGTGCCACACACAAGTTTTTGCTCTCAACGCGTAGCGCGCCGCGTGCTACCCTGAAGATGGGCAAGTCCATTCCTCAAAAACTCAACATTTTTGGATTTTTCATGACAAATTACACTTGCTCAGCAATTACCAAGACATTTCATTAGGATTTGAGCCCTCAGAAGGTCAAAAAACATGCAAAAAATGACTTTCTGCCACTTTTTGGACACACAGGGAGCAGTCTTGGGAGATTTCAATTTTGGAGGGGCAAATGACCAGAAAATTGAGAAAATCTACTTGGGCTGGAACGCAGACATCCGGACCTTTCCAACAAGCCTACTTTTGCCTCATTTGGATGCCGGGAAGTGCCTAAAAAGTTGGATCAAAGGCGCACTACGCGTTGAGGATTGGGGCGCTACGCATCAGGGAAGTTTGCCAGATTTTCACCTACAGCTCAACAAAACGCAGATCTGACTAGTTTTGACTTTTTGGAGTGGTTTTTCATCCTCCTTGATGTAATTGATGTAATTTTATGATGTCATGGCACTTATTTATCTCTTCTAGAAGATTCATTCATAAAAAGTCAAAAATTTAATGAATGAATTGGTTTCCTAGCTTATAGAGGCAAGTTGTTTTGATTGCCTAGATTGTAGTGCTCAGTTTAGAATTGGTTGAAACAGCTCCTAGGATGATGAGCTCGACCCCTAGAGGCAAGGAAAGGTGTTAGCTTGCCTATATTATGTATTTTCTTAGTCATTTTCATGGTTGGACTCTGGAGGGATTAGCTTCTATTGTATTACACTTTGTATCTCTGCAATTTTGGCAAAGGAAAGACCAGGGTTTTGCAGCACTATTTGGGATTCCTGTGGTTATTTGTGTTGATGGTGTGTTCTCTCATGTACTTGTAAGATTTGTTATGTGTATCAATTTCCTATTTCTCTTTTCTGCACATTAAGTAAATGAAGTGTTAAGGTAGAATTCATAATTTATATGCTCTACCTTTAAGATTGCTTAATATCTATGTTTTCCTCTGTCTAAAGAGAACTCTCGATGGTTTCTTGCTCTCTTTAGCTCCTCACTGGTCATTCCTATCCATTCACTTAAATCAAAGGCATCAAGACAATCTCCTACCTTGCCCCAAAAAGACCTCTGCAAAAGTTGTGTCCCATCCCCGCACCCAAAATTGCTCTCCCCCTGTTTTCCACCAAAACCTTAAAAATCTGAAATCAAACCTTCTCAATCAGTTTACTAGCCTAAAATCAGTGTTCTTATTGGTCATCTCCGCCCTTTGAAGATCTTTTGTCGAGATAGACACGGAGAGAGCCCTCTCCTGCCCCGTAGGGCTAGCTACGAGGCTAAGTGGTTTGATGTTGCCTTGGATTTTGTCTTTTTCAGCCTGAGGCCAAATTCAAGCACTAACATATTGGCGACCATACTCGGGAGAACATTCGACTTGTTGATTGTCTTGTCCCAGTACATGAAATCAAATTGTAGATCTGATGCTGATGGTGGACAACAGTCAGACACATATGCAGGCTGAAACGTTCACCTGGCGACTCCAACTTGATCCAGACAGTTTAGTGCTCGCTGATCCATTCATGCAATGGTGGGGTATGTGGCAAACCCTGCACTTTGTGAAGCTCTAAACGAAGTTAGAGAGTGGTTAGTGGATATTGAAATTAATGAAGAATTTTTCAGTGCCTTCTTTCAATGTTTGAAATCTCCGAAGTTTCATCTTGAAACTAAAACTGGTGCCTGTGAGTTAATTGTTGAAAAAATTGAGAAGGAGATTCAGTATTTTGATGAGCAAATCCAATCATATGATTTCCAAGACCCTAAAAAGTTCTTGGAAATCCTTCCTCCTTCGCAACAAGAAATCATAGAATTGCCTACAGATGTTTACATTGACAGTGTGCAGCTGGAGGTATGTATTGCAGAGTTGGGGCAGCCAACAGAGTCTGGCTTCCGCGATCCAATGGCAACTTACATGGACACATTTTTCAGTTTGATTGATAGATCAGGCTGTCTTGTACGTGACCAGGCTCATTACGTGCATGAAGGGATGCCATCAATAACATCTGTGTCCTAGCGGAAGCATTCTCAAGCGACATCATTTTCAGGTTTACTTGAATGGTTGATCTGGCATTTTAGTATTACCTGATCTGTTTTTATAGCAAAGTAGGGTAGATGTTGTAAATAAATAAGCAGCCAAAAGGCAACATTTTCTTCCAGTTTCAATCAATTCAGTTGTGTTAGTTTGAAGTTTGCCGAGTCAGTGTTTCAATCAATTCAGTCAGTTTTCAGTTAATAAGTTGAGTATTCAGTTATGATGACTCCATCGCCCAATGGTTGAAAGCACTGGTCTGCTCTCCCAGAGGTCTGCGGTTCTTGGCACCTCCAAGGAGCTACCATCCCCATTGGAGCCAATGTTAGAGTCGGTCTAGTAGCCCTCCACCAGAGATCAAAAGCTCTTTGCATTTCATAGTTAGGTGTCTCATCAGTGTGATCATGTTGCATTCCGTTAGGCATGCCATAATCTCGGTGGAAGGAGTTTATGTCGTTATTCCCCTCTTGTTTGGCACTGCTGGTTCAGGTTTGTTCAAATAAATAAAGTCCTCAAAGGGTCATTCATTTTGCTTTAAGTTTTTAGGTTTTAGGTCTAGGGTTGAGTCTAATTTTGTCTTGAGAGGTCATCAAGGACCAGCAGGCTAGAGGGATGTCCTTCATTAAACATTTCTCATCATTGTACAGCTAAATTTTTACCTTGTTCTCAAAAACTCTGTTTTTGAAAACAAGGTCATTATCTCATTTTTGTAAAAATTATCAAAATTTCAAATTCTTCAAATGTCGAAGTGCAGCCTTGGTCTCCTTTGCCAAAGCATCCCAGAAGCTATCCCTGCAAAAATTTTCAGAAGAAATCATCATTTCAACCAATTTTTCAAAGAAATGAAACTAAAGGTCAGAGCCAATTAAAGTAAAAAGTGTCAACATTCAAACATTACAAAGTGGGTTTCGGGCAAGTAAAAAATTAAAAGGAAGCCTATAAAAGCATGCCATCCCTCATTGATAATTCATTTGCCTCTCAACACTCCAAGAGAATAGTTGTCAAGTCGATTTCAAAGTTCATTGGGCGAATTGAGCAGTTGCAGCAACGCGCTACGCATCAGAGGAGGCGCGCTACGCGTTGGAGGCGTGCTACGCATCAGCGCGCATTTTCCAGTTCAAATTAACTCAGGCGCTACGCGTTGAAGGCACGCTATGCATCAGGCTGGGTGTGCTACGCGTTGGGTTTCTTGCTCAGGAAATCGCCAGCAAGCCATCAAAGCTGCTTCTCTCTCCAAATTTTTTCAGCATTTAAACAAGTCAAAACAACAGTTCATTGGGTGCTGAGTCAGCATTATTTTTCAGTCACTTGCCTCCAAAACCATGTCAGAAACTGAAATAGATTATGAGCAAAGTGATGACCGTGAATCAACACCAGAGGTAGAGGTGCCAAGGAGGCATCACAGGGGTGGTAAGGGTGGTCAGCATGTCAGGGAGGAACCCACCTCTTTGGCTTATCTACAAGCTTGTCCACTTGCAGTGTCATGTTTCTGATATCTATCATGCTATGAATATTGTGAGAGAATCTCCCAAATTCAACACCCCAAGGAATTGGCCCGCTTGTTTGTCCTACATTTGCACAATGGGCATGTGAATCTTGCAGGAGTGGACTTCACATTGTCACCTGAGATTGTTGCTCAAGCAACAGGGATACCCAATATTGGAGAAGAATGGAACAAGCGCCAACAGTTGGACAGATTTCATTATGATCCATATATCAAACCTGCATATATGAGTTACCTAACTGGTGTTTTTCCCTTCAGATTCTTAAGAGACGAGTATGCACCTTTGATGAGGATAATCATTCGCTATTTCACTTGTGAGGGTAGATTTTCACGTTTGTATTCGTACCATATCCGTTTGTTGATGCATTTCACACGGGTACAAATGATGAACATTCCATTCTTCATGTGCCGAAATATAGAGAGGATGGTGCCCTTGGTGCAAAGAAAGAGCCCAGCACAGCAACACAAGAGCATCTATCATTATGCACTGATCAAGATTGTGGTCATGCATCAGCTGACACAACAGGGTATTCCATGGGAGGATTTCATTTCTCGTGACTTGTTCACAGTGCCACAGCCACCTCCTGAGGTTGTCTTTGATGAGGGAGGGCCTTCACATCAGTTTGATATTCCAGAGCCCGAGCATGTCAGCACTCCTCCTTATGTTACATATCAGAGAGGCCACAGGGTCTTATTTGCATCTGCACGGCGAGTATTATCTCCACATCAGGTGGAAGGGGTCTCGCCTTCTTCATCAACACAGCGAGTGTTATCTCCACATCAGGTGGAAGGGGCCTCGCTTTCGACAGCAGCACAGGTACCAGAGAGAGGCAAGCAGCCCAAGATTGATGAGGGGCCATAAAGTGTTCAAGGCATAGATGTTGTTGACCTTGATATCATTTCTCCTAGCCTAGAGTCAGAGGAGATCATCCAGCAGCTAAGAGCTGAAAATGACTTGTTGCAGCAAAAATTGGAGATGGAAAATTGGACAATTACTTATTTGGAGCAGCGCAACAAGCAATTAGAGGATGAACACTCTCTTGATGAGTTGCGGAGGATCCGAGAAGACCGGAAATTGGCTCGCAAGAGACCCGGTGATTTGACACCTAAGGAGCAAAGCTCTATGCTCATTCAGGTGAACACACATCTAGAGAGGTTGATAGCAAAGGAAAATAGGGACAAAGACATGCTCCGACACATGAAGAATCACTATTGGGCTCGAATGCATGTGTGTAAAGCAAGAATGAAGGTGCTCAAAGGACGGTTGGCCAAGGCACTAAAACGGAGGAAAAGGCCCGATCCCCTTCATATTTTCGCTGAGGCTACCTTGAAGGAGCATGGTGCTCAATGATGCACCTCCAGCTCAAATTTCAGGAAATTTTGAGCAATTTTGGTCAATTTTGACTTTTTTGTGCCACACACAGGTTTTTGCTCTCAAATCGTAGCGCGCCGCGCACTACCCTGAAGATGGGCAAGTCCATTCCTCAAAAACTCAGCATTTTTGGATTTTTCATGACAAATTACACTTGCTTAGCAATTACCAAGACATTTCATCAGGTTTTGAGCCCTCAGAAGGTCAAAAAACATGCAAAAAATGACTTTCTGCCACTTTTTGGACACACAGGGAGCAGTCTTGGGAGATTGCCATTTTGGAGGGGCAAATGACCACCAAATTGAGAAATTCTACTTGGGCTAGAAAGTAGACATCCATACCTTTCCAAAAAGCCTACGTTTTCCTCATTTGGATGCCGGGAAGTCCTTCAAAAGTTGGCTCAAAGGCGCGCTACGCGTTGAGGATTGGGGCGCTACGCATCAGGGAAGTTTGCCAGATTTTCACCTACAGCTCAGCAAAACGCAGATCTGACTAGTTTTGAATTTTTGGAGTGGTTTTTCATCCTCCTTGATGTAATTGATGTAATTTTATGATGTCATGGAACTTATTTATCTCTTCTAGAAGATTCATTCATAAAAAGTCAAAAATTTAATGAATGAATTGGTTTCCTAGCTTATAGAGGCAAGTTGTTTTGATTGCCTAGATTGTAGTGCTCAGTTTAGAATTGGTTGAAACAACTCCTAGGATGATGAGCTCGACCCCTAGAGGAAAGGAAAGGTGTTAGCTTGCCTATATTATGTATTTTCTTAGTCATTTTCATGGTTGGACTCTGGAGGGATTAACTTCTATTGTATTACACTTTGTATCTCTGCAATTTTGGCAAAGGAAAGACCGGGGTTTTGCAGCACTATTTGGGATTCCTGTGGTTATTTGTGTTGATGGTGTGTTCTCTCATGTACTTGTAAGATTTTTTATGTGTATCAATTTCCTATTTCTCTTTTCTGCACATTAAGTAAATGAAGTGTTAAGGTAGAATTCATAATTTATATGCTCTGCCTTTAAGTTTGCTTAATATCTATGTTTTCCTCTGTCTAAAGAGAAATCTCGATGGTTTCTTGCTCTCTTTAGCTCCTCACCGGTCATTCCTATCCATTCACTTAAATCAAAGGCATCAAGAAAATCTCCTACCTTGCCCCAAAAATACCTCTGCAAAAGCTGTGTCCCATCCCCGCACCCAAAATTGCTCTCCCCCTGTTTTCCACCAAAACCTTAAAAATCTGAAATCAAACCTTCTCAATCAGTTTACTAGCCTAAAATTAGTGTTCTTATTGGTCATCTCCGCCCTTTGAAGATCTTTTGTTGAGATAGACCCGAAGAGAGCCCTCTCCTGCCCCGTAGGGCTAGCTACGAGGCTAAGTGGTTTGATGTTGCCTTGGATTTTGTCTTTTTCAGCCTGAGACCAAATTCAAGCGCTAACACAGGTTATCGAGGAAATGACCGAATCTTCATAGAAAGCAAGGAACCCCAGGTATGAAGAATCAAATTTTGTTTCTGATAAGATAAAGAAGCATTATCTTGTATTTTCCCTCTCCTTTAGATTCTTTGGGAATCTGGCTTGTTGATTGTAGTGCTTCAAGGCACTTCATCGAATATATGGGTGCAATCTCTAATTTGGTAGAGATAGAAACAATCATGGGATTATACTTGGAACCGATGCCACCTATCTCGGAAAGGGTGTAGGGAACGTTAACCCTCAATTGAATGAGGGTAACTTGATTCATTTACAGAATCTCTTTTATGTACTTGATCCCAAGAAGAACCTGGTGTCCATTTCAGCAATGAAAGCCAAAGGTTATAGGGTGGCACTCATCGATGGAAATGTGCGTGTTTGAAAATAGAATTTTCAAAGATGTTTTTTGAGTTCAGGGTTGTATCAAGTTGCAAGAAGTCCACTGGGGATCATGTCCATTGACACATAGCACCAGAGGTCTATGAGTCAGATGGTGACAGGGATGCCTGAATTAAAAAAAAGGGCATGAAAGTACATGTCTGACATGTACCGAAGGAAAATCTTACAAGGGGACCATTCCCCTCATGTAGCAGGTCCACAGATTTGGAACAACCCGAGGGGTTTGAGATTGATGATCAAGAATCTCACGTATGCAGGTGTAAGAGAGCCCTCTATGGATTGAAGAAAAACTCCTCGGGCGTAGAATGAGAGGATTGATAGCTTTCAGATGAAGCTGAGATTCACTAAGAGTGAAGCCGATCCAAAGCATTGTTTGAAGGTTGTGGAGGATAGACCTTTCATACCAGCACCTTATGAGGATGACCTATTTCTGACAGGTGCAAATCCTCTCATTTGTAGAAGTAAGAGGGAGTTGGATTCTAAATGTGGAATGATAAACTACAAACCTGTGACTACCTCGAGGATATTAACTTTCAGAAGTTATATGGTAGTGATGTCGGACCAGATTTGGGAAATGCCTCTAAGTTTCATAAACTCATTCGCGTTGATGTTCCTGGTGAACCTCCGTCCGGACATATGTTTTGCAGTTAGCATGGTGAGCTCATATTTGGTTGAGCGTCACTAGATTGGTGCCTAGAATCTTATGAGATATCTTTAGGGCACAATATCTCATGGATTGAGATACACTGCCAGAAATATGAAACTGCGTGATTATTCGAATGCTGAGTAGGTAGGCAGTGTGGAGGATCACTAGAGCACTTCTCAGTGCTAGTTCTCTTTGGATTCTGCTCCGATATCATGGATGAGCAGGAAGCAGAAGTCAGTTGCTATAAGCACTGCCAAGACCGAATACATAGCTACGTGTATGATCTCATGTAAAGCTGCATGGTTGCAGAAGCTCTTAAGTGAGATAATTGTACACATGATGAATACCACTGTGATTCTCTGTGACAACCAGAGAATTTGATTATTGAGGAATCCCGTATTCGATGATTTCTCTAGTAGATAGACATCAGATACTGCCTTATCTGGGATATGGTAAGTCGATGAGCCAGGAGGTTCCATCGCATTGAGACTAATGTACAGGTCGCAGACATTTTGTCAAAGCCCCAGAGAAAGGTCAAATCTGTGACTTTACTGAACGACTTGGAGTCATTGAGAAAACTTCCTATAAGGTTCCTACATGTTGCATGCATTGAGCTCTGAGAGCTCTGGGAGCTCTGGGGGGCTTGGGGTACTCACTGGAGAAACATATGACCACAGGGTGACTCACCTTCCCCTGGTGGTGCACTATGAACAGGATGATTAGTTATCCTGTGGGCCAAGATGATTCGTTCTCCGTGGTGACTGTGGAACAGGATGATTCGTTCTCGTGTGGGCCAGGATGATTTGTTCTCCCTGGCGAATGTGGAACAAGATGATTCGTTCTCCTATGGGTCAGGATGATAGTTCTCCGTGGCATCCACTGGACAGGATGATTCGTTCTCCTATTGACAGGATGAATAGTTCTCTTGTCGAGGCATCCTACCCATGCAGTCTGGAACTCATGGGAAGTACCTCTCATCTGATCAATGAGCAGGGAAATGAGGATAGAGACCATAGTAGTTCTATCGATGGACGCATTGTTGTATCTACCATACTCCCTATGCTAGGATGACCTCCATTGATTTGGGATCAATGAAACTGATCTGGGATCAGTATGAGTGGTTTGAGACACTCTCTTGTGATATTGATTTGGGATCAATAAAATTGACTTCGGGTCAGTAAGAGTGATGTGGCACACTCTCTTCAGATGAAACTGACTTTGGGTCAGTACAGAATGGTATGAGACATTATCGATCAATTCTTCTTCTTCATGGTTCAGCAGATAAAAGCAAAGCAGAGTAGAGCACAACAGAGCTCAGCAGATTAGAGCAGAGCAGAGCAGTGCAGGGCACTGATGGCAGAGATAGTATAGTCGGACATATGGATCAACAGATGGAGTTCTCCCTAGTTGAGAGGGAGTGTTAAAATTGGCAACTAGGGCCAAACTCCATGTGGGTCATCTTATTTATGGTAGCTGATATTTTTCTTGGATCCCTCTCATCAAGAGGTGTAGGATTGATCTAATGATCATCCGATTCCAATAAGTATTTATGAAGATATGAATATATTTTGATTATGGACAAATTGTCAAGTTGGACAACAACTTATGTAGGCTCAGAAGCCCAACAGTCATGTCTATTCAACCCCTACATTTTAGTATAAATAGAAAAGGACTTGAAGTCATTTGACACACACTCTTCGTGTGATCTTCTCCTCTCCACATGTCTTTGGGTTTTGGTGGAGAAGAGACACTAAGAGTATACTTTAGCCTAAGTAAAGATGATGTCCTAGCCGCAGTAAGATGATGCCATAGCCGCAGTAAATCTATCCGCAACATTTAAGGGTTCCCTAGCTGTAGTATTTGAGGGTACTCTTGACAACAATAAATGATGATCTAATGCAACAAAGGGAGGCACTTATACGCAGTCTAGAAGAGACTTAATTTCACTAAGAAAGGAGGTTCTAAACACAACCATAAGATGCCCTAAGTCACAGTTAAAGGGAGGCTCAATACGCAGTCCATGAAGGTCCTCAATTACACAGTAATTAGATTCTTATACGCTGTTCTATATGCAGCAAGAAGAGGGACTTCGCTGTCCCTATAGACACAGTCATGGAAGATGATTATCACTTTGAAGAGAGGCACTTATGTTGTCCTAAAGGAGGCTCCTACACAGTCCTAGGAGAACCTTTAACGCAGGTAAGAAGATGCCCTAGGTGCAGTTCAGTTGGTGCCCAATCCACAGTCATAATGTGCCCTAGCCGCAGGCTTATGAAGAATCCTATACGCTGCATAAAGGAGGTCTAAACACTGGCAAGGGAGACCTAATATTACGCTGCCCTTAAGTGCCCTAAACATTGTCCTGAAGGAATCATGAAGAAATCATCTAGCCACAGTCAAGGAGGATGTATATACATAGCTAGGATAGACATTCTATATGCTACTTATATGCTGTCGTAAGTCGTAGTAAGAAGGACTAGAAGATGCCCTCATCTCAGACTTGAAGGTGCTCTAATCCACTGTCACAACTACTGTCACAACTACAGCTATTTAAGGAAGCTTCTATACGTGTCAAAGGAATTTGAGCCGCAGCATAAAGAAGGCACATATCAGCGTAAAAGAGCAGCATGGAAATTCTTGTAACAACATATTAAATACTGTTGTTCTAAGGCATGAATAAGGTACGTTTGGGAGCAACTTTCACTAGATTAGAAGACAAAGGGAAACACTGCTATTTAGGTTCTTGTTTAGGCTTGTTGAAGAAGTCTACAGCTACAACTAGCTGCTTTGCTAGGCTGCAAGCCATAGCAAGCAGCTAAGGCTGTTCCAAGGCAGTACTACAACTTACCTTGAGTTCGGATGACAGCATGGATTAGGAGAGACTCTCCTAGGAGGACTGAAGCCCTTGAAGGGCTTAGTTACCTAACAGCCTGGAAGCATGATGTTGAATACAACAGTAAGCATGGTGCAGCAGTGACACTATGTACGGCAATGATGAACACTGGGTGCAGCACAGTGCAACACGGTGAGCTACAACTCATGGACAACATGCAACACAATGATAGGTGAAGGAGTCACCTTGGAGAATTAGTTGAAGCAACATGTCTTCAACTGATCTCATGTAGAGATGATCTACTCTCTTATCTAGAAAGTCAAAGTGTTGACTTCTGTTGTAAATGTACTTTCTCTCTCTCTCTCTGCTGAACTATTGAAGAACATAAAAGAAGAATTGATCAATGGTTTCCCTACATTTGGGTTTGTCCCTGGCTAGCGCCACATCCTATGTCCTCTTGTCTTCGCTTGTATTTTGTGATTTATATTTATGTTCTATCTACAATTTACTTTAATGCTGATGTGATTGCTGATTTGGAAAAGATATTGACCTAACTGTGAAAATTCAAATAAATTTCTCTAGCATAGAACATACCTAAAATTAACAGTTTTATATTGTGGAGCCAAAGTGCCTAGGCATATGTGTTGGTTTGGTTAAGTGGCTAGAGGACTCAAATTGTAATACAATGTATTTGTAAATATTTTAATAATAAAAAAAGGAGATTGAATGCGAACCCAACTCCAAGATAAGAGTATGGGGGAAAGAAACTCCACGGACATGGGGGAAACAATGTTGGTGACACATGTCAGTGAAAAGGGCACTTGGGGCCCACATTTCTTAAGGAGTACCACCTACCAGATAAAAACCATGCAACGTGAAAGCCTTTATATTGGCCTAGGGAATTATTATGACTATTGACTATCAATATGATGATAGGAGGATGATGACACGATACATTGATGAACTATTCAGTAAACTCAACGAGGGGGTTCTGGACTGAATGGGAATTATTGTTGGAGAACCGTGGAAGGTGGCATCGTGGAAGAACTGGTAGGTCCCGGAGAAGGTTGTGCCACTTGGGTTTTGGAATTGACTAGAGTTCTGGATACCAGTTAGTGAGCCCTTGAAGGTGGGAACCATGGAGGGATGTGCATTTCAGAGATGGGTGTGCCACTTGGGTTCTGGACTAACTAGTGAGTCAAGCTAGTTATGACATGGAGGGTGCCTAGAGCCTTGGAGCAACATGGTTGTGGGTTGGTGCCTTTCTAGTTAGCTTGGAGGGTGCATGGAGCCTTGGATAGCATGATTGTTGCGTTGGCACCCTGGCCATGGTATTTGGATATTTTTGGTTATTGTTTCCATGGAGTTGTAGCCCCGACTCAAGGGTGACCCATCGTTGAAATTGACGAACCATGAGGTTCACATGGTGGAACATGGAGAGCTCGTAGCAAGTTGGAATTTTATACAAATAAGTATTCTTGCTTATGTGCTGTCTTAAATTCTGCTTATGTGTAGTGTTATGCTATAAACTGTAGTTTCAGGGTTACACAATTAATCATCGATGTGCGGCTATTTTTTTGTGCTAATTACTATTTATTGGGTTTGCAATGAAGTGTAATTATTGAACTACATGCGACTTTGAGATTAAAGTGTAAAAAACCTAATTCATGATTTTGTGTCCGTGCCTGTAATTTACTTGGTACTCTTTGGTGTAATATGATTATAGGGCATAATTATACTTATTTGCCAATTTGACTATAAACCCCAATGCGGATGATTTATTATAAATATGAAAACCCTAAATTTGGTGTAAATGATAATGGATAGAACATTTCTTAGACAACCCATTATCTATACCCATTTATGGATACTTTCATTATGCATTATAACTTTATGCTGCTTCATAGTTGTTTACTAGAATTGAAACCCAAATAACAAAAAATAGAGAAGGGCTTTACTTAGAACTACAAGTGGGCTCTGGCCATGAGTTAGGGTTTGATAATGGAAATAATACATGGTATGCTTCCATGGAGTTACTCATAAATTATTTGAGGAAATTTGAATTGTGGTTACGTAATGTTGCCTAGCTGAAGACTGGAGACATCACAATCAAATTATCAACTTAATAAAATCATACACAAACATACCTAAAAAAAAGTTATGAAATAAATATTTCAATACTTATTTTACTTGTATCTTATTAGTCCCTGCCATGGCAGGACTACAACAATTGACTTGCGTGCTGACCACTATTAGTTTAATGTTGACAATCCAAGTTATAATGTTTAACTTTGAAAATAAAAGTAAAATTCAAACATTTGATTGGACCATATCTTTGAAGATCCTATTGCAACTTTTGTGCTATGTAAATAACTACCTCAAATTTATTTTTCCATAATTCTAGATGTAGTTGCAATATTATGCCATGATTTTTAAATATTTGTGCAATGATTTTTCATTGTTAAGCTTGATGATTAAAATCCTTGAAAATAGCTCATACTCCCTTAAATAACATATTTACCATCAATTATAGCACACAATAATTTAAGCAAGTATTTGCATAAAAAATGAATAGAAAGAATATGGAAATAAATATACCTACGAGAGTTTCTACTTACCATTATTTATGATTTCTTCAATGCTTTAACATGTAGGAGTTAAAGTGTAAATGTTCTAGCTTAGTAGTAGTTACTACCCACCAAAAAATTTAGTAGGCAATTAACTTTTCTATTTCATATATCAATTTGCAATTTTTATGTAAGTCCATATTCTTAGTAGACAATTAAATTTCCTACTTCATATATCAATTTGCAATTTTTCTAAAAGCATAATATCCACTTAAATGATAGAGACAATGCTACCCTGCAATACTTATTTTAATATCTATTTCATATCTAAC
This sequence comes from Pinus tabuliformis, assembly GCA_031772625.1. Classification (NCBI taxonomy): domain Eukaryota; kingdom Viridiplantae; phylum Streptophyta; class Pinopsida; order Pinales; family Pinaceae; genus Pinus; species Pinus tabuliformis. The sequence goes on along the minus strand of CM062817.1, from coordinate 989,924,428 downwards.
TAAATATTTTATCCATAAATATAGATAAGTTACACTATTTGATTGCAATCATAATATAATAATTATTAAACACTTTAAAGACATCATGTCAGGTATCTTTTATATATTTGGCCTCTTAAATGTGGTTGTATTTAAATTCAAATTTTTATGTAACATATTCAAAGTAAAAATACTTTCTTTTTATGTTGTTGACCAATTTTAAATGGTGCAAGATTGATGCCATTTTAACCCAATAATGATGTATCTTTCACATTTTTTAAGGATGCTTTTCAGTTGAAAAGAATTAATATTATTTTGTATTAATGGAGAAATGGTTACACAAGTTGTAACGTATCTCCTTAGTTTATGATTTGTTCCTAGAGTTTAGGAGTATGGTTGCAACTTCCTGAGTTCTAGTAATGTACTTAATGATGTAATTGATCATTTGATGAAGTAGAGTGTACGGAGAGAGTTCTCTTTGTTTGAGTGCAGTCTCCAGGTGCAGTACTCACCTGTGAGCTGCAACTCCTTCTTTTTCAATTCAAGTCTGATTTTTATCTTGGTATCAGAGCACAGAGTAGGGATAACCTTAATTTTTTTTTTAGGGATGCATCATTGATTACAGAACTATAGTGGCGGTGGAGTGTACAGAAGCATTCGTAGAATCAGGTGGACTGCAGTAACACCTGAAGACAGGTCTCAGATGACTGATCATCTCTGAGCGGAAAATAGGGTTGGCATGGTTTCGTCGCGAACAGTCGCGCCATTTTTGAGCGGAACGAAGGGTTGGCGCGATTTATTAAGGAACAGTCGCGCCATTTGGCGCGGTTTTGAGAGAGATAGTAGCGCCAGCGCACCAGAAAGTGCTATTGGCGTAGAAAATAAAGCCTTAATCGCGCTAATTTTGTAAGACGCATCGATTTTGTTTTCGGCGCGGGTATTTCGCTGTTGAGAAGCGCCAGCCTCTTTCTCTGTGGAAAATCTGCAATTTTTTGTAGATCGGCCTTGCCCGGTGGTGGCACTTTGAAATTTCAGATTTGTTCAGTGGCAGCAGATTGGAGTTGCCCGGTGGTGGCGCATTGGAGTTCCTGATCTACTCGGTGGCAGCAGATCGGATTTGCCCGGTGGTGGCGCATTGGAGTTCCTGATCTACTCGGTGGCAGCAGATCGGACTTGCCCGGTGGTGGCGCATTGGAGTTCCGGATCTGTTTGGTGGCAGCAGATCGGACTTGCCCGGTGGTGGCTCATTGAAGATACAAATTTTTTTTTCTCAGCAAAACAGAGGTTCGGATCTGGTATGTGGTGATTTTTTTTTTAGTGTGTCCTGAAAGTGTACAGTTGGATAGACTTATTCATCAGAGGATCAGAAATTTTATCAATCCAATATGAATAACAGTATAGAATCATATCTCCACGAGTCTGGCAAACTCGATGGATTGAATTTCTCCAACTGGAAATTCAAGATGCAGACTTTACTTGAAAGTGCAAATGCGTGGTCGATCGTTATAGGAAATGAGCTGAGATCAGGATCAACCACACAAGAACAAGATTGGGATAAAAGGGAGACAAAAGCAAAGGTCATATTGAAGATGTCCGTCAAGGACAATGTTATCCCACATATTAGAGACTGTAAATCGGCCACTAACATTTGGATGACGATCAAAAACCTATACCAGATGCAGAATACAAACCGTGTCTTGTCACTCAAAGGCAAGCTGTTTGCATTGAAGATGGAGGAGAATGAGTCCACTGCTGGATTCATTGCTAGAGTCAAAGACCTGAAGGACAGATTGGGAGATATCGGAGAGAAAGTTTCTGATTCAGATCTGATCACGATCACGCTGAACGGAATGACTGATGAATACTAGACATTTATCACAGGGCTGTCAACAAGGGAGAAAGCCCCTGCATTTGAAGAGCTGACAGGGATTCTGGTACAAGAAGAAGAGCGACGAAAAAATTTGAAATCACAGAGCAATGACCTTGCTCTGATGGCTAAAAGGAGACAGTATAGAGGGAAGCAGCATCAGCAACCGGAGCAGCAGCAGCAGAAAGGAGCCAACACATTTTAGAAGAGACCGTTTAAAGGTATGTCTGCTAATAATTTTCCTAGCAAAAAATGTTTTTACTGTGGAAAACCTGGACATCAGATTAAAGATTGTTATAAGAGGCAGGCAGACGAAGGAAGAAACAAACAGAGAAAACATAAGGGTTACTTTGTTAAGGAAGAAGAGGATCATAGCCACGAACTTCGACTATTTATAATCGATTGTGCCCTTTCAACTTCAAAGGGAGATGAGGACAACATATGGTATGTTGACTCGGGCGCACCCTCACATATGACTGGTAAGAAGGATTGGTTTGAATCTCTTGAAGAAACTTCATGTGGGTCGAAAATATATTTAGGAGATGATAGTGGACATGAGATCAAAGGATATGGTGACATTCCTGTAAAATTACCTAGCGGTGAAATTAGACACCTCAAAAATGTATTGTATGTTCCAGGAATTAAGAAAAATTTGGTCTCTGTCTCAATGATTACTGATCAGGACATGCAAGTTCAATTCTTTAAGACTAACTGTGTCATTAAGGATAGCCAGATGGAAACAGTTGCAACAGGAGTGCGCGTGGGGAGCTTGTACAGACTAGATGTGAAGAGTATGCCACAGCAAGAAATGGTTGCAGCTGGGTTGACAGCCGAAAATATCTGGCGTCAGAGATTCAACCATCTTAATCTGCAAGACCTCATCCTACTTCAGAGAAAAGGTATGGTCGATGGACTCCCTGTTTTCCATAATGTTAAGCTGGATTGTGATGGATGTGCTAGAGAACAGTTCCCTTTGCATGTTAATAGAAAGGAAAGAGGCATTTTAGAACTGGTGCATACAGACATCTGTGGACCTATGCAAACCAGGTCTTTAGGAGGAGCATATTACTTTCTCTTATTTACAGATGATTGCACTAGATTTTCATGGATATACTTTCTGAGTAAAAAGAGTCAAGCCTTTTAATATTTTAAAGAGTTTAAATCCATGGTAGAAAACCAGACAGGAAAAAGGATAAAAATTCTCTGCTCAGATCAAGGGGGAGAATACAGGTTAAGAGAGTTCATGGATTTCTGCAAGCATCATGGGATTGTGCAACAGTTTACAATGCCTCACACTCCACAGCAGAATGGAGTGGCAGAACGGAAGAACAGAACTCTTGTGGAGTGCGCAAGGAGCATGCTTCAAGGTAAGGGTCTATCAAATGGTCTTTGGGCAGAAGCTATTAACACTGTCGTGTATTTAAAGAATAGGAGTCCCACTAGATGTCTAGGCTTCAAAACCCCTTTTGAAGCATTCTTTGGATTCAAACCAGCAGTGAGTCACTTAAGAATATTTGGATCAAAAGCTTATGCTCATATACCTAAGGCAGATAGGAAGAAGTTAGATCCTAAAGCCCTGAAATGTATATTTGTTGGATATGGCACTGAGTTCAAGGCATATAAGTTATTTAATCCTGTGACTAACAAGGTTTTTGCAAGAAAAGATGTCATATTTCATGAACAAGTTGAAGAAGGAAAGAATGACTCTAACAGTGATTGGCACATTCCATTGCTATTGGAAGAAAACAATGAGGAAGATGAAGAGCACGAGGAGAAACAAGAAGAAGAAGTAACAGACAATGTAATCAATGATAATGCAAGCTGAGAAAAGGCTGAAATAGATAGAATTGAGGTAAGTCCCCTACCAAGGAGATCAGGTAGGAAGACTCGATTATCATCTAAATTGAAAGACTATGCATTAATGTCAAAGATTTTAAACATTGTAGAACCTGCAAATTATGAGGAAGCAAGTAAATCTGATGCATGGAGGGCTGCAAGGTATGAGGAAATAAAATCAATAAACATAAACCATACTTGGGATTTGGTTGAATTTCCTGAAGGTAAAACCCCCATAGGATGCAAATGGCTGTATAAACCAAAAATAAATGCAGATGGGAGTATAGAGAAACTTAAAGCTAGACTGGTAGCAAAGGGTTACTCACAGAAAGAGGGAATAGATTTCGATGACACCTTTGCTCCTGTAGCCAAATTAAACAACATTAGAATGCTAATTTCCTTAGCAACAAAACACAAATGGCAGCTACACCAGCTAGATGTCAAGTCTGCATTTCTGAATGGTGACTTGAAGGAAGAAATATATTTAGTACAGCCTGAAGGTTTTGTGAAAAATGGGCAGGAACATCTTGACATGTGTAAATTGAAAAAGGCACTTTATGGTTTAAAACAGGCACCTAGGTTGTGGTATGAGAAAATTGACTCATTTTTTGTTCAGTATGGCTTTCATAGGAGCTTGAATGATCCAAATATGTATACCAAGTTTAATAAACAGAGGCAAATTATTTTGATTTCTTTGTATGTAGATGATATGATCATAACAGGGAATGCTAACAATCTGATCAAAGAAATCAAACAACAGATGTCACAAGTGTTTGATATGAAAGATCTCGGAAACCTTCATTATTGCTTGGGATTGGAGGTATGGAAAGACTCTCGAAAAACTTTTCTTACTCAAGGGAAGTATGCCAGAAGCTTGCTGGAAAGGTTCAGAATGGAGCAGTGCAGATCAACAACAACACCATTACAACAGAACTTAAAGTTAAGCAGTGACGATGGTACTAAAGAGGTGGATGCTACCATGTACAGACAGCTAGTTGGCAGTTTGATATATCTGACTACAACTAGACCAGATTTGGCATATTCTGTTAGTGTGTTGAGCTAGTTCATGTCAAAACGACTCGAAAGTCACTGGGTCGCAGCAAAAAGTGTGTTGAGGTATCTTACTGGTACTAGTAATTATGGAATTTTGTACACTGACACTTCTGATGTTATTCTAACAGGTTTTTTCAGATTCCGATAGGGCAGGTAACTTGGATGATCGAAGATCTATCACAGGTTACGCATTCAACATTGGATCCGGGGTCATAGCATGGAGCAACAAAAAGCAGCACATTGTAGCTTTATCTTCATGTGAAGCTGAGTACCAAGCATTGTGTGCAGCCACATGTGAAGCTATCTGGTTGAGAAGACTTCTCAACGATGCAGGAGAAGAGCAGAAAGGATCAACTATTATCAAAACCGACAACCAAAGTACCATCAAGCTTGCATACAATCCAGTCTTTCATACAAATACCAAGCATATCGATACTTAGGTTCATTTTTTTCGAGAGAAATAACAGTCAAAAGAGATATGTGTTGAATATTGTAAAACTTGTGATAACATGGCTGATATTTTTACTAAGCCTCTTGGGTGTGTAAAGTTTGAATTGTTTAGAGGGATGCTAGGAGTTCAGGATAATCCTTTCTCCATTAAGGGGGGAGTTGAAAATAATTAATATTATTTTGTATTAATGGAGAAATGGTTACACAAGTTGTAACGTATCTCCTTAGTTTAGGATTTGTTCCTAGAGTTTAGGAGTTTGGTTGCAACTTCCTGAGTTCTAGTAATGTACTTAATGATGTAATTGCTCATTTGATGAAGTAGAGTGTATGGAGAGAGTTCTCTTTGTTTGAGTGCAGTCTCCAGGTGCAGTACTCACCTGTGAGCTGCAACTCCTCCTTTTTCAATTCAAGTCTGATTTTTATCTTTTTCCTTTGACCAAAATCTAAAGTCCGCATTTGATATGGATTAGGTTTGAGTTGGTTGGTCTTAAGATGCCAATGGGTAAACATTGAGAACTTTTTCCAATGTTCTTTCTATAGTATTGGATTGGATTGGAGTGGAGTGCTATGATATGTATAAAAATCATTTCATTCACGTTTTTTGTTTTTGTTGATGATTAAATGTGTAGGTTTAGTTTATGAATTATAATATAACTATATATATATATATATATATATATAGATATAATATAATTTAAAAATTGGTATATTATCTTATTTTGGCCTGTTTCATGGGAGCCTATGCTTGGAGATAACCGTCAATAATTTTAACTATTGGATAATGTCAATCTAATACCAAAACTATAATTATTTCGTTCATAAGGACAATGGAAATAGGGATGACATAGTAAATAGGAGCATATAAAATAAAAGAACAAAACTGAAATCACCTCTCCCAAAAAAACCTAAAGAATAAGGCTAGAGAAACCAGGGATATTTCCTATGTTGATTGGCTAGTGGGTGAGAATAGTGATGGGCTTGTTTGGAGATGCCCTTACTGGAATTGTCTACAAAGTGCCACCATATCTGCGGATGTGCCAAGAACACAAATTAATCAAGAAATTATTTTTCTGCTCCAAAGTGTCAAGGTGATTGTGAATTTCACAACAATGAGTGTCCTTGGGCAGCGGGACGTGAGAAACAAAGTCCTTAATATGGCAACATAATTAGAGAATCTTGAAAAAATTCATGTCCCTGATGTAGCCAAGGCCCAAACCATGAATGAAACTAATTGTTGTTTCATCAATCATTACATCCTCCATAAAATCTTTATGGACTGTGATATTCCTATTTAGCAACATTGTTAAGGGAAATATCAATTTTGTCTAGTTTTGAATAAATTTGCATTAACACTTAGGAGATGTGGGTTTAGAGGCCCTACATGTATTTTTGGTCAAAAGTGAGCCCAAACATTAAAAGTTGGAGGAGGAAAATCAAGCCTCTAGTGGAATGTGGGGGCTGCCCATAGAGAAATGCGGCCCACAATGGAAACACACACCCATTGGAGCGAATTGGTGGGGAAAAGTCAAGTTAGGCCCACATGGGCATTTTGGAGGCTTTTGGATAAAAAGAGCAAGATGCACTCATTTTTAGGATTCATGATTATTTGAGAATTTGTCTTTGACATAGCACACTTGAGCTGAAGCCAAGTTTGCAAGTGTTGTTTAGCAAAAGAGTGTTTTCGAGCTGAAATCTCAACTCTTGCTTCAGTGGAATTCGAGTGCCAGCGCAAGGAGGGAATCTCATCTATTCTAGTTTGTACCAGCAGCAGGGAGTGTGAGTTTGTCGTGAGGTTCAACAGTAGCAGCATAGAGATTGCACAATTCTTGTTGGAGGCATGCTTGGAGGTTGAGGAGTGAAGTGAGTTTAGAGCTAAAACTTTAGGAGGAGTCTAGGGGAGTATTTTATTGGAGATTGCAGCTATTTTGGGGGCCATTTGCAGCAGAATTGATAGGTGGGTCGAATTACCCAGCGACAGAGCCATTGAGGGAAATTAGGGCCGAAATTCCAAGGTCAACCATCAGTCAATTCCTTTGTGGGTTATTTTGGGTATATGGTGTAAAGTCTGGGGTTATTTCCCACAATTTTATGAGCATAGGAGGAGGCCCTAGCAGCGATTCTACACAACCAACAACTCATTTTCTAGGCATTTCAGCACAGAGCCAAAGAGAACCAACTATCACGCTTGGAGGAGATCTCACACTCATCACTTGGGCTTAGTTAGCTTGCCTTGAGCAAGCCCAAGTGCATACTTTCCAAGCACCTATTATACTTCATGATTTATCAATAAAATGACTCAGCAACATAGTTTTTGGTTCTAAATTGGTGTTCTGATGCTTGAGTATTTTCTATGCATGCATTGTAAGATTTCCTTAGGGATATTACATGGACTTTGGAGTCTTCTTCAACTTCGTGAATCTTGTGCTAGAGATTTAGAGAGTTTGAATCTTTATAAGTTTGGTTGCGTCTTCTTGGTCTTAAATCTTACATAAAGAACTTCTTGCAGTAATTCGGCACTAATGGGAGCCTCTCAAAACCATTTTGTCAAGAAATCAAGAAAATAATCTGGTGATAGAATAGCTAGGAGTAGGCTAGGTTGATCCAATAATCCTTGGAAACAAACAAACAAATCATTTTGTTTGTAAACTATGAAAATGAGTTTAATGTAGGAGATCGACTGGTGATCCACGTACATGTGGTGCTAATGATTGCGATTCTCAAGATGCTACTCTCTTGTACCTTCGACATCATGCAAATGACCATCCACTTCCAAAATGAGGGTACTTGAGATGGAAACCAATGGTGGAAGGAGAGTGTTAAAGGTTTGCATGGGGAGTGTGGAGTGGCCATCACATGGTAGCGTGCAGGGGTTAAATTTGACGGGTACCCCTACTCATCATGAAATTTTTTTATGACGGTTTTATTTTCAAACTGTCTTTCACATGACTTTTAATATTTACTTTTACAAGTTTTATAACTTTTGCAAATTATATTCATAATTTCTTTTATATGAAAAACAAAAAATGGTGTACTTGTGCAAATTTTGAAGTGAATGCAATTGAATTTTGAAGAGTTTATGGTAAAAAATAGCATATGATTTCCAAAATAGGTTTCCAAAATTTTGTTTTTGGGATTTTTTTTCAATAGAAAAAATAGATTATTTCATTATCAAAACAAAAGAGGTTATATTAGCTGAAGTCTTTCTCACTCGTAATACGACAAAAAACAGACAAAAACATTGCAACAAAATACAAAAAATATCCAATGCCATATATCAAGGGGAAAACCACCCAAAAGAGGAGCAAGAAAACAACAGAGAAAGCTTAGAGTTTGTCAAGTAAAAATGGGACAACTATTATTGGCTCTTATCCCAACTATTATTGACTCCTATCCCCAAATGTAGGCTGAACCATTATTATTCAAAGAAAACCATGCCACATGGAATTACTAATTGGTGGTCTATCTTTCAATCCGATAAAATATCTAAATCTCTTAGACAATTAACTTATTTGCTTGTATCAAAAAAACCAAACTTTTAATCAATAAATATATGATTATTATGCTATAAATATTTTACACTATTTATTTTAAATTTTTGTTTACATTTCCCAATTTATTATAAAAATTTCCTCCCCTTTCCTTAAATCTAAAAAAAAATTCTAATAGATTTTGTAAGTTGGTATATTTTTTTCCCTGTTTTTGAGATTTCAACTCAATTTTTTTTTTCCTTCTTATTAAAATGTAAGAAGGTTTTAAGAAGATTTAACCTGATTAAAAAGGTAAAGTGTAACTGGTAGAAAATCGATATCCAAGAAACAAGCATAGGTAACTGTTAATAAATTTGACATTGGCCATAGTATAATTATACCTGGACAAAGCAGCGGTGGAAGTAGAGCCTCAACAATCCTGCAACCTGTGTGATGTATGTTGTCATGGGCTGCCACACTATCGATTCAAACGATGCCAACTCGTGCTGAAGAATGTCCAAGAAAGACTCACCACGGGAGATGACAGAGAATTGATAGCGCCATCGTAGATCACAAACACACAAAAAATAACAAAAGCCATGTCGACCATAGCTTTGGCTTTGCTTTGATTTGAAATAGATTCTTCGATCCTACTGCGTTATATGAACATTGAGTGTTATCAGATGCAAAAATTCCAATCGAAACAAGAACCAATGCATTTGTGATAATAAAACAATCTGACTCCTAAAATGTTTTGCAAATTATTGACATTAAACTTGCTAAGATAAATATCAAATAACAGACACAAAATTCTTCAATAACAATCCAACATAAAAGTAGATTTGCAGGCCTACTCGATTCAAATGAAAGAAATCCACTGGCCTTTCAGATGCATGACAACTCAATGACCAAGCTGCATTTATAGGCCTTCAAATGGAGTGGAATAATTTTCCAAACTTATGACTTGGCCAACTCCTAATGTCTAAATCACATTAAACGCACTTGAATATCAAGCGAGTTGGTTTTAGTGCGACTTTTTGGAAGTTTCTCTCATTAGTTTTTTTGCTCAAATTTTTCTAAAATCCGGCAGCAATTTATTAAGGTAATCCCTGCACATTCAAAGTGCACTATGGGTTTTTGAGGATGTTGAATCCATATATACAGTGAAAAAACCAGTTTAAATAACACAAATCAAGATTTCACCTCAAATTTTCCCTCTGGATTCTAGGACCAGAAAATCTAAAAAATTACACTAAAAACAACTCCAATATCCAGTGGTATGTATCGGACATGCATTGTACTTTAATTTTTTCATGTGAAAGATAAAAATATGTATAAATATATTCGTGTAATTACGTGTTATGGCCGAAAAAATTAATATATCTGCTTCTCAGCAATTCATGAGGCAAACAAGGCAAATGGATTGGTGGAAACAAGCCAGGAAAGCATTTACAGTGGCGTGTCAGTCGGTGTAAATAAATAAATATATAAATAAGTATAAAATTTGAAACTTCCAACTTTTTCATATGCCCCTCATTTTGACTTTTTGTAAAATTATTGGCAAGTTAACAATGACGTTTTTTTTATTTCGCATAGTCTAAGGAGGCGGAGGAGTTCCCCGGAAAGTTATGGAAATTCCGGTTATATTTAGAGAAAATTTGGCAAAGATTTTTGTAAATCCAAGTTATAGTTGTTAAACTTCAAAATTTTACCTGTCGTAGACGTTTTTGATGGTGTTGAATCCATTTCCACCATCAAAAACACGATTCAAATACTGTCTCTACAAGTGAAATTTTTTTTCCGGATTCCAACCACTTTTGACCGTCAGGGCAATTCCTCCTCCTCCTCATTAAACAACTCCTTTTTATTTTAGAGTCAACTGTATTTTAAGGTTAAATACGGGCATCAATTTTAAACTCTGATAGCGTGCATGCTTTTTAGGCTGTACGGTTTTTTCCAACAGAAAAAACGCTTTCATTGATTTGGGAAGAGAGTACTATCATTCTGGACATATGATATTATCGCGTTTTGTATTTTTGAAGTTGCCCGGTTACGCTGGCTGCTTATCAGTTTGAACATGCATCCCATATGTGTGAGAGTACATGTTATTATAGGCTGCTTCAAGTATTTAAAAAAAATCAGAGTAATCTTTTTTAAATTTGTTAATGTTTAACTGCAAGTGATAGCTACGTAGCGAACAACCATGCCAATTTTATAATTTTGTTTAATGTTTTTCATTCAGATACTTAATCCTAGTAATGTATAACAATTTAAACTGATTATATGGTTTTAAGTTTTCCATTTTGATGAGTAAAATATTATGATTGATATATGCGTGGGGTTATCAAGTTAACGTGTATTGATGTTATAAATCTATTTTATAATATTAATAGTAGAATTTTATAATATGTTTTATAATAATTTTATAATAACATTAAATTATTATTTTTATTGAAATTAAATTTATTTAGTGTTTTTTACAAAAGAACATTGCTTTTTTAAATTAAGTAATTATACTTAATTTTATTAATGAGAGTTCTCTCTTAAGACAATTTGAACGTTGAAAAACATTGTCATGTTCTAAACAAACTTCAAAGTAGTTGGAAATATTGAGGCATGCAAAGGAGTATCATGTATAAATGAGTAGTTAGGCACTCCATGTTTTGTGGAACAATTCTAGATCAATAAAGTGTGAGGTTTTGGGAACATATAGATATCGTGAACATTGAAGTATATCTGATGAAGATGACATGATTTTGGGAGTTTTAAACATGATGTTGACATTGATCAAATTGTTGAGGCAATGATGGTGTTAAATTTGTGGTTTACTATTTGTCTCGAAGTTGATCGCCAAAAGCTATGGAGCCAATGATAATGTCCTTGAGAACGTAATCCAAGGATTGATGCATGGTTATACAACATGATCAATGAATTACCTATATCATTGAGGTACTTACCTATATATTATGCATGAACTTTGATTATTGAGGATGATGAAATCCTTTTGTAACTTGAGTAACTGTACAAGGAACATTGGATTAATTGTGATAATGTATGATAAATCTATTTGTATCTTGTAAGTTAGATTATGAAGAACTTGCATTAGGGAAATTTTGAGGTCTAAAATGGGCCTCCTAAGGAAAATAATAAAATACTAGTTAAAATAAGCTAAGAGTTGTGATTTTTTAAAGGAAAAAAAAAAACTGCTTTTTTTTACAGTTGTTTCTTGACAATTGACATGGTAAAGCCATTCATACCATAGACTCCTTGAAGAGCCTCATAACTCTAACTAACTTATATATGATCACCTTGCTAAACAAGTGTGCTTATGTGGCCATGGTAGAACATACTTGTGGGAGCTTATGAAAGTCATTTATGCTAGTTAGTTTAGATTTTATGCCCCTAGACCAAACCCTTAATGTGTCCCTAAATGACTTGAGGATTGATTTACAACTCACCATAAAACTCTAACTAGGATTTCAATCAATGAGTTATCAATTGCATTAGATCCTTGGAATTGGATTACAACTATGTGCACCCCACCCCTATGATTTTTAGGGAACTAGGGTTTTGTGTAGTAAGAGACATTGCATTTTTTTTAATTGACGTGAACATTAAATCTTTGCCATGAGGCTTGTTTGAAGACTATTTTTTTGCTAAAAGCATGATTAGGATGGCTATTGAATATCATATTCTTCTTCACATATAAATAGTTTTGATGAATGTATTTTTGTGAAATTGTGGAGGATGGTGAAATTGTTGAAGTTGAAGACACTCACAATGACCACCAAAGAGCTAAACAAGCTAGGAATTTGATGAGTGACCATTATTATTTTTTAATGTATCAACTTCACAATTAATTTTTATTGATCTTGAAATGTATCCTCATGTTTTTATTATTATAGTATATTTTCCTAGACCCAGAGGAAAGTGTTGCACCTGTTTGAATAATTGCTTACTTGGGAGGCTTGTTTGCCTCTCAAGCCAATGATGTGCCAATATAGAGAAGACCATTGGTTATGAATGCTATTATATCCCCTATGTGACCAATGTTAACTCTTCTATTTGAGATGGCAAATATTTTACATGGCTTGGTAAATTCCTAGGAAACCCAACACACAGTAGCCTTGTATGTATTCATGACTAGTGTAATGGTGTTCTCGGAATTCACACTATGTGATTGAGAGATATGTGATAAAACCCATGGATCTATTGAATAATTGAGAGATATCTGAGAAACTAATTCCAAGATTTCAAGTTATATGCCATTGCTTGTAGCCATAATTCTTGTCATTCCCAAAGTGAAGAAAAAAGAGCATTCAAGCTTGCATCTTTCAAGTAGGTTTCTTCAATACTGAGTATATGCTTTTACAATGAAATTCTGATTTATAATCTTATGGGTGGAAAAGATGAAATCTTGAGATTTGATGCTAGATTATTGGCTTTACCATCAATATTTAATTGTTTCTTCTGCCCTATTATATCGGCTACAACCACCCTCCAAATTTTTGCCTATGATTCGATTTTGGAGCCTTCCTTCTTATCCACGAGAGCTAATCTTGCAGTAATCCATGTATTCATGCTTCTACTAAGAATTATCTTTTTCATTTGTGCTTGTGTTGGCTTGTTTCCACACCTAATTGATCTTTCCAACTCACAATTTGATCTCGCGACTTGGTCTCACAATAGTTATGGGCTTGCCTCCAGAAACTACACAATCCTTGAAGGAAAGTATCATTGATGATGGGAATTGTGCAGTTCTGACTGGAAGTCAACCTTGAGCTCAGAAACTGCACATTCATGGAAGGAAGCCCAACACTGAGCCCAAAAACTACACAATCCCTCATTAAGCTTAGAAACTGCGCACTGCACTGAGCCGAAAAGTTGTCCAGTTCCCCTGAATTGGGCAGTCTTTCCCAGCAGTGTGCATGGAAAGTTTCCACTAAAAAAAAGCCTAAAAAATAGGGATATATTTTTAGTATCCTGAAGGAGGCACTCTCAATATTTTTAGAAATTTTCTCCAAGTGTCACTTTCTCCTTGAGTTTAGGCATGCACATCATAAACCCTAATTCGCTCAAATCTATTTAATCGATGCCTCTAGAGCTAATTTACACATTCAATCTTGGAGCTGTAGCACTCCTAAGGAGATCAAGGAACCTTCAGTGTGATTGTCATCGTTTTTTTGGGCGAGTTTCACTTTTGTTGTCTTTTGTCGCTTTTTCTGTCGCTTTTTGTCGTTTCGTTTGTGTGAGTGTTGTTTTACTTATTTCTCTTTGTAGTTTCCAATGTTTACACTTGTTTTAACTTGTATAAGTGTTGTTTTAATTATTTCTCTTCATAGTTTCCAGTGTTTACACTTGTTTTAACTTGTATAAGTGTTGTTTTAAGTTTTTGTTTTCCTTTCACAAGTGTCGCATCAATTTTCCAGTTTTTGAACCGATGGTCGTCGTTGCGACAACTCTCCTCACACACTTGATTTTCCTTCTGTTTGATTAGTTGTTTCACTTGATCTACATGTATTTACTTATACTTAGTTAGTTTTTCACTCAAATTCACATCATCACTCACTTCTGCTCGTTTTTCACACTTCCACCGGGCAGATCTGCACTTTCTTTGGCCAGATCTTGCCTTGCCCAGTTGGGCACAGCACAATCCAAGACACAATATTGGCCTATGGAATTGCACATTGCGCAATACAAGCTGGCTCCAACTACACATTGCACAGTTCCAGGAGTCATCCTGTCACCTTGGCCACTGATACTGCGCAATGCGTAGTCTCTCCCAATCTCTACCCAAGCTGGGATTTCCCAATGCACAGTCCCATGCCTCAAGCTTCATCCTTGGCTATTGGGATTGCGTAGTGCATAGTTCCCACAGTCAGTCTCCCTTGTTGGTAAAAATTGTGCAATCCTTCTCTCCAGTAGCTCAGTTTGCTACTTGACCATGCTTTGAAGGTAGAATTGTTGAAGCTAATGTTTGCTTGCCATGAGTTTCCTTTCTGTCCCATAGCTACCACACTAGTGAAACACTTCTCTCCAGAAGTCATTGTTACCATGGCACCAAAGAGAGATGCTTCAAAAGAGACCACTAAAAGCAGTATTAGGGAAGCAGTTGAGAACATCAATAGACTTGCAAGTTAGAGAAAGCATTTTCCAGATGATCACACATCACCTGCATTCGTTAGAGAAAGGGTGACAGTGGAAGACACTAGGAAGCATCCAAATCCCATTGTAGAAGCCAACTTGGCCTTTGTAGGAGCAATAATATTCAAACATTCATTATTTGACAACCAAGAATGAGAAATTCGCACAGAACTTGCAGGCTGCGAAGCAAGAGGTTAGAACAACCCTGCGCAAGAGGACATAATGAAGTTTCTCCATAGGTTTACTTGGAGTAGATGAGAGTAGCGATACTTGTTGAAGTATCAACACTTAGAGAAACCATGCAAAAGCTCTATGAGGGGTTTGTGACCATACATAAAGCAGTTGTCCATTTGCATGGCCCACAACAACAAAGCAGAGATTTTGTTAAAACTCTTAAGAATATACAAGCTGCAATCACATATGTGCAAGAATGGACAATACGATACAAAGGGGCACCGCTTGACTTAATGAAGAAAATGAAGATGTTAGCACTCTGTATTTCCTAAGACTGTTGTGAAAGAAATACAAAGTTAACTGTAAAACCACTTTGGAAAATGGGATCTAGCCTTGCCAGCTTTAGAGAGGGATCTCTCTTTCAGATTTAGATTTGTCTATATTGAGATATTAGGCTAGTTATGGAAGTTCGATAGTTTGGTTTTTGATTTGGTTTGGTTGTTTGGTTGATAATCTAACAAGATACCATTGAGCAATGTAGTTAATTTACTTCGAATGGATTTATTTCAGCATTGACAAATAGATCTAACAGGGCAAGGTAGGCATATTTATTGGATATTATATGCTTGATGAGGTGGAAAAAGAAGAAACGATCAAGTGTCCATTAAGCAGAGAGCAATTAAGAATTCTATTGCTTAACTTTGGTAGAAAACATTTAAATTGTTCAAAAGACATAACTGAGTGTACCTAAACAAATTCAGATTCATAATTTTCTTTGAACAAAATAGATTAGAAAACACATATCAAATTTGAATCAGTGACCAGAGAATCCACAGTTTGAACATTTTTATACCAACGTTTCGAATCCCAAATGGGATCCATCATCAGGATATGAGAATGATGATAAAAGAAGAGCAACTCAGAAGGAATAAATAGTGATGAGAATTAAATTCTCATCACTATTTATTCCTTCTGAGTTGCTCTTCTTTTATCATCATTCTCATATCCTGATGATGGATCCCATTTGGGATTCGAAACGTTGGTATAAAAATGTTCAAACTGTGGATTCTCCGGTCACTGATTCAAAATATACAAGCCATAGATCTCTTAAATCCAAAACATATCAAATTATAGAGAAAGGAAAAAAAAACAACCAAGGAGAATATCACTTCACTAAAAATTTGACACAAGAATCTTGTAAGAGCTTCTGTATCACTGAAATGTGTCCATTGGAACTTCGTGGAACCACTTTACATCAATGATCCTTTTATTTTACATAAACATCAACCTCTACTACTTCGAATGATGAAGTACTTATAAAAATAATTACGAAATATCTTGATTTCAAAAGATCAAGACAAAATCCTAAAATATCTAAAACTGATTACACAAATAGTACACAAATTTAGGAATTTTGAACTGTTGGAGCTGCTGGCAGTATTATCGATGATGGCTATTGATGATTGGTCCCAAAAAGGTTTTGCCTCGCTGTCTAAGATGGAACATGTTTCGCCCAAGCAATTCACACAATTGATCCCATCAATCTTCACTAGGGATAGAAAGTTTTATTAGCTTTCTATACATTTCATCAGTTACTTTAGTATATTTCTCAAATGTAGGCTTGTTGATGAGAATGTGTTTGATCTCATGTTTAATGATAAAATCAAAATCTAAAGCCTCTAGGAAATATTTTCCTGTAATACTTCCTTTTACCCTACAAACTTAGACTTATCTTGGGACATAGTAAAAAGTTTATGGTTGTAGTCACTCAAACTGATCAATTTGTCATTCATTGCTACCAACCTTGGTAGCAATCTCTGATTCAGTAAATTGAACATGGTATGAAACCTATGAACAACAGTTTCTAGGGTTTGACACTTATTCTCTAGTTGTATCATAAGGTTCCTCTTTTGTAAAACTTTCTTTATCTCCAAAGTGGTTTTTATTCTGGCTGCCATCTGAAGTTCCTCGAGTTCTTCCTTAGTTTTAGAATTCAAAACATTGATTAAGGTTATTGCTTCACTCAATTTATCTCCCAACATTTCTCTTACCTCCTCTATCATTTTTTTTTATCTTTGCATCAAACAATGCAAACTTTCAAACGAGAAATGATACGATTACCCATTTCGTTGAGGTAGAAAAAAAGTCAACCGATTTTGAAAAGTATCCTCTACCTCCTCTACATCACTGGGGTCATAACCTAGCTTAATGACTAATTCCTCTAGTGATTTAATTCTAGTATCCTTTGCCAAAGATGAGATCTTCTCCAGCTTCAACTGTGACTGTATGTTGTTGATGGAGGCTTGTAGTTTTGAAGTTGTCATGGTAGTATTAGTCAAAGTGGAGTATCACATCTCTGCGATCTGTTTGTGCATAATCAATCAAATGAATTTGATTAGTGTCAAAGGATAAAATTGTCTTCTTGTAGTCTGCTTGTGATTTTGGGAATGGAACCCATGCCTGTAGAAAATCCATTTGCAGTATCAAAGGTTGACAGAAGCCCGTGTTGGGAAGAAGTAGTTTGTTTCTAGAATTGAGTATATGTGATGGCCTTTAGCATCTCATTTTTTTGCTTGATTGCTTTATACCTAAAAAAAATATTTGGCTCTGTTTGGCCTTGAGCCAACTCTGTTGTTTGTGGTTAAATCTGGAGATTGTGAGGCCGAGGAAGATGGAGATCCTACAAAAATATCTTCTTGTCTTGTATATGAAAAAATGTTTTCTAGTCTTGTAAAAACATGTGGACCTATCGAAACTATAGTAGCCCATTCTTCATCATCCTACATGAAAACTAGTTTTGAATTAATTTTCTGCTTCTTTTTATATATTAGGAATTCCTTGGCTCCAATTTCTGTTACTGCAAGAGACTCTCCTTCTCTTGGTATTTTGTGATGCTTCTCCTGAGGTGCTGGAGTCTATGAAGTGGTTGTAGAGAGAACCTATTCTTAAGCTTCTTGTAGAGTGTTCTCATCCTACTGATCCTGGTTCATGATTTTTTCAATTTCTGGCCTGGGAGTGTGAGTGTAAGGAGTGTCCTTCTGTTCCACTCTTAAACTGGAAATGATGCCAAAGGGGTCATATGACCAAGTAAATTTTAATTGGAAGTTCATTTGTTTCAGAAGTGCATCTGCCTCATTACCTGATGCTCTGCTGTTGCATATGAATGGCCCCACTTGTGTGTTGATCTTGAACTGTGCCTTATTTTTAGCTAAAACAAAGTGCAAGTCATCCATGTTAATCATTTTCCTTATATATTCCAATGAGAAAATTCTCATAGGAACATATTTTGGTTGTTTGTATGGTGGCAAATCACAACCATACACACTAATTTGTGTGTAGTTCTAGTATAATTACCAATCTCCTAATTTAACATGTTCACTGAGGTGTAAGATTCTTTGTATCTCAGAACCTATTCTAGGTTCCACATTATTGTTAAGAAGGCATGCAACTGTATAAATGAACTGGTCTATGAAGTCACCGAAACTGAAATTATTCAAATTCTTTCGCACCAAAGAGGTCCATTGGATGACTGATTGTGCATTGCCTTGTTCATCTAGTTTCCTCAAAGAAATTGGGAATATTTTTTCCTGGTAAAATAGAAATATATAAAATAGCACTGATGCATGTTTAAACATTCCTGTTGTGGTAATCTTGAGAAATTTATAATGGATGTTTTTTGCAAGGAATTGACTGCAATTAAACATTACTGAAGGTTTTTCTTCTATGGAAAAGGTGGACAGAAAACCTAGGAAAGGTTCATCCACCCATTGATCTGATTGATACCCTAGGTGACAAGATACTAATGAGACAATTTTCTTGGTCTTTTCTGGAAACATGGAGGTTGGATATGGTTATTTCTTCTTTGGAAGCTGGACATATTCTAGCAAGAAAAATGAAAATATTCTAGCTCTTCGAGGGAAGGTTAGCTTTTGGTAGACTTCCATGAGGAAATCTACATAGAAAGGGCTCAAAGAATCATTATGGGGGACTTGAAGCATCTGGTTAATTGAATCTAAGGTTATAGTAAATAGAATGTCTCCATTTTGGGCCATAATGGCTCCTTGGATGGGGATATACCTTGCTTGACACCATAAAACAAAATCTGGGAAAGGGTGAGTCTTGTGAAACATGAATTGTGGCAAGAGGAATTCCCAGAGGTTGATTTCATCACTCTAGTCCAGAAAGGTTTGCTTAAGCAATTGTGCAGTTTGAACAAGTCGAAATCACAATTGGTCTATGTGATTTATATTGCTGGTCAACCAGGGGTAAATAGTCTAGGTCAATGGAAAGAGGGGTCATTGGGTTTTCACTGGTTGGTTTCAATTTTGCCTTAGGTGCCATTTTTTAAAATTACTAGGAAAAGAGGTGAAGAGCCAGTGGTATTTACCCGGGAAAATTTGGTTTCTTGTTGAATAATTCGCTTGCTGTAACAGGTACATGGCCGGGCAAAAACTATTTGGAATTTGTAGTGGGTGGCAAAGCAATTTGGTTGAGGAGATGGGGGTTTTAAATCACTGTACCTGTTCTATAAGGTAAACGGGAAACGGAAAGGGGGCCACACTGAACAACTGGGAGGTTTTTATAGGCAACTGGAAATCCCCATGACATCTGAACCATTATGGAGTGGGTCCATTGTGATCTGGTGCACGTTCGGGAGAAAACGGTTATGGTATAACAAATAGGGTGTAACAGGAAAAGATATGTGTCAAATAGGAAAAGACATGGGGTAGAAGGGAAAGGGAACAATATGCGTAAGGGGGTAGAACGCCTGACATGATAGGAGTGCAGGGGGAGCAGAGTCATGGCAGGTGATATTGAGGTGATGCGCAATTATAGACATTGGCGGGAGATGGAGTGGTTTTTGGAGGGGGATGGTAGGTGGTAAGAGGTTTTGAGTGAGGTGGGGGTGTGAAATGCTGAGTACCTGCCACGTAGCATGGGGCCAGGGAAAGTGAATCCACTTTTTAGGCCACACCCCTCCCCCCCCCTTTCGATAATGATAGGATAGAATTGGGGGTCTGAAATCGATCCTCCGACGTTGTTCTGGGTGGGGTAGATTGTGGTGGTTGGATTATGTGCCCGCTATACCACAAGCCAAAAAATTAAGTTTGTCCCTTTCAAATTTATCATAAATAAAAACTTTAGTGCCAATATCTTATTTACAAATTGTTAATCGTGTTTAAATGACACGATTAATTTATTACAAGCAAGATTAATTATTTTAAAACATATTTAATTAACCCTAAAGCTGCATTTTGATTTGCAAGTCTTTTTATTATTTTTTTCTACGGTTGTGCAACTTCTATTCTGATGCTTATTTATCAGATTTAACCAAGCTTAAACACTTTGGTTAATATTTCTCTAATCTAACTAATTAATTCAAACCAAGATTAAACTGGATGGTTGATTTATTCACTAACCTAACCAACCTTATTTAACTTAGTTTAACCATGATTAAACAATATGATCAAACTTAGGAAATCTATTTCTATGTGGCATTTAAACAAGCTGCACACTTTATTTGAAAAATTCCTAAAGTATCTTTGATGCATTTTTGTTTTTTTGTTTTTAGTGGCATTTAGACTTTCTCACTTGCATACATATTTTTCCTTTTTGGGGTTTTTCATTCTTTTATTTATTTTTTCCTTTTTTATTCTATTTTTCTTTTCTCATATACATTTTTTATCCCCTTTTTTCATCATCATTTTTTTTGTAAATCATTTGCAGAATACAATATTATTTACAATTTCTATCAACTGAAAGATAATAGCCAATCATCATTTGATCCTATGAATTATAGGACCCTAACAGTGGCTCCAACTGGGGATGACATCCTCCTTGTGAGGTGTCAAGAATGTAGTAGATCAGTAGCCTTGGTCCATTGTCTTCAGTATTTATTCTGCATCTGAATTGATCTTTTATTCTTATAGATACGGCAACAACTCATCAAAAGCTTATGGCATTCACCTCAAGCTTTAACCTCTAATGTAAGCACCCACACTAACAGTAGAAAAATGGAATGGTATTCACATTGATTTGAGTGAAAAGTAATTTATCCTTGCGGGAAGTAATGTTTGATAATAACACCATTTACAGGTCCACCATGCAGTTGTGCTCTAGACACGTCTTTCAGGAAAAATGCATTGTTTCCTATATAAGCATCAATTTTATATGGCCCCTTCCACAGATTATCAAACTTACCATGCTTACCTTTATCCCCGTTTCTTGAATCCCACTTTAGTACAATGTCTTCTAATTGAAAATCATCAACTTTAGTTCTTCTATCATAAGTCTTTTTGATGTTCTCTTAAATGACTTGGGTTTTATTGTAAACTTCTTCTCTTGATTGTTGCAATTGTACAGTTTGGTTTATCCTCCTTTGTAAATCATTAGGCCCAGTTTTTGACTCCTGGAGTAATTTGAGAACAAGGATTCCTAGGGATGAGGGGACTACCCCATAAACTAATTGGAATGGAGACATACCAATAGACTTTTTGGTACTAATTCTGTCTGCCCACAAAGCATTGATTAATTTATTATGCCAAGACTTTTTGTTATCCTGCAACAACTTCTTAATGATATTAACCAAAATTTTATTTGAAGACTCTGCTAACCCATTTCCCTATGGGTAATAGGCAGTAGAGTGACCCAATCTTATGTTGTACTTGTTGCAAAAGTCCACCATCTTCTTTGATTTGAATGCAACTGCATTATCAGTAATAATCTTATTTGGGCATCCAAATCTAGTAAGAATGTTACCTTCCATGAATTTAATGATTACTGCATATGTGGCTTGTCTTGTAGGTATATATTAAATCCATTTTGTGAAATAATCAGTGGCTGTAAGAATCCAGTTATGTTAGGCTGAGGAACTGGGATGTATTTCTCCAATGAAATCCAAATTCCATTGCTGGAAAGGTGTTTCAACTGATATGGGCTTCAAGGGTAGGAGTAACAATTTTCTTTTTCCTTCAAAGATTTGGAATTGATGCCATGTGGTGAATTTCCTATGGACATCTGCAAACAAGGTGGGCCAGTAGAACCCAACCCTTAAAATATTGTTTTTTGTTGTCTTCCAGTACAAGTTTCCTCCACAATCTCATTCATTGAATTCCCGCATAAGTTTGTTTGCTTCATATTTTAGCACACAGTTAAGTAAAATTCCTCCTGCATCTTTCCAATACACATTATTATCCAAAATACAAAATCTCACAGCCTTTAATTTAAAAAATATGGCTTTAGTTTTAGTGAAACCTGGAGATGCTTGTAAATTCTGTAGCACAAAGACAATGTATTCATACCATGAAGAGGTAGTAAAGGCTTTTGATACTGGTGGAGTCACCTGCTCTTCCTGTTCATCGAGTTCAGTGATGAAATTTATATCAAGTGCATGGAAATTAGATTCTGCCATCAGTTTCGCCAATCCCTGACCTTTGATCAACTTAGTGGGTTAGATTTCAAGATCATATTCTAACATAACAACAATCCATTTCCCCTCTTGCCATCAAGATCAATTTGTGTCAAAATATATTTTACAATAGCATTAGGGACAAATGCAATTATATGGGAGTGTAAGATGTAAACTCTAAAGTCCTTGAGTGCTTTTACCAAGGAAAAACCCTGTTTCTCCATTATATTGTATTTCAATGAAGCATCCCTTAAAGCCCTACTAAAGAAAGTTATTAGTTGCTCCTGTCCTTGTTTGTTCTTCTGCAATAAAACAACTACAATAGTATGATCAGATGCAAAAGAAAAATATGATAAAATCTTTGGTGAAATCAGGACTAATCAATACAATAACAGTTGTTAAAGCTAGTTTAACTTCACTGAAATATTTTTTGGCTTCAAAGTTCCATTCTATTTCAGTATCCTTTTTTAACATATTTGTGATGGATCTCAAGATTTCTGCTAAGTTAGGAATAAATCTCCTTAGGAAATTTATTCTCCCAATAGAGCGCTGAACTTCTTTTTTATTCCTAGGTGGGTCAATTTTGAGAATAACTTCAACTCTACTAGGATCAATTTTAATTCCTTCCTTGGAAATGATATGGCCCATAAGCTTTCCCTCCTCTAAACCAAAAAATGTTTTCTCGGGGTTTAGTGATATGCCATATTTCCTACATTTTTCAAAGACTCTTCTTAGATGTAGTGTTCTTCATCAGTCGTGGAAAACATAGTGATGTCATGCAAATAAATGACAATGAACCTGCCAATTTAATTAGCAAAGGAAAAATCCATTTCCCTTGGGAAGGTGGCTCCAACATTCATCAAACCAAAAGGCATCTTTACATACGTAAAGTTACCCCATGGTGTAGTAAATGTTGTCTTTTGTTGGTCATCAGGGTGAACTCGAGGCAAATACATTAGAAAATTCTTTTAAAAGTTCTATATACTTCTGTTTTTCATTGGGAGGTAAGGATTTGGATAATTTAACAATTTTAGGGTTCTCTGTAGGCCCTATGTTGCATTATTCTACCCGAATCCCTGCTAGTTCAATTTTGGGCTTCTTTGCTAAATCATACAAATCAAACAGATCTTCTAAAGGTGTTAGTCCCTTAGGCAAAAAATTATCATTTAATTGCAACGCTTCTAAACATTATGAAAATCATCATTAAATCCTTTTAACACTACTTCACTCTTATTTATTTCTACTAAATCTATATGTGTACATTCGAATTCATCTTCTAATTTCAAGAATTTTCGATTTGTTCATCATTGCCAAAAACTTGCTAGTATATGATGTTATTAGGTACAACTGACCTGTGTTTAACTTCCACAACATATTTTCTATGTGGATGGAAATGCATCTTGCAAGCACTGGCTGAAATAGCCAAGGCATCTGCTAAAATGTTCTGGTTTCGAGGTGTCATAGAAAAACCATATCCAGGAAAACATTGTAAAACATCCAAAACTACATTTCTGTAAGCCCTTAATCTAGGGTGTTTTGCAGAATATTCACCCTTAATTTGTTTTATAATTAGCTAAGAATCTCCATGCATAGAAATTCGTTTTGCTCCTAGTTTCTTTAGAATTTGTAGCCTTAAAATCATTGCCTCATATTCTGCAATGTTATTAGTGCACTCAAAATTAAGTTTGTAACCATGTCCTTCTGCCCTATTTGTTGTTGAGTTTACAACAAATACACCTGCCCCTACTCCATCTTTACACACAGCTCCATCAAAATCCATATTCCACAAAGTTTCTCCCTCTATTTTGCTTCTTCAGTATTAAATTTTATTATTTCTGTATTACTAACTTTGGCCTCTAAGGGTGAAACTTCATTTTCTACACAGTCATTATTGTATAAGACGAATGAGTCCACGTCTGAATGTACTGGATAGAGGGGATAATTGTTAGGCTTATCTTGACTGTTGACCATATATTTCATGAGTGTTTCCCTATAAAGTCTTCTAGGTTGGACAAACATAGGAATGGTGGCATAAGTCATATCCATTTGCAAAGTGCCCTACAACTTTGTCCCCCATGATCTAGACAACAACATCCCATACTTTGGAGGTATGTATGCTACTATGATGTCCATGACTAGGCTCTTAGCAGGTATCTGTACTAGAGTGACACATAAAATTTTTATCATACCAAGACACCTAACTTTATTTGAATCAAAAGAGTACAAGTCTTTGCATGGTCTAGTGATGCCTAGCCCTAATTTCTCCATGATAGCTTTGGGCATCAAATTGTAAGAGGCTCCTGAGTCAAGCATTGCATTGTGTAAGATTTTATCATGAATGTTCAAGCTTATGTAGAAGGGTGGAACAATACCATCCTGAGGTTTACCCTCAACTTCGAGTCCAAACAACAGTTCAGGAGGGTCATCAGTCAAATTGATTGTGTCTAACCCTTCTCCTATTTTTAAGGATTTCATGACTTGAGTCTTGCATACAATTTTGGTCATCAATTGTGTTAAAGTAATGGGGATATTTACCATAGCTAGTTCACTTTCCATATTAAAATATGCTTGATATTTATCAACTTCCTTATCATTTACATCAGATTTTTTAGAAATTTCCTTTTAAGAATCAAGTTTTGGTTGACTAGAGGAAGGGGCATCATTTTGAGTTTTATTGGAAGAAGTTCCAATAACTTTTTTTTCTTCTTAAGTTGTATTTTTTATGCACCTCCATAATGGCATTTTTATATCTGTGTTTATAATCTTTTGATTGTAAAGGGTTCTCTTCTGGTTGTGAGAGTAAAATTGATCTTGCTCTTATTTGGTCAAGAATATGTGATTTATCTCACTTTCTTCAAATAGATTTATTTGATTTTCTTCTAGTTCTTTAGACAATTCAAGTTATTCATCAGTATTATTTTCCTGAAATGGAGGCATAACTAGATTCTGATCACCAGGGCCTCTATGTTCCCTTTGTTTAATCTGTGGTGAGTTTCTCCTAAAGTTGGGATTTCGAATTTGAAGTCCTCCCTGAGGTTCTCTAGGAGGTGTTTTATCTACTATTGTCATCCTCTCGATCATTTTTTCCATAGTTTTCACTAGATTATCTAATTGTGAGTCTGATGAAGAGGAGGAAGGTTCCTCCTTAAAACTTAACCTTCTTTTTGTTCTTAGTTTAGCTCTTTTGGCTAATAAATTAGAATATTCCTTAACAACATTGTTTTGCATCTCTTCAATAGTGGTTGGGTCTCTTTCTATTAACTAATAGGCCATATTATATCATATCCTTCTAGAAAATTAATAAGGGCTAATCTTGGCGGGGGTTTTATAGCAGCTAGAATGGCATTATAGACATGGCTAAACCTATCACAATAATCTTCAACAATCTCATTTGGAGCCCTTTTTAAATTTTTGTATTCATTTACAATTTGGAGGGGGTTCTTTTTAGTTTCCCATCTAGTAAGAAACATTTGGTGAAACTGAGGTAAATCAACTATGCTCCTAGCTGGTAATGCCCTATACCACTTCTTAACTTCTTCGTTAAACTTTGAGAAAACAAACTGATTTTCACATCATCATCATCGACTTCTTCTAAGTTAGAGAAGTCATTCATCCTATAAATATGTTGTTGTGCTGTCACAAGATCTGTACCATCAAATTGTGGCAATCTTTGAGCATAGTTCTATGGCATATCATTTAAAGGTGCTTGTAATGCCAAAGGAGCATATCTACCTGCCATGGCTGGTATGTGAGGCACAAACGAAACTACAACAAGTGTGGGTATGGAAGGTATGAAAGGAGCTGTAATAAAAATTTGTTGTGTAGATGCTGAGATGGTAGTGGTTGAAGATGAAATAGGTGTAGTGAAAATGGGGATAATTATTGGAGAAGTAGTGGAAGTGAAATAAAATCCTAGGGGAATAGAGACAACAAGAGTTTGGAAAAGAATGGTATGAACAATTGATGTTTTGGGTGGGGAGGAAATTTTAGGAGAACTCTTAAGTGGATCCAGGGATGAAGTAGTGGAGGAAGAGGATGCAGTTTTAGGTGACTCATAAGACGTATGTATAGCTTGATCTAGTTCAGATACCAATTTATCAAGTTTTTCAAATTGTTTAATGGCATCATCTTCAAGATCAGGTTTAATAGCTTGATGTTTTAAAATGTGAGGTTTGAATATATTCTTATCAACCATTGTTTGAGGTATCCAAGTATCTGACTTGGTTCTAAATAAACTATGCTCAAAAGCTAGATCCAACCCAATATCAACTTCATCTAGATTCTCAAAACCTACAGGGAGAGATTGAGCTTTAGATGGAGGGTTGTTACTCCCCTGGCTTTCAGTTAGACTTTTCCTTCTAAGGATCAGCTCAGGGTTGTCTACAATCTGTGGTGGATTGGGATCTGGGTTGGCTCTAGTATGTATTATTTTGGGATCCAAATCTATTACAAAATATGTATAGTTATTAAACTTTATACAACCTTATGAATAATAGATAGTCTTAGCTCAAATTTTAGAAATGGAAATTTTAAGCAATGAGATAAACTTTAATTTAGGGAAGCGTAAATATGAATCAAGTTTGTTCTTCCCCATTATGGTTGCTAAAATGTTAGCACTCTGTATTTCCTAAGACTGTGAAAGAAATAAAAAGGTAACCACAAAACCACTTTGGAAGCCGGGATCTAGCCCTACCAGCTTCAGAGAGGGATATCACTTTCAAATTTAGATTTGTTTATATTGAGATATTAGGCTAGTTATGAAAGTTTGATAGTTTGGTTTTTGATTTGGTTTGGTTGTTTGGTTGATAATGTAACAAGATACCATTGGGCAATGGAGTCAATTTACTTTGAATGGATTTATTTCAGCATTGACAGACATATCTAACAAGGCAAGGTAGGCATATTTATTGGATATTATATGTTTGATGAGATGGAAAAAGAAGAAATGATCAAGTGTCCATTAAGAAGAGAGCAATTAAGAATTCTATTTCTTAACTTTAGTAGAAAACATTGAAATTTTTCAAAAGATAGAACTGAGTGTACTTAAACAAATTCAGATTCATAATTTTCTTTGAACAAAATAGATTAGAAAACACATATGAAATTACAGAGAAAGGAAAACACAACAACAAAGGAGAATATCACTTCACCAAAAATCTGACACAGGAATCTTGTAAGAGCTTCTGTATTACTGAAATGTGTCCACTGGAACTTTGAAGAACTGCTTTACATCAATGGTCCTTTTCTTTTACATAAACATCAACCTCTACTACTTCGAATTATGAAGTACTTATAGAAATAATTACAAAATATCTTGATTTCAAAAGATCAAGATAAAATCCTAAAATATCTAAAACTGATTACACAAATAGTACAAAAATTTAGGAATTTTGAATTGTTGGAGCTGTTGGCAATATTATCGAGGATGGTTGTTGATGACTGGTCTCAAAAAGGTGCTTCCTCACTGCCTGAGATGGAACATGTTTCACCTAAGTAATTCACACTATTGATCCCATCGATATTCACTAGGGATATAAAGTTTTATTAGCTTTCTATATGTTATTTCTCAAATGTAGGCTTGTTGATGAAAATGTGTTTGATCTCATGTTTAATGATCAAATCAAAATCTAAAGCCTCTACGAAATATTTTCCTATAATACTTCCTTTTAACCCTACAAAATTAGACTTATCTTGGGCAATAGTAAAAAGTTTGTAGTTGTAGTCACTCAAACTGATCAATCTATCATTCATTGCTACCAACCCTGGTAGCACTCTCTGAGTCAGTAAATTGAACCTGGTATGAAACCTTTGAAAAACAGTTTCTAGAGTCTGACACTTATTCTATAGTTGTACCATAAGGTTCCTCTTCTGTAAAACTTTCTTTATCTCCAAAATGGTTTCTGTTCTGTCTACAATTTGAAGCTCCTCTAGTTCTTCCTTAGTTTTAGAATTCAAAACTTTGATTAAGGTTGTTGCTTCTCTCGGTTTATCTCCCAACATTTCTCTTACCTTCTCTATCATTTTTTTCGATCTCTGCATCAAATAATCTAAACTTTGAAATGAGAACTGATACGATTACCCGTTTCATTGAGGTAGCAAAAAAGTCAACCGATTTTGAAAAGTGGTGATGCAGAATACACTTTTTTTTTGGAGCATATTTTTGACACTTTAAATTTTCTTATGTATCAAATATAAATATTTGTTGTTAATGTTAGTGATTTTCATGTTGATTTTGAAACATGTTGATGCAACATCAACCCTTTTTTTAGGGGGATTATTTTTGACACTTTAAATTTTCTAATGTATTAAGTGTGAATATATTTTTTAAATGTTACATTTTTTGACACTTTAAAATTTTTTATGTCCAATTTTTTTTGAAATCATGATTACTTAACAAATTTTCTAGTTGTCTATATTTCTCTTTTTTTTAATGCTAATTACTTAAAAAAGCAAATATATATATATATAGAAGACAAAAAAAAAATGTAAAAAAAAGTTATCTTGTAAACCATAAAAATTGAAAAAAATAAAAATAAAAACAAACTAAAGTTTTTGTATTTTTATTAACCTAATTTTATAGTTTTTTAAACTTTGTTTTTTTTTTTTTTTTCTCCAAATTTTTTTAGGAGTTGTCTATAGTGCGACTAGAGTTTCCAGTGCTAGAATCTGATGGAAAAATTTGAGGTGAAATCTTGATTTGTATTATTTAAACTAGTTTTTTGTCTGTATATATGGATTCAGCAACATGAAAAACCCCTAAGGCGCTTCTATTGTGTAGTGTTTACCTATCAATCTTGTGATTTCAATGAATTCCGACCGGATTTTTAGAAAAATTAAACCAGAAAAATCCACTAGAAATCCACCGGAAAAGCTTCCAAAAAGTCGCACTAAAGACAACTCCAATTTTTTATGGTTTACAAGATTTTTTTTTGACATTTTTTTTTGAAAATATGTTTTTCTTATTATTTACTTCTTTATATATTTTTTTTTTAGTTTTTTAATTCTTATATTTTACAGGTTAATTTTGTTTTTCTTTTTCAACATTTTTATGATTGATTTTGTTTTGTTTTGTTTGTTTTTGTTTTTGTTTTTGTTTTTTGTTTTTTGTTTTTTGTTTTTTGTTTTTTTTTTTTTTTTTTTTTGTTTTTTTTTTTTTTTTTTTTTTATTTTTTGTTTGATTTTTTTTTTTTTTTTTTTATATATTTGAATTTTTTGTTTTTGTTTTTTTTTTTTTAATTTTATGTTTTGTTTTAATATTTATTTTTATTTACGTTTTGTTATTTTTTTAATTTTTGTTTTTGTTTTTGTTTTTATTTTTAATTTTATGTTTTTATTATTCTTTTGAAATTTTAATGCCTTTCAGAGTCATGATAAAATCTTTTACGCCATTGTTTCAAAATGTTGAAAATTTATCCTTAAAAAAAGAAAGAAAAAAAGACCTTATTTCATCAACACATGTTGAAAATTTACCTTATAAAAAAAAAGTGTTATTTCAACATCAACACTTTTCATTTTCAGGGTGTTTTTTGCACAAATTTTGCATACAAAATTGGTTTTCACTGCCATTTTTAAAACATGTTGAAAATTTACCGTAGAAAAAAAAGTGTTATTTCAACATTAACACTTTTTGTTTTTAGCATTGTTTTTCATGTTTTTTGGGGTTTTTTTGGCTAGAGTTCCTGTTTTGAGTTTATAATTCTCGTTTCAAAGTTTACATTGTTATCAATTCTTCTTGTTCAAAGATGATTTGAACTGATGGCGAAATTTGTATTATGGCCTGATCTATATCCACCCATATGTTTTCTTTGGCTTGTGATAAAGTTTGAGCCATTACTGACTCGCTCTCTAAAAACTCTATTCTCTAAGCAAGCCTGTGAGATTTTTGTAATTCTGCTACGTAGTTGTCTATCTTTAATTTTTGTTCCTGTAAATATTTAGCTGATTTTTTAACTTCTCAATTTCTTTTCCCTAAAGGGACATCTCCTGCATGGCTTTAATCAATTCGTTGGAAGAATTTGTGGTTTGTGCTGGTGCTGTTGTCGATGTAGAAGCCTCTGTTGTTCCTGTGACTGAAATAGGCACTGCAGTTAGTGGAACTAAAGCCAACTGTGACGATTTCTCTTTCTGCTTAAGCAAATTTTCTAGTTCCACCTCCATTTCTCTGATCTGGACATTCTATTCAATTATTATCTTGAACATGTCTTCCTTTCGCTTTTCCAGTTCTCTCATTTCCTTGGTCTGTGGATCCTCTGTAGATGACATCTTGAGCTACTTCCTCAGAGCTGCTATATTTGCATTCTTTTTTCTCACAATCTCCACTACTGCCTTTACATCACTAGGGTCATATCCTAGCTTAATGAGTAAGTCCTCTAGTGATTTAATTCTAGTATCCTTTGCCAAAGATGAGATCTTCTCCAGCTTTAATTGTGATTGTATGTTGCTGATGGATGCCTGCAATTTTGAAGTTATCATGGAAGTATTAGTCAAAGTGGATTATAACATATCTCCAATCTGTTTGTGCATATCCATCTGATCAATCAGATGGATTTGATTAGTGTTAAAAGAGAAATTATCTTCTTGTAGTTTGCTAGTGATTTTGGGAATGGAACCTGTGCCTGTAGAAAAGCTATTTGCATTCTTCCCTTTTCAGTATCAAAGGCTGATAGAAGGCCATGTTGGGAATAAGAAATTTGTTTCTAGAATTGAGTATATGTGCTCATCTTTAGCATCACATTTTTCTACTTGATTGCTTTACACTTAGCAAAAATATTTGGTTATGTTTGGCCTCGAGCCAACTCTACTGTCTGTGCTGAATCTGGAGGATATTGTGAGGTTGAGGAAGATGGAGAGCCTACAAAAATATCTTCTTGTCTTTTACCTGCAAAAATGTTTTCTAGTCTCAAAGAAACATGTGGACCTATTGAAACTATGGTAGCCTCTTCTTCATCATCCTGCATAAAAAATGGTTTTGAATTACTTTTCTGCTTCTTTTTATATATTAGGAATTCCTTGGCTCCAATTTTTGTTACTATAGGAGACACTTATTCTCTTGGCCTTTTGTCATGTTTCTCCTGAGGTACTAGAGTTTGTGAAGTGTTTGTAGACAAAATATGTTCTTCATCTTCTTGCAGAGTGTTCTCCTCCCACTAATCTTGGTCCATGAATTTTTCAATTTCTTTCCTGGGAGTGTGAGTGTATGGAGTGGTCTTCTATTCCACTCTTAAACTGGAAATGATGTCGAAGGCGTCACATGACTAAGTAAAGCTTAATTGGAAGTTCATTTGTTTGAGAAGTGCATCTGCCTCATTACTTGTTGCTCTGTTACTGCATATGAATGGCCTCACTTATGTCTTGATCTTGAACTGTGCCTTATTTTTAGTTGAAACAAAGTGTAAGTCATCCATGTTGATCATTTTCCTTATATATTCCAATGAGAAAATTCTCATAGGAACATATTTTGGCAGTTTGTATGGTGGCAACTCAGCCATACACTCTAATTTCTATGTAGTTCTGGTACAAGTACCAGTCTCCTGTTTTAACTTGTTCATTGAGGTGTAAGGTTCTTTGTATCTCATAACCTATTCTAGGTTCCACATTACTGTTAAGAAGGCATGCAATTGTATAAATGAATTGGTCTATGAAGTCACTGAAATTGAAATTATTCGAATTCTTCCACACCAAAGAGGTCCACTAGATGATTGATTGTGCATTGCCTTGTTCATCTAGTTTCTGCAAAGCAATTGGGAATCTTTCTGCCTGGTAAAATAGAAACATATAAACTAGCACTGATGCATGTTTAAACATTCCTTCTGTGGTAATCTTGAGAAATTGCTCATGGATGTTGTCTACAAGGAATTGACTGAAATTAAACATTACAAAAGGTTTTTCTTCTGTGGAAAAAATGGACAGAAAACCTAGGATAGGTTCATCCACCCATTGATCTGATTGATACCCTAGGAGACAAGATACTAATGAGACAATTTTCTTGGTCTTTTCTGGAAACATGGAGGTTGGATATGGTGGATTCTTCTTTGGAAGTTGGACATCTTCTGGCAAGAAAATTTCAAATATTCTGGCTCTTCGAGGGAAGGTTAGATTTTGGTAGAGTTCCATGAGGGAATCTACAGAGAAAGGGCTCAAAGAAGCATTATGGGAGACTTGAAGCATCTGGTTAATTGACTTTGAGGTATAGTAAACATAATGTCTCCATTATGAGTCACAATGGCTCTTTGGCTGGGGATATACTTGGCTTGACACCATAAAACAAAATCTAGGAAAGGGTGAGTCTGGGGAAACATGAATTGTGGCAAGAGGGATTCCCAGAGGTTTATTTCATCACTCTAGTCTAGAAAGGTTTGCTTGAGCCAATTGTGCAGTTCAAACAATTATAACTCAGAATTGGTCTCTATGATTTTATATTGCTGGTCAACCAGGGGAAAATGGTCTAGGTCAATAGCAAGAGGGGACATTGAGTTTTCACTGGTTGGTTTCTATTTTCCCTTAGGTGCCATTTTTTAGAATTATTAGGAAAAGAGGTGAAGAGCCAGTGGTATTTACCCGGGAAAATTTAGTTGCTTGCTGGATAATTCTCTTGCTGTAATAGGTACCTAGCCAGGAAACAACTATCTAGAATTTGTAGTGGGTGAGCAATTTGGTGGAGGAGATGGGGGTTTTAAATCACTGTACATGTTCTCTGAAGTAAATGGGAAGCAAAAAGGTGGCCATACTGAACAACTGGGATGTTTTTATATGCAACTGGCAATCCCTATGGCATCTGACCCATTATGGAGCGGGTTCGTTGTGATCTAGTGCATGTTCGGGAGAAACAGTTATTGTATAACAGATAGGGTGTAACAGGAAAGGATAGGTGTCAAAGAAGAAAAGACGTGGTGAAAAAGGGAAAGGGAACGATATGCGGGAGCAAGGAGAACACGTGGCATGATTGGAGTGGAGGGGGAGCAGAAATGTGGTGGATGGTACTGAGGTGACGGGGACTTACAGACGCTGGCGGGAGATGGATTGGTTTTCGCAGTGGGGGTTAGGTGGTAAGAGGATTTGAGCGGGGGAGGGGGGTGCGAAATTTTGAGTGCCCGCTAAGTAGCGTGGGGTCAGGGAAAGTGAATCCGCATTTTGGAGCCCCCCCCGACGATAACGATAGAATGGACTGGGGGGTCCGAAATCGATCCTTTGTCATTGATCTGGGCGGAGTAGATCGTGGCAGTTGGATTATGTGCCCCCTATACCACAAGCCGACAAATTAAGTTTGTCCCTTTCAAATTTATCATAAATCAAAACTTTAGCACCCGTATCTTATTTACAAATTGTTAATCATGTTTAAATGACACAATTAATTTATTACAAGCATGATTAAAGCCGCATTTTGATTTGCAAGCCTTTTTATTAATTTTTTCTATGGTTGTGCAACTTCTATTTTGATGCTTATTTATCAAATTTAACCAAGCTTAAACACTTTGGTTATTCTTTCTCTAATCTACCTAATTAATTTCAACCAAGATTAAACTAGATGGTTGATTTATTCACTAACCTAACCAACCTTATTTAACTCAGTTTAACCATGATTAAACAATATGATCAAACTTAGGAAATCTATTTCTATGTGGCATTTAAACAAGCTACACACTTTATTTGAAAAATTCCTAAAGTATATTTGATGCATTTTTGTTTTTTTTAGTGGCATTTAGACTTGCTCACTTGCATACATATTTTTCTTTTTTGGGGTTTTTTCATTCTTTTCTTTTTTTTTTTTCCTTTTTTTCTATTTTTCTTTTCTCATATACATTTTTTGTCCCCTTTTTTCATCATCATTTTTATGTAAATCATTTTCAGAATATAGTATTATTTATAATTTCTATCAACTGAAAGATAATATCCAATCATCATTTGATCCTATGAATTATAGGACCCTAACAATGGCTCAAATTGGGGATGACATCCTCCTCATGAGGTGTCAATAATGTAGTAGATCAATAGCCTTGGTCCATTGTCTTCAGTCTTTATTCTGCATCTGAATTGATCTATTATTGTTGTAGATATGGCAACAACTCATCAAAATCTTATGGCCTTCACCTCGGGCTTTAACTTCTGATGTAAGCCACCCACACTGATAGTAGAAAAATAGAATGGTATTCACAATGATTTGAGTGAAAAGTAATTTATGCTTGAGGGAAGTAATGTTTGAGCATTCTACCATTTACAGGTACCCCAGGCATTTGTGCTCCAGAAACGTATTTCAGGAAAAATTCATTGTTTCCTATGTAAGCATCAATTTTATATGGTCCCTTCCATAGATTATCAAACTTACCATGCTTACCTTTATCCTCGTTTCTTGAATCCCACTTTAGTACAATGTATTCTAATTGAAAATCATCAGCTTTAGTTATTCTATCATAAATATTTTTGATGTTTACTTGAATGACTTGGGTTTTGTTGTAAACTTCTTCTCTTGATTGGTAAAGTTGTATGGTTTGGTTTATCCTCCTTTGTAAAGCATTAGGCTTAGCTTGTGAGTCCTGCAGTAATTTGAGAATAGGGATTCCTAGGGATGAGGGGAAAACGTCATCTACCCCATAAATGAATTGGAATGGAGACATACCAATACTGTCTGCCCTCAAAGCATTGATTAATTTATTATGCCAAGACTTTTTGCTATCCTGCAACAACTTCTTAATGATATAAACCAAAATTTTATTTGAATACTCTGCTAACCCATTTCCTTGTGGGTAATAGGGAGTAGAGTGACCCAATCTTATGTTGTACGTGTTGCAAAAGTCCACCATATTCTTTGATTTCAATGAAACTGCATTATCAGTAAAAATATTATTTGGGCATCCAAATCTAATAAGAATGTTACCTTACATGAATTTAATGATTACTGCATATGTGGCTTGTCTTGCAGGTTTAGCTTCAATCCATTTTGTGAAATAATCAGTGGCTCTAAGAATCAACTTATGCCGGTCTAAGGAACTGGGATGTGCTTCTCCAATGAAATCCAAACCCCATTGTTGGAAAGGAGTTTCAACTGATATGGGCTTCAAGGGTAGGGTAACACTTTTTTTTTTCTTTAAAGATTTGGAATTGAAGACATGTGTTGAGTTTCCTATGGACATCTGCAAACAAGGTGGGCTAGTAGAACCCAACCCTTAAAATATTGTTTGTTTTTGTCTTCCAGTATAAGTGTCCTACACAATCTCCTTCATGGAATTCCCACATAATTTTATCTGCTTCATCTTTTAGCACGCAGTTAAGTAAAATTCCTCTTGCATCTTTCCAATACATATTATTATCAAAAATACAAAATCTCACAACCTTTAATTTAAGAAATATGGCTTTAGTTTTAGTGAAACTCGGAGGAGCTTGTAAATTTTGTAGCACAAAGACTGTCTTCATACCACAGAGAGGTAGCAAAGGCTGCTGATACTGGTGGAGTCACCTTCTCTTCCTGTTCATCTAGTTCAACTATATCTTATTGTAAAATATCTTTTACAATAGAATTAGGGACAAATGCATTTATATGGGAGTGTAAGATGTAAACTCTAAAGTCCTTAAGTGCTTTTACCAAGACAAAAGCATGTTTCTCCATTATATTGTATTTCAATGAAGCATGCCTTAAAGCCCTACTAAATAAAGATATTGGATACTTTTGTCCTTCTTTTTTCTTTAGCAATAAAACCACTGCAATAGTATGACCAGATCAAAAATAAAATATGATAAAATCTTTGGTGAAATTAAGACTAATCAGTACAGGAGCAATTGTTAAAGCTAGTTTTACTTCGCTGAAAGATTTTTTGGCTTCAAAGTTCCATTTTATTTCAATATCCTTTTTTAACATATTTGTGATGGATCTTAAGATTTCTGCTAAGTTAGGAATAAATATCCTGAGGAAATTTATCCTCCCAATGAAGGACTGAACTTCTTTTGTGTTCCTGGGTGGGTCATTTTGAGAATAGCTTTAACTCTACTAGGATCAATTTTAATGCCTTCCTTGGAAATGATGTGTCCCATAAGCTTTCCCTCCTCTAAACCAAACAATGTTTTCTTGGGGTTTAGTGATATGCCATATTT
Organism: Pinus tabuliformis; assembly: GCA_031772625.1. NCBI lineage: Eukaryota > Viridiplantae > Streptophyta > Pinopsida > Pinales > Pinaceae > Pinus > Pinus tabuliformis. The sequence continues at coordinate 989,887,968 of CM062817.1, read as the reverse complement.
CCTACATTTTTCAAAGACTCTTCTTAGATGCAATAAGTGTTGTTCATCAGTCGTAGAAAACACAATGATGTAATGCAAATAAATGAAAATCAACCTGCCAATTTCATGAGAAAAGGAAAAATACATTTTCCTTTCGAAGGTGGCTCCAACATTCATCAAACTAAAAGGAATATTTACATACATAAAGGTACCCCATGGTGTAGTAAATGTTGTCTTTTCTTGGTCATCAGGGTGAACCAGGACTGAACCAGGACCTGGTTATAACCTGAAAATCCATCTAGTAAAGAGATCCTAGATGATCCAACTACCTTTTGTAATATATGATCTATTTTGGGAGGGGATAGTTGTCTTTAAGTGAGGCTTTATTCAAGTTTCAGAAGTCTACACACAGTCGTTCACCCTTCTTAAATTTTGTTTAAAAGGCTTATGATTTTCTTTAAGGGGAATTGTATTTTGAATGATGCTTCATCACTCCAGGAAAATACATTAGAAATTTCTTTTAAAAGTTCTATATACTTCTGTTTTTCATTGAGAGGCAAGGATTTGGATAATTTAAAAATTTTAGGGCTCTCTGCAGTGCCTATGTTTCATTCCTTTACCCAAGCCCCTGCTGGTTCATTTTGGGCTTCTTTTCTACATCATTGAAATCAAACAGGTCTTCTAAAGGTGTTAGTCCCTTAGGCAACAAACTATCCTTTAATTGCAACACTTCTAAATGTTTTGAATCATCATTAACTTATTTTAACACTACTTCAATCTTATTTATTTCTACATCATTATCTAAATCTATATGTGTACATTCAAATTTATCTTCTAATTTCAAGAAATTTTTTATTTGTTCATCATTACTAAAAACTTGCTAGTATATGATGTTATCAGGCACAATTGGCCTGTGTTTCACTTCCACAACATATTTTCTATTTGGATGGAAAGGCATCTTGCAAGTATTGGTTGAAACAACCAAGGCATTTGCTAAAATGTTCTGGTTTCGAGGTATCACAAACAAATCATATTCAGGAAAACATTGTAAAAACACCAAAATTGCATTTTCCCTTAATCTAGGGTGTTTTGTAGAATATTCACCCTTAATTTGTTTTATAGTTAGCTAAGAATCTACATGCACATTTTTTTTTTCTCCTAGTTTCTTTAGAATCTGCAGCCCTAAAATAAGTGCCTCATATTCTGCAATGTTATTAGTGCACTGAAAATTAAGTTTGTAACCATGTCCTTCTGCCCTGTTTGTTGACGAGTTTACAACAAATACAGCTGCCCCTGCTCCATCTTTACACACAGCTCCAACAAAATCCATATTCCACAAAGCTTCTCCCTCTATATTTTCTTTTTTAGTATTAAATTTTATTATTTCTGTATTACTGAATTCAACCTCTAAGAGTGAAACTTCATTTTCTACACAGTCATTATTGTATAAGATGAATGAGTCCATGTCTGAATGTACTAAATAGAGGGGATACTTGTTAGGCTTATCTTGACTGTTGACCATATATTTCATGAGTGTTTCCCTATAAAGCCTCCTAGGTTGGCCAAACACAAGAATGGTGGCATACGTCATATCCATTTGCAAAGTGACTTGCAACTTTTCCCTCCATGATCTAGACAACAACATCCCATACTTTGGAGGTATGTCTGTTGCTACGATGTCCATGACTAGGCTCTTAGAAGGTATATGAACTAGAGTGACACATAAATATTTTATCAAACCAAGAGGCCTAACTTTATTTGAATCAAAAGAGTACAAGGCTTTGTATGGTGTGGTGATGTCTAGCCCTAATTTCTCCATGATAGCTCTGGGCATCAAATTGTGAGAGGCTCCAGAGTCAAGCATTACATTGTGTAGGATTTTATCATGAATGTTCAGGCTTATGTAGAAAGGTGGAACAATCCCATCCTAATGTTTACCCTCAACTTCGGGTCCAAACAACAGTTCAGGACGGTCATCAGCCAAATTGACTATGTCTGACCCTTCTCCTATTTTTAAGGCTTTCATGAATTGAGTCTTGTATGCACTTTTGGTCATCAATTATGTTAAACAAATGGGGATATTTACCTTAGCCAGTTCAATTTCCATATTAAAAGATGCTTGAAATTTATCAACTTCCTTGACATTTACATCAGATTTTTTAGAAATGTATTTTTGAGAATCAGGTTTTGGTTGACTAGAGGAAGGGGCATCATTTTGAGTTTTACTGCAAGAAGTTCCAATAACTTTTTTTCTTCCTAAGTTGTATTGTTTATACACCTCTATAATGGAATTTTGATGGAGGGTTGTTACTCCCCTGACTTTCAGTTAGAATTTTCCTTCTAAGGATTAGCTCAAGATTGTCTATAATCTTTGGTGGATTGGGATATGGGTTGGCTCTAGTATGTATTCTTTTGGGAGGTAGATCTATTAAAAAATATGTACAGTTATTAAAATTTATACAAACTTATGAATAATATACAATCTTAGCTCAGATTGTAGAAATGAAAATTTTAAGTGATGAGACAAACTTTAATCCAGTGAAGCGTAAATATGAAACAAGTTTGTGCTTCCCCATTATGGTCGCCAGAATTTTAGCACTCTGTATTTCCTAAGACTATGAAAGAAATACAAAAGTAACCACAAAACCACTTTGGAAGTTTGGATCTAGCCTTTCTAGCTTCAGAGAGGTATCACTCTTTCAGATTTAGATTTATTGATATTGAGATATTAGGCTAGTTATGAAAGTCCAATAGCTTGGTTTTTTATTTGGTTTGGTTGTTTGGCTTATAATGTGACAATATACCATTGGGAAATGGAGTCAATTTACATCAAATGTATTTATTTAAGCATTAACAGACAGATCTAACAGGGCAAGGTAGGCAAATTTATTGGATCTTATATGTTTGATGAGGTGGAGAAAGAAGAAATAATTAAGTGTCCATTAAGCGAAGAGAAATTAAGAATTCTATTGATTAAATTCAATAGAAAACATTTAAATTGTTCAAAACATAGAACTATGTGTACTTAAACAAATTCAGATTCATAATTTTCTTTGAACAAAATAGATTAGAAAACACATATGAAATTATAGAGAAAGGAAAACACAACAACAAAGGAGAATATCACTTCACCAAAATTCTGACACAGGAATCCTGAAAGAGCTTCTCTATTACTTAAATGTGTCCATTGGAACTTTGTGGAACCACTTTACATCAATGGTTCTTTTCTTTTACATAAACATCAACCTCTACTACTTCGAATTATGAAGTACTTATAGAAATAATTACAAAATATCTTTATTTCAAAAGATCAAGACAAAATCCTAAAATATCTAAAACTGATTACACAAATAGTACAAAAACTTAGGAATTTTGAACTGCTAGAGCTGTTGGCGCTGTTATCGAGGATGGTTGTTGATGACTAGTCCTAGAAAGGTGTTGCCTCACTATCTGAGATGGAACATGTTTCACCCAAGTAATTTACACAATTGATCCCATCTATATTCACTAGGGATAGAAATTTTTATTAGCTTTCTATATGTTTCATCAACTTCAGTGTATTTCTCAAATGTAGGCTTCTTGATGAAAGTGTGTTTGATCTCATGTTTAATGTTCAAATCAAAATATAAATCCTCTAGGAAATATTTTCCTGTAATACTTAATTTTACCCCTGCAAACTTAGACTTATCTTGGGAAATAGAAAAAATTTTGTGGTTGTAGTCACTCAAACCGATCAATCTGTGATTCATTTCTACCAACCATAGTAGCCCTCTCTGATTCAGTAAATTGAACCTTGTATGAAACATCAGAACAACAATTTCCAGAGTTTGACACTTATTCTCTAGTTGTATCATAAGGTTCCTCTTCTATAAACCTTTATTTATCTCCAAAATGGTTTACGTTCTGTTTGCAATCTAAAGCTCCCCCAGTTATTCCTTAGTTTTAGAGTTCAAAACTTTGATTAAGGTTGTTGCTTCACTCAGTTTATCTCCCAACATATCTCTTACCTCCTCTATCACTGTCTTTGATCTCTGCATCAATTCTTCTTGTTCAAAGATGATATGAATTGATGGTGAAACTTCTGTTATGGTCTGATTTATATCCACCTATATGTTTTCTTTTGCTTGTGCTAAAGTTTGAGTAATTAATGACTCACTCTCTAAAATCTCTATTTTCTGAGCAAGCCAGTGAGATTTTTGTAATTCTGCTTCATAGAAGTTGTCTATTTAAAATTTCTATTCCTGTAAATTCTTTAGATGATATTTTAACTTCTCAATTTCTTTTCCCTAAAGAGACATCTCCTACATGTATTTAATCAATTCGTTGGAAGAATCTGTGGTTTGTGTTGGTGTTGTTGTCGATGTAGAAGCCTTTGTTGTTCTTGCAACTGAAATAAGTACTGCAGTTAGTGGAACTAAATCTAGCTGTGATGATTTCTCTTTCTCCTTGAGAAATGTTTCTAGTTCCACCTCCATTTCTCTGATCTGGACATTCTGTTCAATTATTATATTGAACATGTCTTCCTTTTTCGTTTCAAGTTCTCCCATTTCCTTGGTCTCTGGGTCCTTTGTAGATGGCAAATTAAGCGGCTTCCTCAAAGCTACTATTTCTGCATTCTTTTTCCTCACAATCCCCTCTACTGCCTTTACATCACTAGGGTCATAACCTAGATTAATGACTAATTCCTCTAGTGATTTAATTCTAGCATCCTTTGCCAAAGATGAGACCTTCTCCAACTTTAATTGTGATTGTATATTGCTAATGGAGGCCTGCAGTTCTGGCGCTGTCATGGAATTATTATTCAAAGTGTAGTATAACATATCTCCAACGTGTTTGTGCATGTCCATCTGATCGATCAGATGGATTTGATTATTGTCAAAGGAGAAAATTGTCTTCTTGTAGTCTGTTGGTGATTTTGGGAATGGAATCCATGCCTGTAGAAAAGCCATTTGTATTCTTCCCTTTTTAGTATCAAAGGATGACAGAAGCATGTGTTGGGAAGAAGCAATTTGTTTCCAGAATTGAGTATATGTATTGGCCTTTAGAATCTCATTTTTCTGCTTGATTTCTTTATACTTAGCAAAAATATTTGGCTCTGTTTGGCCTTGAGCCAACTCTGTTGTCTGTGATGAATCTGGAGGATCTTGTGAGGTTGAGGAATATGGAGAGCCTAGAAAAATATCTTCTTGTCTTGTACTACAAAATTTTTTTCTAGTCTCATATAAACATGTGGACCTATCGAAACTATAGTAGCCTGTTCTTCATCATCCTGCATGAAAAACTTTTTGAATTAGTTTTCTACTTCTTTTTATATATTAGGAATTCCTTGGTTCCAGTTTATGTTATTGCAGGAGACTCTTCTTCTCTTGGCCTTTTGTCATGCTTCTCCTAAGGTACTGGAGTTTGTGAAGTGGTTGTAGACAGAAACTTTTCTTCAGCTTCTTGCATAGTGTTCTCCTCCCACTGATCCTGGTTCATGAATTTATCAATTTCCTGTTTGAGAGTATGATTGTAAGGAGTGGTCTTCTATTCCACTCTTAAACTGGAAATGATGCCGAAGGGGTCATATGACCAAGTAAAGCTTCATTGGAAGTTAATTTGTTTGATAAGTGCATCTGCCTCATTACCTATTGCTCTACTGTTGCATATGAATGGCCTTACCTGTATCTTGATCTTGAACTGTGCCTTCTTTTTAGCTGAAACAAAGTGTATGTCATCCATGTTGATCATTTTCCTTATATATTGCAATGAGAAAATTATCATAGCAACATATTGCAGTTTGTATGGTGGAAGCTCACCACCATACGCTCTAATTTCTGTGTAGTTCTCATACAAGTACCAGTGTCATGTTTTAACTTGTTCACTGAGGTTGTTGGGCAGCGAATCCCCCAATACTGCGTTTTTGGGACTTAAAGTTGAGTTTTGGGTCAATGTAATGTAAAGACCCCGCAAAATGCGGGCGCAGAGCGCAAGAGTCTAGGGTAGTCCGCCCTAAAATATTGTAATTTAATATAGAATGTGTCGGCCTACTGACCATGGGAATGTATAAATAGAGCGAGGCTCTAAGGGTAGAAGTCGGTTTTTTTCTAGTTTGATCTCAAGTATTATGGGTTTTTGAATGAGATATTCACTCTGAGTCTGTAAGTCCGAGTCGTGGTTGGTAGTAGTAAGAGGAGGCTCTGCAGTTGGGTGCTCAGAGGCCTGGTAGAGTCCATAGCTGTGTGCACGGACCCCTGCAGTTAAGTGTGTAGGGCGGAGTTGAGGTTGTAACAGAACAGAAGTTTAATAAAAGATAAGTTGATTCTAAAATATTGTGCATCTGCTCGTAGATCTGTGTGTTTATGCTTCTGTTATATTCTTATGAATCTCTTTATAGTTTATGGGTGCGTGCACTTGTTATGAATATTGAATGATTGATAAAGACTCCTGGGCCTACAAAATTAAGTCAGATCTATAATAATAACATAGAAAGGGTAAAGGACCTAGACAACGCCTCTTCGCGCTCTATACAAGAGCTACGCGAAATTCAGACAGCTGCGTGAAATAGTACAAGTGCGCAAGACCGGTTCGCGAACTTCCCAGACCTCATCAAGACATCCCTAGGGTGCGGAAACCTGGTTCTAGCACCCTCCCGTACTACCTCGGGTGAGACCTCAGTCCTTGCTTCGTGGACTTGTCGAAAGGGCCGGTAGTTTCGGGATTTGTTTGGCTAAATTAGTTCTGAACTTGGGTCAGGCCCCAATAAGCCAACAAATGGTTCCATTACTGGGACCGGGATCTGCCTAAGGGATGTCTGATGTCGGAACACTGGAACCCCACGAAGAAGGAAATTGAAGATTGGTTGGATCAGAAGCTTCATGAATTCAGGACACAGGAAAACAAAACTCCGCAGATATCTGAGAAGAGGTGGCTGGATCATTACATATATACGAAAATCCACGAGATCTTCTTCACGTCCTTCTCTTCTGAACTATATGATTGGATCACGAGGTTAGGTGACAACTAGGGAAGGTATAAACTCGATCAACTGATAGTGTGGACTCCAGAGTTAGTGCACAGACTAGAGGCATCATAATATAAGATCGCGTAGGTAGTGGATCATTGGCTCGACCGGATAATAGGGGGATTTATCATTGAGTTCGCGGTAGATACGACCGTGAGCTATAGTGAAGCAGAACGACGTTTTCTCAAGGGACCGTGAGGTAGGTACATCAAATCCCTAAATACCTTGGTTAAGATGCTGTTATGTGAAAAACGGGTTATGCGAATACATTGATGTTTGGAATGGCGCAGAGCAGAAAGACCTACAAAGGTGTCGAAGGATTAGGAAACAATCCCTTAATTTCACCTTCGCGAGAAAGCAAGGAAGAGCGCGATCGGGTTTCCCCGAGAAGTGCGGTCAGTTTGATAAGGCAACGCATTCCATAGTTATCACCTCTACTTAAGCCATCACCCGCTTCACCTCCTTCACCTCCATCTTCAACCACCCCATCTCCACCACCCAGACAGTTCAGCATGGCAAGCGCGATCAAGCTACCCGTATTCAGAGGAGTAGGAAATGAGGATCCAGATTAGTTTTGGTTCATGGTAAGAGCAGTGTGGGAAGCACACGGGGTCACAGATGACAACATTAAGAAGGCCACATTGGTAAGCACACTACAAGATCGTGTATTGACATGGTACATCAAGCATTCGAATGATCACCCAAATGCAGGAATAGCGAAGATCCAGAATGCACTGAGCAGAGAATTTAGCTGGTCGAAATCAGAGACACAGTCAATCATCGGGTTTAAATAGATTGCGATGCTTCTAGGCGAGACTCCCTGGGATCTAGATTAGAGCCTGAAGAGTATGATCTGCTAGGCTAATATGGCACTAACGGATGTGTAGCACTGTGTGTGGTTTGTGGCGTCTTTGACACCACACTTGAGGATGACACTGTCACAGCAGAAGTTTTCAACCCATGCAGAAGCGTTGGAAATGGCAATGAGATTGCATGAAACACCGATACAGGATCTGAGATTGGGAGTCCAACAAATCCACATGCAACTACAAAATCTATGCTTGGAGATGCAGAGTTTGACGCAGGATAGGGCGCCGCGGCCAGAGGCGCGCGAATAAGTGTGGTGCATAAAATGCAAAGGCTAGGGCCATGAAAAGGACCACTGTCCAGTATTCACGAACTGCTTGGCAGAAGGGGGACCAATGCCATTGAGACTAAAGGCACAGGTGGGGCCAAGTGCGGCACCCGCGCTCTGGTGCACGATCTGTCAGGTGGGAGGAAAGCACACGACATAAAACTGTCATTTGTTGTAGAAATATATATAGACCCCCTAGCAACTGTTTTGCAATTTTTCTAGATCGGTGGGCCACGATGAGCATACTTATCGGAGCTACGAGTTAATTATGGATAGGATGCCAACCTATAAGATGCAGACAGAAATGCAAGCCCTCGACCTAGCAGCAGGGATGGCACACGGTGGATTTCAAGGACGAGGTTGACGATGAGGGGGAATGGGGCTGGGAAGGGGCCACAAACAGTTAATTTGTTACAATTGCAGAGGACCAGGGCACTATGCTCGCAATTGTACCAACTCGACGACACTATCTTGTTCATACTGTGCTTAATTCAACCATGAAGCAGTAGATTTTCCTACATTGATCGCGCAGATGCACGAGAAAGGGGTACTCCAGCCTACTCCGACGCAGAATATTAAAATGATGAGGTTTGAACCACGTGAAGAAGACCCAAATGTGAATATGATGCTTTGAAGTGGTGCAACTACCAGGGAAGATAAGGGGAAGCAACCCGAGGAAGATACATGGGTTCGTAAGGCACCTACAAAGGAACTTGAGTTTGACTTGGAACGTGTAAAGGAGACATTTATGGAAGCTAAGAAGAGCTTCGTGGAGGCCTCTACTTCAGGTAGTAAGGATCAACTAGAGTCGGAAATGGATCCTTCTATGCTTACTACCTTTTTAGAGACATGCATGAAGTTGTTGCGCGACAATAAAGAAGTTAAAGGACTACAAGAGCTGATCAATAGGTGCGCAGGGTTGGGTGAACCGCGCGTAGTCCGGAAGCTGGGAAAGCATACATTGTGCACCGGGAGGGAAATGAGATTGACGACGTGGTGAGTATGAAATGGATCAGGTAATCCTAGACCTGGGTTCGGACGCGAATGTGTTACAAAAGCAGACATGGGAACACATGGGCAGGCCCGTGTTACAATGGTCCCCTATTCAATAACGGATGGCGAACCAAAAAAAGATCTTACCCATGGGGAGGCTGCAAGGGGTAACAATGGATATAGAAGGTGCGAGCACGCAGACGGACTTTGAGGTAATGGAGATTGTGGATGACAACAACCCTTACCCCGTGTTGCTAGGATTAGACTGGGCCACTAATATGAATGGAGTCATCAACATAAATAAGCGGAAGATGATATTCGAGAAAAAGTCTCTACACATGGTAGTTCCACTGGATCTAGCCGAAGGAGCACGCTACACTAAACTTGTGTGCAACGATGACATCGACGATGAATTGGATTTCATTTACTAGATAACAGTGCAAGATTAGGATCGGGTGAACTCAGCAGCGGACAGGAGAATCTCATGGGAGTGCGACAGTTCCTGTACTTCAGATTCAAATGAAGAAATAGAGTGTTGGCAGAACTGGTTGCACAAAGTAGCAATGCTGAACTGCAACATGATGATTAGATCACTGAGGCGTGTGACGACTAAAGCAAGGGAACTACCAACATATGATGGGGTAACAAGATTGGATGAATTCTTAGACAAATTTGAAAGTGTAGTACTGGAACAGCAGCAGTGCGGTGCGCTAAAACGGGCGTTACGCACGACACCCGCACGATGGGGGAACATACATCAAAAGGCTATGGGGAACTGGCGTGAATGTAGAAGATGAATACGCTTACGGTGTGGAAGTCCCCAATGTCGAACGCGAGCTGAGCAGCCAAGATGAAGAAGTTTGCATGCTCACCTGTGTCGATGGGTGCAGACGTGTGCTGTGCAAGCATACCCTAGACTAATGATCAAAAATCATAACCCGATAGGGCAGCAGGGAACGTGACGCATATTCCATGATGGGGCATTCAAAAAGCTATGCGGAATCATGAACAGTGTTCACCAGGAGGGACGAAATGACTAGGACCTGCGCGTACCAGTGGTTCGATGGGTCTATAGAGCCATAAGCAAAAACCGAAGCACAGAAATGACTCCAACACCAACGAGAAGAAATGAAACCAGGAGGGCAGAGAAGAATCACCAGACCGCAGCTCCCACAATTGGGATAGGACACGAGGACTTGGGTAAAGGAATTAGGCAATTACAGGAAGCCATTCGACGAGGGAGCTTGAAACTTCATGAACTCGACAAAGCTTGGGCATGGTTGAGGAAGAAAAGTGTGACATTTGATGAAGAAATCAGCGAAATAGAAACTGAAGTCGCACAAGCGAACCGAAAAAAACGAAACATGATGGGACCAAGTCTAGCTAGCCCTACTACTGTGTTAAAAGGAATTGCGACCCTGCTACCATGGCTGCAACCACACCCTACTAAACAGGGGTGCGTACCCAACAAAGAAGAACGCGACATACTAACAGACACAAGGGTGTTTGAAGGGTGCCCGCGACCAGGGTAGCAGGAAAATTAAAGCCTCGCACCGGGGGTGTGACCACATGACTATCTGTAGGAAGCACAGTGTTAGCGCTCTAAGCAGTTGAAAGAAGGCGCGAGATTATAAACAGTTTGCAAGAGAGTTGCACAGGAAGGAGGGTCCACGCAGGGCCAATATGTCACAAGGGTCACGGTCGCGCATAAGGGGCTATGCTGCTGCGCGAGTAGGCTGGGAGGTGACCGTTGATGTCACTATTCATGACAAGAGGTCCAATTTAAGGTAGAAAGGAGTAGGCGACGGGCCATTAAGACAGGAATTGAGAGCTAGATTTGGGACGATCTGCCGCTAAAAAGGTATTAATGACTCAAAAGTGGAGGGAATGGTCGAATTCAAATTCAAACGTGACTATAAAAACACTTGGGGTAGCCTCGAGGCAACACTTGGTTTTTTAAGATTTGATCCAGTATAGAGCATTGAGCACCAAGCTACCTTGCCACCCGTGAGTACGCGACCGAGCAGATCCAGTATAGAAACGATGATGGTTGCAAGAACCAAAGTGAGATTTGCGGAAGTTACCCTAGAGCCCCATATGACTCAGGAGGAGCCTGGAGAGGCGACAATTGTACCAGAGGTTCCAAAGTCCCCACGCCCACCGTGACCCCAGAAAGACAAGAAGACAATGGGGCCAGTCCGGGTATCACCACGGAACCCATGATTCAGTAAATTGTCAATGGCAGAGAAGGGCAAAGCTGTCACCATTGAAACCAAGGAGGAGGAGGAATATTTGCAAGCCTTGATCACCCAAATTGAAGCACAGGACGATGAGGCAGAGAGTGTTTCCCAAGTAACTTCGGTGATAAAGTTAACCCCCTACATCCCCCCGTGGAAAGGGATAGCCAAGATACCGAAGGACCTGGAGGCCACGAAGAGTGCACTCTAGACCCCACTTCTTCTGGATGAAATAAGGATTGACGGTCCACCGTTGGGACGGGTACCGAATATAAAGTTTGAAGACTGGGACCTTGCGGACAACAAGAAGTTCCCACAATTGGCTACAGAGAAATTACTACAGTAGAAGTGGTTACGCGGTGTGGAGAAGGCTGGGTGACTCCATCTGTGGTGGATACCCCGCTAACACTGCGCACCCATCACAATCTTTGTCATCCGGAAGCTACTGTGTCTAGTACATGATGGGTATCTCTGGCTGGAGAGCCGATTCCCATCACGTCCGATTTAATTCATCAGATTTCTCAGCTACCCATCAAAGGAAACAATCCCGCAACCATCACACGAAAAAGTAGTGACTTGGGCCTTGTAGAAGCTATGAAGGCCAAATATAAGCTAGAGAAGAGGAAGCCAGGGTATGTAATAGCAAGCATCAAGGACCGAGGGGTGTGCATAGCCACCCAGCTGCTGGCCAACAGGCTCATGAGGAAATGCCACGCAGACGAGGTGCCAACATTTGTAATTGCATTGGCGAAGCAGTGTGCAGAGGGGGTCCAATTCAACTGGGCGCAGTTTCTCTGCGATGAATTTTTGACAAATTGTAGGGAGGCCTAGGAGTAGGGTAAGACCTCCCACTACGCGTGGTTTCTCTTATCCATCTTGTTGGTTGCAGGGGAGTTGCTAGAGGATAGTCAGTTTCCCACCATTGAGAGGAACCTACTCGAAGTCGCAAGGTACACCTCACTCTAGGTGACGAAAGATGCGACACGAGTTTGCGAGATCAAGGTGTTTTGGGTGTTCATGGAGGCGAGCATCCGAACATGGATCAACCACAGGCCACACTTGTCAAAGCGCGGCAGAATTCAAGGTGGATATGCATAATCTGTATATCAGGGCGTGAAAGATCCAGCCCGAACATGGGTGAAGATTCCGTTCATTGCAACGGACGATGCAATCTTTGATGTAATGGCAACATGGTCTCTGGAGTGGCATGCTCCGAACTTGGCAGAACTGGAAAATATTGCAGCATAGTAGCAAAAGAAGGAAACCAAGCTGTGCATCGAGAAGTTGGTAGAGAGAAATCGCTAGGAACAGGAAGCGGCCACGTAGCGGCAGGCAGCTGAGGCAGCAGCGACAACACAGACAACACAAACCACAACCGTGACCACCGAAGAGATCGAGGAAGGCAGGGAAATGTCCATAGAGCAGGACATATAGGGGGAGGTTGAGACAAAGGCATGCATAGACCCTACACCAAAATCGACCCAACTCAAGAGGTTGCACATCCAGGAGAATTCAACCGCACAAAAAAAGACAAAGGCAGCACAGACCTCTGAGGGAGACCTTCTTGACAGTGGAAAACCAGTTCGCGATGTCACTAAGGATGCTCTTGAAGAATTAATGACGGTGCAGATAACTGCGTTGGGGGCGCTCCTAGCGCAGTTGCCAACCTTACAGATGCGACCCCCAGGAATGATGACACCGTACCTTGTAGAAGGTGCATCCGAAGCTAAACAGATGTTTCACGCCCACACAACGAACACCTTGGTGCTACCAGAAGGTGTAGTCCTTGCAGAAGCCGAGGGTGACACGAGGGGCTGGGGGTTGAATTTGGCCACCCTTCCCAATGAAACCCTATACCAGCTGCAAGATGGGGTAACTGCTAAGATTCGCGCTAGGGAGGGCCGCGCCCTCCAAGTCTTGAGTGAGCAAAAGTTAAATCTAGAACAGCTCAGCCTGCAGTGCGACAACCTGGTCGCACAAAACCAGGGATTAGAACAGGCCATGGAGGATGCCTGTAGCAGCATACCGGAGTTGGCCATGCCGGTGGCACTCCCCACTACGGAAAAGATTCACCACTTAGCAGCTGGAGTCCGCAAGACCTAGGAGGAGGCCGCAAAGGTTCAGTTGGAGTTGAACTTGCAGATCGCGGAGCTGAGGCTGAAGGCGCAGCCCTCTACACCCCCGGAAGTCAGAGAGTAGTGCCACCACGCCATTCAATTGGGGTTAGAAGTGATAGAGCATGTTGTACAGGACTGCACAGGATTGTTGAACCAATCCCTCTTTACACACACTTCACTACAGGAGGACCCAACGCTACAGTAGTTAAAGATAGAAGCACAGGAGTTGCAGCAAACCTATGACAATGTCTGGGGGACCGCGCAGACGGTCGCCCTCACTTAGCAATTGGCGAAGATGAGGGAGGCCCAGGCTATGAAGGAACATGTGGACACCACACGCCATAAAGAAGCAGGGCTTAAAGCACGCATCCAGCCTTGGCTTGAGGGAAGCTGGCCCAAATGAAGGACACATATGCGCGAAGGCAAGAAGGTGCCTCAGACAACAATGCATCAGAAAATCATGTAGAATTGATACAGCAAACAGCAGAGGCATGTGTGGCCGACATCAACGAAGTGCAGATGTTGCTGGATGGACTCTGAGCGAAGATCACTGCACCAACCGAGTGACTCAGGACGAGTCCCGATGATTGTGTTGGGGGCCCGTTGGGTAGCAGATCCCCCTATAGCGGGTTTTTGGGACTTAAAGTTGAGTTTTGGGTCAATGTAATGTAAATACCCCACAAAATGCGAGCGTGGAGCACCAGAGTCTAGGGTAGTTCGCCCTAAAATATTGTAATTTAATATAGAATGTGTCGGCCTACCCATGGTCGATGGCCCATGGGAATGTATAAATAGAGCGAGGTTCTAAGGGTAGAAGTCAGTTTTTTGCTAGTTTGATCTCAAGTATTATGGGGTTTTGAATGAGAAATTCTCTCTGAGTCTGTAAGTCCGAGTCGTGGTTGGTAGTAGTAAGAAGAGGCTCTGCAGCTGGGTGCAGAGAGGCCTGGTAGAGCCCGCAACTGTGTGCACGGACCCCTGCAGCTAAGTGCACAGGGCGGAATTGAGGTTGTAACAGAATAAAAGTTTAATAAAAGATAAGTTGATTCTAAAATATTGTGCATCTACTCATAGATCTGTGTGTTTATGCTTCTGTTATATTCTTATTCATCTCTTTACAGTTCATGGGTCCGCACACTTGTTATGAATATTGAATGATTGATAAAGACTCCCAGGCCTACAAAATTAAGTCAGATCTATAATAATAACATAGTAAGGGTAAAGGACCTAGACAATGCCTCTTCGCACTCTGTACAAGAGCTACGCGAAGGTTGGACAGTTGCGTGGAAGAGTACAAGTGCACAAGACTGGTTTTTGAACTTCCCAGACCTCATCAAGACATCCCTAGGGTGCAGAAACTTGTTTCCAGCACCCTCCCATACTACCTCGGGAGAGACCTCAATTCGCGTTCTGCGGACTGTTGCCAAAAGGTCCAGTAGTTTTTGGATTTGTTTGGCTAAATCACTTCTGAACCTGGGTCAGGCCCCAATAAACCAATAAAGGTGTAAGGTTCTTTATATCTCAAAAATATTATAGGTTCCACATTACTATTAAGAAGGCATGCAACTGTTAAAATGAACTGGTCTATGAAGTCACTGAAACTGAAATTATTCGAATTCTTCAACACCAAAGAGGTCCACTGGATAACTAATTGTGCATTCCCTTGTTCATCTAGTTCCTGTAAAGTAATTGGGAATCTTTCTGCCTGGTAAAATAGAAACATATAAACTAGCACTGATGCATGTTAAAACATTCCTTCTGTGGTAACCTTGAGAAATTTATCATGGACCTTTTCTGCAAGGAATTGACTAAAATTAAACATTACCGAAGGTTTTTCTTCAGTGGAAAAGATGGATAGAAAAAATAGGATAGGCTCATCCACCCATTGATTTGATTGATACCCTAGGAGATAATATACTAATGAGACAATTTTCTTAATATTTTATGGAAACATGGAGGCTGGATATGGTGGATTCTTCTTTGGAAGTTGGACATCTTCCGGTAAGAAAATTTCAAATATTCTGGCTCTTCGAGGGAAGGTTAGATTTTGGTAGAGTTCCATGAGGGAATCTATAGAGAAAGGGATCAAAGAATCATTCTGGGGGACTTAAAGCATCTGGTTAATTGACTCTAAGGTTATAGTAAACAAAATGCCTCCATTTTGGGCCACAATGACTCTTTGGCTGGGGATATACGTGGCTTGGCACCATAAAACAAAATCTGGGAAAGGGTGAGTCTGGGGAAAGATTAATTGTGGCAAGAGGGATTCCCAAAGGTTGATTTCATCACTCTAGTCCAGAAATGTTTTCATGAGCCAATTGTGCAGTTCGAACAAGTCGAATTCATAATTGGTCTCTGTGATTTTATATTTCTGGTCAACCAGGGGTAAATGGTCTAGGTCAATGGCAGGAGGGGTCATTGGGTTTTCACTAGTTCGTTTCGATTTTCCCTTAGGTGCAATTTTTTAAAATTATTAGGAAAAGAGGTGAAGAGCCAATGGTATTTACTCGGGTAAATTGGGTTTCTTGTTGAATAATTCACTTTCTCTAACAGGTACCTAGTTGGGAAACAACTATCTGGAATCTGTAGTGGGTGACAGAGCAATTTGGTGGAGGAGATGGGGGTTTTGAATCACTGTACCTGTTCTCTAAAGTAAACGAGAATCGGAAAGGGGGCCACACTAAAAAAACTGGGAGGTTTTTATAGGAATCTAGAAATCCCCGTGGTGTCTAACCTGTTATAGAGCGAGTCTATTGTGATCTGGTGCATGTTCGGGAGAGAATGGTTATGGTATAATGAATAGGGTGTAACGGGAAAGGATGCGTGTCAAATAGGAAAAGACATGGGGAAGAAGGGAAAGGCAATGATATGCGGGAGCGGGGAGGACGCGTGGCATGATAGGAGTGGAGGGGGAGTAGAGACATGGCGGGTGGTACCGAGGTGACGAGTGCTTATAGGTGTTGGCGGGAGATGGAGTGGTTTTCGGAAGGGGGGTGCGAAATGTTGAGTGCTTGACACGTAGCATGGGGTTAGGGAAAGTGAATCCACTTTTCGAAACCCCCTGCTGATAATGATAGAATGGAATGGGGGCTCCAAAATCGATCCCTTGCCGTTGATCCAGGCGGGGTAGATCGTGGTGGTTGGATTATGTGCTTGCTATACCAGAAGTTGACAAATTAAGTTTGTCCCTTTCAACTTTATCATAAATCAAAACTTTTTTGCCAATATCTTATTTACAAAATTTTAATCATGTTTAAATGACAATTAATTTATTACAAGCAGGATTAATTATTCTAAAACATATTAATTAACCCTAAAGCTGCATTTTGATTTGAAAGCCTTTTTATTATTTTTTTCTACGGTTGTGCAACTTCTATTCTGATGCTTATTTATCAAAATCAACCAAGCTTAAAAACTTCGGTTAATATTTCTCTAATCTACCTAATTAATTCCAACCAACATTAAATTGGATGGTTGATTTGTTCAGTAACCTAGACAACCTTCTTTAACTAAGTTTAACCATGATTAAACAGTATGATCAAACTTGGGAAATCTATTTGTATGTGGCATTTAAACAAGCTGCACACTTTATCTGAAAAATTCCTAAAGTATATTTGATGCATTTTTGTTTTTTTAGTGGCATTTAGACTTTCTCACTTGGATACATATTTTTCTTTTTTGGGGTTTTTTCATTATTTTTTTTCCCTTTTTTATTCTATTTTTCTTTTCTCATATACCTTTTTTCATCATCATTTTTTTTTTTATAAATTATTTGCAGAATACAATAATATTTACAATTTCTATCAATTGAAAGATAATATCCAATCATCATTCGATCCTATGAATTATAGGACCTTAACAGAAGCCACAAGCAGAGCTAGAGAAAGCAGAAGTTTGGATGTTGATTCATAACAACAAGTAGCTGACCTCATTTATTGGTAGCATTCAGACCTCATATGTATGGTTATTTAGTAGTTTAGTTTTTTTGGTGAAAACACATAAGATACCATCTGTCAGTTCACTCACCAAAGCCAAACCCAGGAACCAAGTTCGGCAGGGGATGGAAGAGTACTTGGAGCAGCTATGATAAATTACCACTAAGGAATATTTGGAGTTGAACAGATACAATATGCAGAATTACATCGGTGGTTCTGTCCAAATCAGAACAATGTTGCTCATGCTTTAGAACAAACTTGAAATTGGTTCCAAGACATTGTACCTGAATTCCATGGAGGATAGAGTCTGCTTCTAGCCAAACACCATCATGCAGTTTGGGGACATCATCACATAGTACTGAGCTTGGCACCAATATGTGAACGACAAGCAACAAGTGGAGGTATATGAGCTAGAGTTCTCCAAAACTCAAGCATCATAGTGTTGTGTCTTGTTAGGCGATCAAGTTGTCTCTACCTTATTTTTTCTTATATGGGTACAAGTGTAAAATGCAATATTATTTGTAATTATATTGTAAGTGAAATTCCAAGTGTAAATAAATGAATATGAAGAGTCATGATGTATTGTAATGAGTCATTTTGTAAAGAAGTTTATGATTCATGAGGGTAGTCCAAAGGTCACAAAGGGGAGTTGAAGATTCATCCCCTCTTGTTATAATAGAACCTCATAACTCATGTAACAAGATTTCAGGAGCCAAGCTTTTGGCTAGGCTTAGGATTAGAAGGAGCTTGCGAGTATTGTGAAGAACCTTGGCTTCTCCGTAGTTTAGAGTGAGTATAATTCTTTGGAGGAGTAGCTGTTCTTGACTTTAATGTTTTTTAGTGGAGTTATTGGTCTGTCACTAGTGTATGTATCAATGGAAATTTCACTTATAATAAAATCAGAGAAGATACGCTTTCTTGCATATGTTGTGAATATAGTAGGAATATTCTTATTTTATTTGCAATGTATTTTATTTAACTTATGCCTATTCTTATGAAATATTTCATTTTAATTTGTATGAATCTTGTTGAATGTGTGTTGTTATGTTAATTCATCACTTTGGCTTGTAGAATATTCCACATCTTATCTTGTAATGTCATTAGACTGTGTTCTTTTCAAGCAATGTACTATTCCAGGCTTCTAAGGGGTGCACTTCCTTTTCCCTTCGTGTGTTGGAACCTTCATGCATCACACTTGACTGCTATGTAGGGTCACACACTTGCTCTCATTGAAAGTTACCATACTTCACACTACGCGTTGTCGCAGTCAACGCATAACATTACCACCCACTGTTGGGACTCCTAATCCAAATGGTGTGATGTCTAGTTGGCACTTCATATCGAGAAGATCCCCTAAATGTTGGCAGGTCCAACACTATCAACATTTGTGGTGCTAGAAGGAGGGCTAGATGACAAGTTGAGCCCTTGAAGTCTACTTTGAATTTCAGCACACATTTAATGACTTCTTCTCCCCAAATCATAATCCCGTCATGTTTTTCTAGAAACAAAAGTCTGCAATAGTCTGCGAGTATCATAGATGACTTGTCAACTCTAAAATTTGATGGCGAGGGTGAAACAACCTTATTTGAGCATATTATTCATTTTCTTGAATTAGATGTAGAGCACCACATCCATTGTGAGGACGTTGGTTGTAGGTTTTTCATTCTCACGTTTGATGGGCATGTACAGGAATGGTGTCACACATTGCTTGATGCATCCATACACTCTTTCAAACATCTTGTCATATATATGTTTCGAACTTTTGATATGTATGATTGTAAATGTATGTGCAAGAAAATTTTGCAATTGCGAAAATCACCTAATGAATCACTGCATCAATTTCAGAATCGTTTCATGCATTTTTGTTTTGAATTTCCTGAAGATGAAGTTGATTAGCCTTTCCTGTCAGGGAGATTTCAATATCTTGTTAATATTTCATAAATTCCACACGAGATTGAATCTTTCGAACCTCAACCAAATCACCTCGGTATTATAGCTTCTAAATTTTTGATGGATGAGGTTGTTGTTCCAAGTGACCCTTTGTCCCCTTCTCATCAAACAACTTTATTTCTGCATGTTTAGGTGGGAGCAGTTGAGAATTAATTTCCTAATCTATCACCATATTCTCCCACCCCACACATTTAGAATCGTAGTGTGGGTTTGGACTATGAGTCTGACTATTGTGATAAAGTGTTAACTCCTCGTCCTCCATCCTTTGGTCCCTATGATCCTTTGGATTGTGATGTGTTGTGTTCATCTGTTTCAAATATCTCTTTTGATGTTCATGAGGATCAAGTTATGGATGAATTTGGTGTTGAACAACTAACCTACAATATCATTTTTGATGAATATGTGTGAGACTCTAAATTTGTGATGAAGGATGACCTCCTTCCTTCCACACCTCTTTCACTTTATCTTGGCATTTTCCACGATTCTGTGATTCCTGTTGAATCATGTGAAGAATCAAATTTCAATCATTATCATAACATGTGGAATGTCAATTTTTTATCCAAAGTTGGAGAGGATAAATCTGTTTTTCCTTATCCTCCCAAGCTCTCATCTTATCTTTCTAGAAATATAGAGGATATAATTTCTTGTTCTCCATCATCCCCTCTTTACAATTCGTCAGATTATGAGGATGCCTCTGTTTGTAATCTTGAACTTTCTGATCATGGATGTTGTGATATTTTCATTGATTCATTTGATCACGATTCTAATTTTTCCACTGTCGATCTTTCTAAGCCACCGATATTTGATGATCCATCTTTTGATGAATTGGAACTTCCCCAAACTGTTGAGGCACTTCAGCCTGAGCTGAAGGTTATGTCAGGTTCTTGTAGTCTTTATGTCGGTTCCACTTTTGATCATAAATGTGTTGAATTGTTCCAGGCTCCTCACCCCTCTACCGCACACACTGAAAATCAACCTGTTTTACAAATTTCACATCCTCCATCTATATCACATGATCCTATTTATCAGGCATTGGAGGAGTCATAAGTGGCAAGCACGGTTGTAAATAAAAAATTTTCTTCTTTCTTTATGTTCGCCTATTTTCGCTATTCGGAAATTTTCTCTTGCATGCCTTCAGGTCACAGTGTGTCTACACATCATCATGCACCCATAAAATTTCTCCCATGCACTTTTATTTCTTTCTTTTCTACACATTCTTTCAAACATCGAACATTTTCATTTTGCATTGTCTTATATTTTTTGTTTGTTGTTATGTTTGTATATCTTTCTTGACTTGCATTCTCTCGCGTACATAGGCTTCCTAATGCACCGATGGCTGCATTGGAAGTATCACTTCACGTGAGTCTGGCTTATTCACTATTAAGTTAGGAGTAGGAGTAATTGTTTGATTCTCTTTTTTGTTTCTTTGAATTGATTTCGTTCAATTTCTGCTCCACTTCTTTCCTTTTGTTTTTTTTCTTTCCAGTCATAGGATAACTTCTGCATGAGACCATGTTTGGCTTCTTAGACAAGCAGGGTGAAGTCCAAGAGGAAGTTGTATTTCTATCAATGCTTGGTTATTTATCTATTCCCTCTCTTTATGTGAATCGTGCATTTATTTTAGTCGATGATACTCTTATGGAAAATATGTTCCTTTCAGAGAAAGTCACAAGTGAAATCATTATGCTTGCACTTTTAACTAGTACCGCCTACTCTAATCAGTCTTCTACTTTTAGTTAATCCTTACCAACTAAGTCTAGTAGAGTAAGGAGGGGAGGAAAACCTTAATAAGTATGTCAAAGGTGTATAAACATATCCTTCTCTGAAGGGACAATCTCTTCTGCTCTCAATAAGTCAGGGTGACTCTTCCGCCCCATGAAATAAATAAGTGCCTATGCACAGTTATTTGAGAAAATAAAAATGAAAAAAGTGTAAAAATGAAATAAAGGGCAAAAGAAGAGAAAGGATTCCTATGCAGATAGGTGAAGCAAGCAACTCCACCAGGTCACTGTCAAGGCTTGCTGGTAGCGGAGCAATGCTTGTGTTCCTAAAGTGACTCCACTGGGGTATTGTCTAGGTTTGCTGGCAGCAGAGCAACACCAGAGATGAAAAATGAGACTCTGACATTTTATTTTACTTGTGCATTTATATACTCCTCATCCCAGGCAACTCAGTTTGACTTGCCTTGGTATGTGTGTTGCTGATGAAGAGAATGGTAGGGACTATATCTTTAACTCAAATTGAGTGAAGAAGTTGTGAAAACCAAGGAACTGAACAATACTTCCAGAAGAGTTAGACCTGTTTTGCATGAGACAATATACATATAGAGAGCTGGAGTTCCATTAGTGTGTCACCAGTATTGTAGTGTCTATAACCAGCCTCTAAATTTTTGCCTATGCTTCAATTTTGGAGCCTTCCTTCCTATCCATAGGAGCTAATATTTCATTGATCCTGGTATTAATGCTTTGAATGAGACATATTTTTCGTTTGTGCTTGTGTTGTCTTGCTCCCACACCTAATTGATCTTTCCAACTCACAAGATGATCTACCGACTTGGTCTCACAACAGTTCTCGTTTTGCCTCTAGAAACTGCGCAATCCTTGAGGGAAAGTAGACTTGATGATGGGAATTGTGTAGTTCTTGCTGGCAATCATCCTTGAGCTCAGAAGATGCACAGTCACGGAAGGAAGCCCAACATTGAGCCCAGAAACTGCACAATCCCTCACTAAGCTCAGAAACTGCCCAATGCACTGGGTCAGAAAGTTTCCAAGTTCCCTAAAATTGTGCAGTCATTCCCAACAGTGTACATGGAAAGTTTCCCCAGAAAAAGAAAAAGTAAAAAAATAATCCCTAAAAAATAGGGATCTATTTTTAGTATCAAAGGAGGCACTTTTTCTATTTTAGAAACTTCCGCCAAGTTTCACTATTTCCTTGATTTTAGGAATGCGTGTCATAAACCCTAACTCACTCAAATCTATTTAATTGATGCTTATAGAGCTCATTTTCACATTTGATCTTGGAGATATAACATTCTTGAGGAGATCAAGGAAACTTTGGTGTGGTTGTCATCGCTTTTCCGGGTGAGTTTCTCTTTTGTCGTCTTTTGCCACTTTGTCTGTCGCTTTTTGTCGTTTCACTTATGTGAGTGTTATTTTACATATTTCTCTTCGTATTTGTTGGAGTTTCAACTTGTTTTAACTTGTAGAAGTGTTGTTTTAAGTTTTTGTTTTCCTTTCACAAGTGTCGCATCAATTTTCCTGTTTTTGCAACGATGGTCGTTGTTGCGGCGACTCTCCTCACACACTTGATTTTCCTTCTGTTTGATTATTTGTTTCACTTGATCTACATGGATTTACTCATACTTAGTTAGTTTTGCACTAAACTTCACATCATCACTCACTTCTGCTCATTTTTCACACTTCCACCAGGCACATCTGCACTTGCTTTGGCTAGATATTTCCTTGCTCAGCTGGGCACTGTGCAATCCTAAGGATCAAGCCACAAGATTGGCTTCTGGAACTCTGCGGTGTGCAATACAAGCTGGTTCCAATTGCACTATGCAGTTCCAGGAGTTAGCTTGTCACCTTGGCCACTATTAGTCTCTCCCAGTCTCTACTCAGGCTGGGACTTCATAGTCCCAAGCTTCAAGTTTCATCCTTAGCTAATGGGACTACATAGTGCGCAGTTCCCATAGTTAGGAAGTCTGCCTTTTTGATAAAAATTGTGCAATCCTTCTCTCTAGTTGTCTGACTTGCTGCTTGATCATTCTTTGAAGGTATATTTTTTGAAGCTAATGTTTGCTTTCCATGAGTGTCCTTTTTTTCCCACAGGTACCACACTTGTGAATCAATTCTCTCGAGTAGTCATTATTACCATGGCAACAAAGAGAGTTGCTTCAAAAGAGACCACTGAAAGTGGTACTGGGGAAGCAATTGAGAAAACATCAGTAGAATTGCCTATGTATGCAAAAATTGACCTATATATAGAAAATGGATCAACACTAACATGACAACAAGTCAATGAATCTCTTTCAGAAAAGAGCCTTGAGGCAGACCTAGAGGACCAACAGGTTTATCTTAGTATCTGTCAATCAGGACAACACAAGGTTGCATGCAGATATCCAACCTTCCCCTGTGAAAATGTTATCATCTGGATAGTCACACACATTGATGATAAGACCATGACATTGAATATTACCAGCAGACAAAATCTTTCCAACTTCAAGGAAAAAGATTATCAACGCATGTATCACTTGCCTGAGCCAATGTAGCTCATGGACTTACTTTTCTATGCAACCCACAACTATGTGAACACAAGAGACATTTTCAAAGGCTAGGTGAAAGAGTCATCAAAGTTTCAATAGACGCCCACCCATGTATACAAGGAGAAGTACCTTAGGAAGGCCTACCAGCTCTTGGTTATCTTAGCTTGCAAGATCCATGGCTAGCAGAGCATGGAGACCTTTCCTAAAGGGTGTGAAGTCTTATTGAACCAGGCTGTGAATGAGGGGAAGCATTTCAACTGGTCATATATGTTTCCTCGACAATTGAGGGCCCATGTACCACATGCTCAGAGTCCTCCTGATGGTGAGCAAGCAATGTTATATATGTATGCATATTTACTATATGAAATCTGTGCAGAACAATAGTTCCCTTGCATGAACTGGACATGGACATCACGAGAATTTGTTGTGCATATCTATTGCAAGTTTCTTTCGAATTGAAGTCATCAAGGAGTAATTGCATAACTAACTGACCATTTCATCATCCTGATTTACAATCTTATCTTTGAAGAAGATCCACCTTGCATGTCATGAGGAGCAATGGAGGCAATAACAAACATCGCAGATTGGTATGCCTCACCAAGTGGCACCTTCCTTAGAGTGTTCGATAGAGAGAAGCCTCCTCATGTTTTACCAAGATATGTCTTCGACAATATTATCATGCAAGAAGTTTCATCTCATCTCACCACAGGGTTGTCAGCAACTTTGCACAAGAAGAAGAAAGCACCATGACCTACTCTTCCTTTGCAAATTGGATTATACCAGATAAAGAACTTGAAAGTTGCAAATGTTGAGAGAAAGGAAATAGCTAGGTTTGAATTTGGTACTCAGGACTTTAATCCATATGATCCTCATGGTATTTGTAAATACCATTGTGTGAGAGTTTACTTTGCATGGACCGGTGGGGAATTCCTTTGGCCAGAGGAGGATCTATGGAGGAATTGGTACAATGCCTCCTGACTCCATGAGTCAATCAGTTTAGCAGGGACTTCATGGGCTGCTCCATAAATGGCAGCAATTCCAGAATAAATAACAACAGAAGGCAACAATCCTATGCGGAAAAAGGGAAAGAGGATGATTGCTAACAATCCAGAGGGAGAACAAAGCTGCAAGATGAGATAAAACCCTATTATCATGAAAGAAACTTTAGCAGTAGGAGAAAAGAGGAATCAGAGGATAGAGAGAGAAGAGTTGAGGAAGAGGGAAAAGCAAAGGTTACAAGAAGTAGAACTAAAGCTGCAGGAGACAAAAAAAAACTAAAGGAAGAACATGAGTTGGGGAGGGGGGAACAAGAAGAGAAGGGAAAGAAGGAGGAAGAAGAAAGGCAAGCCACAATGAAAAAAGAAATAATTTCGATGCAGGTTGAAGAGTAGGAACAAAACCAATCAGTAGATCAGGAGGAAGGTGAAAAAATGTAGGATCGGGAGCTTGCTCAATAAATTGAGCACTTGATTGAAGTAACTGACATCGAGATGGAACAAGATCCCCAAAATGAAGATGTTGATTTGATGCCAAGCACACTACAGGTCACGATTCAATCTCCACCACCTCCTCCAATAGATCCATCCCTGAGCAAGGAAGGGGATGTTGTTCCCTTTGATCATGATCCAATGATGGACGTGTATAATTTGTCATTTGATGAGTTCCAAAAGAGGATTGTACAGGAATGGATAAATATTTTTCCATATGATCACGAATAACCTGTATTCGTTAGAGAAAGGGTGATAGTGGCAGACACCAGGAAGCATCCAAATTCCATTTCCAAAGCCAATGTGGCCTTTGTTGGAGCAACAATATCAAACATTTATTATTTGACAACTAAGAATGAGAAATTGGCACATAACTTGCAGGCTTCGAGGCAAGAGGCAAAACAACCTCACGCAACAGCAGAAAATGTAGTTTCTTCATAGGTTTACTTGGAGGAGATGAGAGAAGCGATACTTGCTAAAGTGTTAACACTCGGAGAAACCATGAAGAAGCTCTATGAGGGGTTTATGACCATACATAACGCAGTTATCCATTTGCATGGCCTAGAGAAGAAGATTGAATATTTCGTTAAAAATCTCAAGAATATACAAGATTCCATCACCTATGTGCAATAATGGACAATGCGATACAAAGGGGAACCACTTGACTTAGTGAAGAAAATGAAGTTACAGGCAGAGTTGGAGAAAGCAAAAGTTCAGATGTTGATTCAGAACAACAAGAAACTTGCCTCATTTATTGGTAGCATTTAGGGCTCATATGTATGGTTGTTCAGTAGTTTGGATTTCTTGGTGAAAACACACAAGATCCCATCTGTCGGTTCAATCACCAAATCCAAACCAAAGAACCAATTCGAGGAGGAGATCAGAGAGTACTTGGAGCATCTGAGACAGATTGCCACCAAGGAAGATCTAGAGGTGAATAGACAAAACATGCATAATTACATCGGGGGTACTATCCAGATTAGAACAATGTTGCTCATGCTTCAAAAAAAACTTGAAACTGGTTCAATGACATTGTACCCGGATGCCATGGAGGCTAGAGTCCACTTCTAGCTAGACACCATCACACAGTTTGGGGACATCATCACACAATACCAAGCTTGGCACCAATATGTGATTGAGAAGTAGCACATGGAGTTTGTTGAGCTAGAGTTCTCCAAAACTCAAGCATCATAGTGTTGTGTCTTGTTAAGCTGTCAATTAGTCTCTACCCTATTTTTTCTTAGATGGGTACAAGTGTAAAATGTAATATTATTTGTAATTATGTTGTAAGTAAAATTCCAAGTGTCAATATTGGAATATGAACAGTCATGATGTATTGTAATGAACCATTTTGTAAAGAAGTTGAATAGTCATGAGGGTAGTCCAAAGGTCACAAAGGGGAGTTAAAGAGTCACCCCCTCTATTTATAAATAGAACCTCATAATTCATGTAACGGGATTTTGGGAGCCAAGCTTTTGGCTAGGCTTAGGCTGAGTATTGTGAAGAACCTTCGCTTCTTCGTAACATAGAGCGAGTATCCTTCTTTGGAGGATTAGGTGTTCTTGACTTTAATGTTCCACTATTTGGGCTAGTGGTACGTCAATGGTGTATGTATGAATGGAACTTTCACTTATAATAAAATTAGAGCCAACATAATTTCATGCACATGTTGTGAATATAGTAGGACTATTCTTGTTGTATTTGAAATGTATGTTATTTAACTTACTCTTATGCTTATGAACTATTTCGTTTGCATTTTTATGGATCTTGTTGAATGTGTGTTGTTGTATTAATTCATCACTTTAACTTGTGGACTATTTCACATCTTAGCTTGTGATGTCATTATGCTTGTGTGTTCCTTTCAATCTACATACTATTACAAGCTTCCAAGGGACTCACTTCCTTTTCCCTTCGTGTGTTGGAACCTTCATGCATCACACTTGACTTTTCTGCAGTGTCACACACTTGCTCTCACCTAAAGTTACCATACTTCACTCTGCGTGTTTTTGCAGTCAAGGCATAACATTACCACCCAATTATGGGAATCCTACTCCAAACAATGTGAGGTCTAGTTTGGAATTCATATCGGGGATATCTCCTAAGTGTTGGCGGGTCCAGCATCGTCAACACACCCTCTTTTCATTTTCTAGTATAAGTTTGTATTGCATATTTGTAAGTGAGGAAGAAATCTATATTAAAGCCATTCATAATTAGCTTTTTGCAAGAGAAAGATGAAATGGGTCAAGCAAAATTTTTTTTTCTCAAATATGCATACTTCACTTTAGAACTTGTAATTGCAAAAGTAGTACATTAAACATCACATTCTCCATACACACACTTATTATTAAATTTTATGTATTATAAATAGAAGGAAGTAGATAGTTTTAACAAATAGTGCATTCTTGAATTGAATATGATGCTTGAAGTTTCATTATTCATGTTCATAGACATGTTGAGCATTGGTTGTTTCTTACTTGTTCATTGGTTTCACCATGTGTAAGTGTTTTTATGGGCATAAATCACATTCCTGAAATCCTAGTATTAACAAAAATGAAAAGGCATAATCTAAGATGTTATACAAGAAATGGAATGTTAGCATTCATACTTGGGACTTATCATTATACCGACTTATGGTGAATCCAAATATCATTAATTTGCAAGAGTAAATGAAAGTAGGTGAGTTTAATGGTGGGCCCTTGTATAACGAGTATGTGATTAGATGCATCACTTATACAAAATAGAAGAGGAGAAGCATATTGAAATGAAATTAGTTAAAATGTAAAAAAGAAATGCATTTTAAAAGTGGTAACAACAAATATAACTCCCTATATATGATGAATCACTATGTAGAAACGAAACCAATAGGGTTCTATTGTAGTGTGGAATACACATGTATACAATTAGATTGCTTAAGCACCACCAACTGACCTAGTTTTAGGCTGGTTCCACTCTAGAGTTGGTTATGGGAAATTTTTTCACATAAAACTATATAATTATTTCCAATTTTAATGGTTTGGGATCATTGTTTGGCCAAATTAATTATGTGGGATAAGTTGGGGATCATTTGGTTTAGTCCCTTATGTATATGTTCAAAGAATGATTTTAAGATAAATAAGGCTTACCCAACCACCCTAATGACCAATAATGTTTGTATGATGGGTTTATTGTTTTGAATTAATTGAAACTTTTAAGGATTTCAAGACTAAATAATTAGTGCAAAATGACTCAACCTATGACAAGGGACATAAATAATCAAGAAACACACTTAAAGCAAGTTTCATTTATTCCCATTTAAGGAATATGATATTGAATATATGTGCAACTTAATAAAATATTAAAGATTGTAATGCACCTTGAATAACATCATCATTGTTAGGCGAAAGTGCACATAAGTAATGGTGATAGCATTATAAATAATTTAAGAGGTATTTTTCTATTCATTAAATCCATAATTCTTGAATTTTCTATATATACATCAATATTATTGCCATTTAAATGCTAACAAAATATATCCATGATTTAAACAAATGTATATAATAATACCATTAATAGAACTAGTGTTATAATAATGGCAGTAATAATAATGAACACACACCCACACACATTCCTATGCATATATGTGATAATAAATAATGAAAAAGATTATTTATATTAACCAAATAAGCATACATAATAAGATATAATCACATCTCAATAGCGACATTCAGTGTTACACATACAAGATGGGAATTAAATCATGCTACAAAATGCTTTCTAATATAATTGGTTTAACATCCATAAACTAATGTCTATGTCTAAGTAACGTGATCTAATGGACAATTGATTAACAAGATGATATTAATTATATTTTATAATACTTATTGTATTTGAAGATCTATAGGGGTAAATATGCCATCATCATAATCATTCATCAATATCAAATAAATAAATACTTCAATTCATAGAAATTATGCCATAAAATGTGTGTTTATTCAAAGTTGGGTCAATTATAATTTTTTAACAAAATAGTACATCATGACCAATATACAAAATGACACCTTGTATGTAACACTTCCTCCCACCCCCTTAAAGTTTCTCTGGTCATGGGAGGTGTTACTTTTTAATTAACTTGACCTCCATGGTCCATTATGAATATGGGGTTAAAAAAATCATGTTTCTTTAAATTTTAAATAATTAACCTCTTCAATTACCATCATATTCAACTCATCGAGATCTTTCTGATGATATATGTTTTATTTGAACCCAACTCCTGGATCAAAAGTTATGCCCATTTGAAGTTCCACATGTGTCACCCATAAGTGACCATGAGGTGTTGATATGTCAACTTTGATGATCCCACCTTCCTCTCCAACAGCACCTACATGGAATCCATGTATACGTGCCTTATCCTATCATCGCCTTCCATGTGTACACAAGGTTATGGGCTCCACTATCCCAACCTCATCATGTTTTGTGACTATTATAGGTTATAACCAATCCACCTAACCACATCATATCATTCGTGAATTATTCTCATTGCACTCATTGCTAACTAAAAAAACCCTAGTAACCTACAGGTTAGAGAACCTAGTGGTTCCTACTTGTGCACACGTCATCCCGATCACAGATCTATCCAAGAATCTGAAGGCCAAATAACTTGGTGGGTCCTCCTTTTGCACACATCATCCTGATCGTGGCTCTATCCAACAATTAATGGGCTAGAGAATCTTGTGGGTCTTCCCCACACACATGTCATCCCAACTGCGACTCTAACCAACAACATGCAGACCAAAGAACCTGAGAAGTCCTTCCTGCACACATGCCGTCTCAACTGCAACTCTATTCAACAACTCATAGACTAAAGAACTCAGTGGGTTCTCCCCATGCACATGTCATCTTGACTAAGGCTCTATCCAAAGACTTGCAAACCAGAGAAACCATATAACTTTCCTAGTTATTGTCAATAGTATGTCTATGGATTTCATATAGCTTTGGTATAACCTATCAATAATTTGGTTATAGGATTTTCTTGCAACCTGTCAATAGTTTGGTTGTAGGATTTTATTACAACTTCCTGTGGAATTATTATATCTTTTCCATAGCTCCTCAATGTTTTGACTACCCTATTTTCTAGTAGTCATCTATATAGGATTCTTGTAGCCTTCCTAAAACCACTAATACACATGGGTGGAAAACCCTATGGCAGAATCTGATGATATAGATAAAATTAGAAAAATTGTTGGAAGTTAAATGTAATTTTTGTTTTTTGTTGTTAAATCATGACAGTCGTCAAATATCCAATGTAATTTCCTTTACTGTCAAATATACGACGTTGAATATCCAACGAATCCCAGGTTATTGTTGGATAACATCGAATTCCTCCATTAATGGCTTTTTTCACTGAATATCATATAACTTCGACGTAGTTGCTATACTTATGACAATTTTTAAAGGTTGTAAGCTTATTTGGAGGTTAATTTTTGAAGAAAATAATCTCTGAAAGTTTGGTGAAGAAAAGTGTCACATAACATTCCTCAAGGAGGCCAAGGAGAGGTGGGATCAACATCACGGGCTTCGAAGGATAAATTTTTTTATTGCCCTTATAAAAGAATCAAGGGCTTGAAGATAATGAGACTTCTAATAACAACAACTAAAAATCATTATAGAGACTATGGACACGTTGGAGGCAGGGATGAATATAATAAATTAGTAATTTATTCATTATATGTCTTTGTATCGTAGGTTATTTTTGTAAGTGCTTATATGTATATTGTATTTTAGATTATATGTCTTTGTATTGTAAATGTTTATATTTTTTTGGGAGATACTCAAGCTATGATGTCATCTTGATATGGAGAAATATTATTTGATTATTATGGTTAGGATCGATTAAGGGATTAATTAGTTTATGGGCTTAGAGATAAGGGGTTATTGTTTAAGGGTTTAAGGGCTTAAGGGCTTAGGGAAATGGGGTTAAGGTGTTAGGGCGTTAATGTATATTTAGGGGGTTAATTAGAACTTAGAAGATTTAGAAGTTAATGGGTTTTTAGGGTGCATTATTAATAAGCTTTTAAAGTATATTATGCATATTTAAAAGATGGACATAGTGAATACAATTTTATAGGAAAGAAGAAAATAATTATATAATATATTGTAATAAAATTTTATAAGACAAAATATAAAAATAAAAATATCATTAAAAAATTAATTAAATAAAAATTTGATTAAAAATAAAATTATTATAAAGAAAGATGATTGGGTGAAGATTAAGGAGTCCATTTTATTTGGGTAAGATGATAATTATTAAGAAACCATTTTTTTAATGAAAAATATTATATAAACAAAATGAATACTTTATTTATTAAAAAGTTTAAATTTATAAATATTTTTATTTATATAATAATAAATTTTCTGTAAATTTAATTTTCTTGTTATAAAATTACATTTTTTAATAAAAAATTTAACTTAGAAAATATTTTGTTACATATAAAACTATAATTTTGTCTCTAAAATCAAATTGAAGTAATGCATGACATTAAAATTAATGTCAATTTTAACTTTTTCTAGTATGAAAGTAGATCCACATTTCATTGATACCTTGAATGTGAATGAAATCTATAAAATATTTGGAATATATATATATATATATATTGAAAATGGATAATCATTAAAATTATTTTACCATTTTTTATAAGGTTGTTTGAATTTGTCTTAAAATAAGATAGTTTCAATATTTGGAAAATAATTAATATTATAATGTTTGAGTTTTTATTATAATTATTTAATTAATTTTTGTTATAATATATGTCTTGTTTATAATTCAAAAGGTTATCTTTAATATTGGTTAAGTGTTATGAATTGCAAGTAAGAGATTTTGGAATTAAGTCTCTATGGTGTTTACTTAATATTAAATATTTTAGACCTACCTAAATGTTTAAAGAAAAGAGAGTTAGAAACACATTTATTTTTTGCCCATTATGAAAACAAGAGAAAAAAAGATGTAATGGCTCTTATACTCCTAGAAGATGGTTAGGAAGTTTTTCTAAAGTCAAGCAGGGTTAAAACTAACTAGCCAATTCAAAGTTTTAGGCAATGTTATAAAAAAGAGAGTCAAAAGTTCTAATTGAACCTACAATATATTAATTACCTATAGTTGATTCATGTGGACAATAAGGAAAAAGGTTAAACAAGAAGTAGTTATCACCTATTTCAACCTAGGAAACACTCAATCATAACCTAGAAAGCAATTCGGGAAAACTATAAATGATTTGGGTAAAGAATGTAAGATTTCCAACTAAAATTTGAGTACAAAAAGGATGTTACAACCAACATAAAATTATTTTTATATATTAAAATTACCCCAAAAATTTAAAATTACATTTCACTTTGATTTTCTTCAATTTAGTGATAATTTATGGTAGGGAATACAAATTTATGTGTGTTGCTTTTTTTTTTAAATGCAACGACTATGGATTTTATATTTTATAAAATGTTGAAGTACCTCGTCAACGCAAGTTACATCATCCAAAAACTTTCGAAAATAATAATATGAAATTATAGAAAAAAAACTGTAACAATTTCCCATAGTCTAGAATTCCACAAGAGAACCAAAGTTAGTAGCCTAAAACTGTAAATTCTTCAAAAAAACTCCTAGAATCATCATATTATTGATCATCATAGTCCTTCCCCTTTGAGATAACATTGTTGGATTTGTTGTATAACTATGAGTGAGTCACCAACAACTGTTACCTTTTTCTCCTTTTCTTCTGCTAGTAATCTAAGTCCATGCCATAGAGCCTAGAACTCAGCTTGGTTGTTGGTGGCTTCACTAGACCATAAGAAAATGTTAACTCGTTTTGTTCGTTGGGGCAATGGATACCCATACCACTCCTTCCACCTTAAATTCCCTCCCACTCCTACCACCATAAATTTATGAGTGATGTTATGTTCCTAACTACAATGTATTTCACTCATAAAAGAGACTCTTTCTCATTTTTTAAGGAAAAAAGTATGGGACACAAGCCTTGCACTTGGTGTTTCAAAATGTTTTAGGTGAAATTTAATTTTTTAAGCCTAAGTGATAAAGAGTGAAGAATTCTCTGTATAAAGTCCCTTTTTGTGATAAGTAAAGGGCCTCATTTGTTGTAAATTCGTGAGAAAACTTGAAGTAATATAAAAGCTATAATAGTTCTAGGAAACAAGTAGATTAATGAAATGTTTGATAAATCATTAATGGTTATATTTTCTAAATTTATCTTACTTATTATCAATCATGCAAGGTAGAACGTTCCATTTTGCATGTCCTTGTAGGTGCGATGTTTTTATTCTATAACATTCACTTACCACTAAGTACAAAGAAGTGAGTTTTTGAAATTTTGGTCAAATCAACCAAGCAGTCAAAAAGAAAGAATACAACATTTTGTGTAGAAAGGTAAGATTGACCCCATGCCTTAGTAAAAAGGGGTTTCCTATGAAAAATGTCTTTAGTGGGTTCCCTACCACTTGCCTAAAGAAAAAAAAGGGATCATATCTAATTTTCTTACATAGGTTATTGATTTCAAAGTTTACAAGTGAAAACATATGATGAAAATACAAAATAAAATGCAACTAATAAGTTAGATCAAGAAACACCATGTTGCCTTAATTTTGATAAGCTAACCTAGACAATATGAGACCTACCTATTTAGGAGCAATGATGCAAAAAATAGGAAATTATGCATAAAAGGGTATAGAAAGAATAATTAGAGACAAACACAAGACTAAACAATAAATAATTATTTCTAGGAATTTATAATAATAATTAATTAAAGTATTTTTAATAATAATTGTTATTATTAGTATCATTAATTATTTATAACAATAATTAATTATTTTTTTTTATTAATAATCATTTAGTTAATTAACAATTTTTTTAGAATTTACACATAACAATAACTAGTCATTACAATACCTATTAAGTAATTAATTAATCATTTAATTATTCTAATTGAATAAGAGTGTATTAATCTAATGAAATTAGTTATATTAATTACAATAAAATAAGTAATTTACAATAACAATTAGTATTTAATTATAATATCTATTAATTATTTAAATGCAATAAAATTAGTTATATTATTATAATAAATAAAATAAATTTATCTTTTATTAATAACAAAATTAAAAAGAATTAATTATCTTTATAAAATATGAATTTATCATTATAATATTTAGTAATTAATTAATTAATTAAACGAATTGGAATTTAAGGATAATAATGAATTAAAAATTTAATAACAAAAATTAGTCACATTATAATAACATTAGAATAATAAGAAAACTATTAATAATTAATTAAAAAAACTATTCATTAAAGGATCTTTTAATAATAATAATATATAAAATACAATTTAAGATTATAATATAGCTTTAAAACATGATTAATAATTATTAAAAATTAAAATAAAAAATTAAAAATGAAATGATTTTTTTAAGCCGACCTTATCTCCTTTTTTGTTTACTCATATATGTTCAATCATGTCTCATAATTATATCTTCTATTTTTTTTATTTACTCATATATGCAATAATTATGTACTATATGTACAATCAGTTAGGTAAGTACTAAGTACTAGGTCAAAGATATGAATGTATATGTCGAGCCTCTCGATGAGTTAGTGGACTTATGTAATGGTGTCACTATGTATGATGTCTCTAGACTAGTAGATGCACAATGGGAATTTGAATTCCATGCAATGCTTGTATGGAAAATTCATGATGCCCTAGGGCTAACACATTTTTGTGTTATAATGTTACCCTGGTGCACTTAATAGTGTTTAATTTTATGAATTTCATTTCATGTATGTTTTTTAAATAGCCCCTTTATTGTAAATACTTAAAATAATTGATATAAAAATTATTCCATCTCTTGCACATCTTCAAACAAAGGGAAATTTGCTTGCCGAGTTTGTGGTACCAAAGTACTGAATAGGCACTTCCTTTCTAATAAGCATAGGTACCGAAGTATCGATAAACATATTTTCAATGCGAAAGAAGAGACTGGATTAAGACCACAGAGAATGACACCTCATGCATGGAGGTTGCAATATAATAAAGTCTCTCAAGGCATGTATCAAATCGTCTATGTATCAATATACATGATTGTTTGGATTATTTTATATATTTATCACATTTTATTCACTATACTAATTGACATGTATTGTTGTTATAATATCTTTAACTATGATTCACCTTGTAGATCACCAAGATTAATAATAGGGCACTTCCACGAGGAATGAAAAGTTATCCATAGTAATTCAATAGACTCCCCTACTATGAGGACCTAGAAATTGTTCATCTGTTTGATAAAATGCACATCGGGAAGAATGTAACAAAGACCTTATGTGTTGGCTTGAGGGGGCTTGACCCAGGTTCATAATTAATAAGCCAAAAAAATCCCTACACTATTTGCCTTTTCAGCATCAGCCTGCAGAGCGCGAACTGAAGTCTCACCCAAAGAAGTATGGGGGGATGCGAGAACCAAGTTTCCACACCCTTGAGATGTCTGAGGTGCCGATTTAGTCCAACTGTGCCTACCTTCGCGTAGGTCACTTCGTGCACTATCCTAACCTTCAATACCTTCGTGATCTATTATAATCACCTTTCGCGCAGCCCTAACCAAGGGCTGAGATGCTTTCGCGCTGCTATGGCAGCGTCCTACGCTATTTCCCCAAATTACACCACGTATCTTACTTATCTTCTTAAAGATCTTAGTTAACTTTGCGTAAACAAATATTCTATCTTGCATTCACTTATTCAACACATTCATACATATTTGCGCATCATATAAGAATTAAAAGTGCAATGTATATTCAATGTAACAGATGCATAAAACAGGAAATAAATACACAAAATGGATATGAAACTTCTCTTTATTAATGCTCCAACTGTTATAGACTCGACTCGCCCTGTGCACTCAGCTACAGGGGTCCACGCACTTAGCTGTGGACTACTAGGCCTCTATGCACTCAACTACAGAGCCTTCCCCTACTCTACGACCCAAAACTAGACTTTATACTTCAGATACGACTCAAATCTTCATCCTTATCCTTATTATTCCCTTATCTCTTGATTACTTAGAGCCTCGCTCTAGTTATACAATCCCATGGTCCAGAGACCATGGGTAGACCTCTACAGCCGACATTACATTGAAAAATTGAGGGTAGACAACCCTATGACTCTTTTACAAACTACGTGCTCCTCGCCCACAAAATGCGGAGTCTTTACATCGGGGTTACAAATTTTAACCAAAATCTGGGCTCTAAGCCCCAAAAATTCCCTTGGGGGATCCCGCGCCCAATAGGCCCCCAGCATAAACATCATGACTTGCCCTCGAGTCACTCTGTCGGTGCAGAGATATTTGTGTGAAGACCTCCCAACTCTACTTGGATTGCTGCAAGATCAACAATGCACTGAGTGGTTGCCTACTGCACTTCCTGGATGCGTTGTTCAGAGACTGCTGTAGCTGAACTACCTCCCTGAACCTGTTCCTGTGTTCCTTGCATCTGCGTGAGCTTGGCTTCAATAGAGGCTGTAATGATATATGCCTCATCAATCCATGGTTCTAAGCGCGCCTTCAAAATTGTTTCCTTATGTCGAGTAGCATCCACATGATCCTTGAGAACTTTCTCCTGCTACATCCGTGCGAGACTCTGTGTAAGGGAAACCATCTGCGCGGTCCCTTGTACTTCATCATATTTCTGTTGTAGCTCGCACGCCCTTGTTTCTAGGTGTTATATGTTCAGCTCCTCCTACAGAGTGGTGAGAATCTCGAACAACTCCTCGAACAGCTTTGTGCATTTTTTCACTGCATTGTTGACCTTTGCTATTGCTTCTGTAAGCGCGCTGGTACATTGTTCCATGACCTCTGGCGGAGTTGAAGGTTGCGCCTTTAATTGCAGTTTGGCTATTTGGAGTTTCAGTTCCAGTTAAACCTTGGCCATCTCTTCCTTTGCCTCGTGCACCCCTGCTGCGAGTTTCCGGATGTGCACTTCCACTGGTTCCTCTACTTGGATGACCAGCTCCAGGAGCATCTGGCAGGCTTCCTCGACCACCTGCACTAGCTACTGGTTTTGTGCCACTACCTCGTCGCGCTATAGGCTCAACTGTTTGATGTTGATGCGTTGCTTTCTCATGACCTGGAGCACGCAACTGTCCCTCGCTCACAGATCTGTAGTAACTCCATGCTACAAAACGTAGAGCATCTCTCGAGGGAGCGTAACCATATTTATCCTAATCCCCTTCAGCCGTTCGCCTTAAATGCCTACCGCCCACTCCATTTGGTCTTAAACCAAGCATCACATCATGAATAGTGATTGTAACAGTCACTTTCTAGCCGACCCACGTGACAATATAGCTACCCTTGCGCTGTCGCGGACCCTGCGACACTTCACTACTACGCATAGACCTGACATTGTGCAGTTCCTGGGCAGATTAGTTTATAGTCTCGTGCCTCCTTTCAGCTACCTGGAGCACTAAGACTGTGCTTCTGTCAGCTAGTTAGATGGCCAAGCCACCTGTGTACGCTTTCAAACGACTGTCATTGACTTTTCCTAGGAAGCATTCTCCATTTAACTTTACCAACTACACCGTGCCACCATCTATGATCTCCTTAATAATATATGGTCCCAGCCAATGCATTCTGCGCTTCCCTGGGAATTTGTCAAACTTAATATCATACAACAACACCAAATCATTCGCCTTGAAGGTGTGCAACTTAATATGTCTATCATTCTAAGCCTTTTCGTGTTGCTTTTGGACTTGCTAGTGAAACCCAGCCAAAAATCGTTCTTCTTCGAGCTCCTCCAACTACACGAGCCTCTCCTCCAGGGCTCCGTGATCCATCATACCTGTGAGCGCTGCTATGCATAGACTATGTTGGGTGTATTCCATAGGCATTATAGCTTCCACTCCATAGATAATCCTAAAAGGTGTCTGTCCCGTCAGTTTCTTTCATGTCGTCCTATAAGCCCATAATACCACGAGTACACGCAGGTCCCAATCACTTTGCTGCGCATGGCATATCTTGTTGAATGCTTCCTCATGGATAACCTTCTGCGTGATTGTTCTTCCTTCATAATGTCTCCCTAAAATTAAGAGCCATTTGCACATTTGTCCCCCCAACACATGTTTATTGATCATACCTTTCAGCATGGAGTTCATGTGCATCCGCGTAGGTTGTTTTCCATATGCCTGCGTCCACCTAGCCAGACTCGCACGCGGATCATCTCGTCCATTGTATTTGTTTGTTAATCGCACCCTAGGCTTCCCAAATTGTAAGCGCATCATTCCCCTACACTCGTGCCAGTCGTTAAAGCTCCTTTGTGCGTACCCCACCACCTCGTGGGCATATCACACAGTGCCCAATCCAAGGCTTGGAAGCGTTGCTTTTCCGACACCTCCCTTTCAAATGTATTCAAGAAGTTGTCTACCTCACTTAGGCCATCATAAGTAGGCAGGTCTTTTAATTCTGTTAATACATAGCGTAGCGACCTTGTCATCATATTACAGTTCTGTGTGGTTACCTCATGTAACCGATTCTGCCATCGTTCTATTTCCTCATCCGAATCCGAAGTACAGGAGCTTTCGCGCTCCCTTGCAATCTGTTCATCCACGGTGGGATTCACCTAGTCTTGGTTTCGCGCTGTTATCTTATAGATGCTGTCCAAATCATTATCACTTTCACAGTCACGCACTAGCTCTGTATAACGCGATCCTTCAGCAGGGTCCAGGGGTATAATTACGCGTAGTGACTTCTTCTCAAAAATAATCTTGTGCTTCTTCATATAATCACCTCGTTCATGTTAGTGGCCCAATCAATTCCTAAGAGCGCGGGGTAGGGATTGTTGTCATCAACAATCTCTATCACTTCAAAGTCTTCTAGCGCTTTCGCTCCCTCAATATCCACGGTTATTCCCTGCAATCGCCCCATGGGTATTATTTTCTGCTAGTTCGCCATTTGTAGCTGAATAGGAGACCACTGCAGCGTTGTCTCCCCATTCGCTCTCATGTCTGCTTCGGCAAAACATTCACATCCGATCCTAAATCTAGGATAGCTTGATCCATCTCATATTCTCCGATCTGCGGGAGGTTAGTCTCATTTCTCTTCCCGTTCTTGTCTTGTGTTTTTTGATCTTCCTGACTACGTGAGGTTCTCTTGGCATGGTCCCAACACATCTATTAATGAGTTCCTGTAACCCTTTTACAACTTTACTGTCGTGCAGTAACTTCATACATTTCTCCAGGAATGTTGTGAGAATAGATGGGTCCATCTCCAGCTTCGGTCTATCTTTGCTTCCTGAAGTGGAGGCAGCAGCGAAGCTCTTCTTAGCTTCCATGAAGGTTTCCCAAGTGCACTCCAAATCAAACTCCTCTTCTTTCACCGGAGCTTTGCGAACCCAAGTACTATCTTTTGGTTGTTTTCCTTTGTCATCTCTCATCGTGATTCCACTTCGGAGCACAATGTTTACATTCGGATCTTCCTCACGCAGGTCAGACGTCATCATCTATAGGTTTTGAGTCAGGGGAGGTGGTAGTGCTCCTTTGTCACATATCCAAGCTATAAGTGTAGGACAATATTATGTTGCATGATCAAACAAGTTGCAATACAAACACGACAGACGTGTTGGATTCGTACAATCATGGGCACAATGTCTAGGCCCTCTATAATTGTAGCATATCAACTATCCACGACCTCTTCCAGGTCCTCCTCCTCTTCAGCCTCGTCTTCCCCCTGAAATCCTATTCGCGCCATTCCTGCATTCTGGTTAAGGGGTCGCGTTTCGGCCTGAACTCTGTAGGTGGGAGTTCTATCCATCATTAACTCATAGCTTCTACAAGTGCACTCATCGTGTCCCACTGACCTACAAAATTTGTAGAACAACTGTTGCAGTTTTGCCTATGCTTCTGTAACAAGTGGCACTTTTCCATGGCATGCTTTCCAGATATTTGACAGATTGTGCACCACAAAGAAAGTGTTGCGCTAGGTCCTGCTTATGCTTCTGGTCTTAAGGACATCGGCCCTCCTCCTGCAAGGTAATTTGCGAAAACCAGGTAGTGGTCCTTGTCATTCCCTGACCCTTGCATTTTACGCACCATACCCTCTTGCGCACTTTTGGTCGAGCTGTCATGTCCTATTTCAGACTTTGCATCTCAAGGCATAAATTCTTCAGCTGTGCATGGATCTGCTGAACTCCTAAGTTAGGATCCTACATCGGGGTCTCATGCAGCCTCATCACGATCTTCAAGGCCTCTTCTTGAGTCGTTAATTTTTTTTGTGATAGTGCACTCCTAAGATGTGGCGTTAGCGACGCTACAAACCATTCACGATGTTGTCCATCTATTAGATTCATATTAGCTTCACGAATTGTACATTTCAGCCTCTAATCTAGCTCCCAAGGAGTCTCGCCTTGTAGCATTGTGATCTCTTTGAATCCAATGATCGACTGTGCTTGAGACTTCGGTCTGCTAAATTCTCTATTTAGCGCAGCTTGGATATCTGTGATTCCTACATTTGGATTATCATTGGAGTGCTTAATATACCAAGTCAGCGCGTAGTCCTGTAAGGTGCTAACCAGTGTCGCTTTCTTTATATTTTCATTTGTAACTCCTTGCGCTTCCCATACAGCCCTTACCACGAACCATAATTGGTCTGGATCCTCATTTCCCAAACCCTTGAACACATGCAACTTCACTGTGCTTGCCATATTGAATCATGGTGGTGGTGGAGGTGGTACGGGTGAAGATGGAGGTGGTGGTGGTGAAGCTGGTGGCAGTGTGGGTGGGGGTGGTATTCACGGAATTATTTTCCTTATCAGATGGATCGCACTTCATGGCGAGACCTTTGCGAGCTCTTCCTCATCCCCTTGCAAAGGTGAAATCAAGGGCTAGTTTCAGTTCCCTTACTTCCTTCGTTCCTGTAAGATTTTCCACTTCGCGTAGCCCTGAACATCAAGGTAACTGCATAATCCTCTTTTCGCACAATAGCATTGTAATCCAAGTATTCAAAGACTTTACGTACTTACCTCACGGTCCTTTGAGAAAGTGTCGCTCTACCTCACTGTAGCTAACTTAGGTGTCAACTGCGAACTCAGTAGTGATCCTCCTATAATCCGATCGAGCCAATGATCAATGGTGCATGTGATCTTATCCTTCCATGCTTCTAACCTTCGCACTAACATTGGGGTCCACACAATAGGATTGTCTAGTTTCCACCTTCCTCAGCTATCTGCTAGCTTTGCGATCCACTCGTACAGCTCAGTAGGGAAAGATGCAAAGAATATTTCATGGATCTCTGTGTATAGGTAGCAATCTAACCACTCTTCTTTTGATAGTCACAG
The DNA here is from genome assembly GCA_031772625.1 of Pinus tabuliformis. NCBI lineage: Eukaryota > Viridiplantae > Streptophyta > Pinopsida > Pinales > Pinaceae > Pinus > Pinus tabuliformis. The sequence goes on along the minus strand of CM062817.1, from coordinate 989,846,517 downwards.
GTTCCTGTTCTCCTACACCGCGAACTCGTGAATTCTTTTGTCCAACCAACCTTCAATTTCCTTCTTAGTTGGATTCCAATGATACGACATCAGAAGTATCTATGCAGATTCCAGTCCCGGAAACGGAACCATTTGTTGGCTTGAGGGGGCCTGACCCAGGTTTAAAGTTAATTAGCCAAACAAATCCCTACAATACTGGCCCTTTCGGCATCAGCTTGTGAAGCGCGGACTAAAGTCTCACCCGAAGCAGTATGGGGGGATGCCGGAACCAAGTTTTTGCACCCTTGAGATGTCTGAGGTGCCGATTTAGTCAAATTGTGCCTACCTTCGTGTAGGTCACTTCGCGCACTGTCCTGACCTTTGATATCTTCACGATCTATTATAATCGCCTTTCGTACAGCCCTAACCAGGGGTTTAGCTGCTTTTGTGCTGCTATGGTAGCGTCATGCGCTATTTCCCCAAATTACACCGCGTATCTTACTTATCTTCTTAAAGATCTTAGTTAACTTCACGTAAACAGATATTCTATCTTGCATTCACTTATTCAACACATTCATACATATTCGCGCATCATATAAGCATTAAAAGTGCAATGTATATTCAATGTAACATATGCATAAAATAGGAAATAAATACGCAGAATGGATATGAAACTTCTCTTTATTAATGCTCCAACTATTATAGACTCAACTCGCCCTACGCACTCAACTGCGGGGGTCCGCGTACTCAACTCCAAACTACTAGGCCTCTGCGCACATAGCTGCAGAGCCTTCCCCTACTCTACGACCCAAAACTAGACTTTATACTTCAGATACGACTCAACTCTTCATCCTTATCCTTATTATTCCCTTATCTCTTGATTACTTAGAGCCTCACTCTATTTATACAATCCCATGGTCCGCGGACCATGGGTAGATCTCTATAGCCAACATTACATTACAAAATTAAGGGCATACAACCCTATGACTCTTTTACAAACTACGCGCTCCTCGCCCACAAAATGCGGAGTATTTACATCAGGGTTACAACTTTTGACCAAAATCTAGGTTCTAAGCCCCAAAACTTCCCTTGGGGGATCTCACGCCCAACATTATGGAAAATCTTAGATGGAAGGAGAGATAAAGAGAAAATTATCAAGATTTGTAATGACGTTAAGAAGGCCAAACATGCAATGCAAAGTGAAATTCGTTTAAATAGCAATGGAGACGGCTAAAATATAAGCACCCTTCCATGGTTACTGACAGAGCAACAAAGCAAGGATGTTAAAAAGGTTATTGAAAAAAATAAATTTCCAATTGGATTTTCTTCAAACATAAAGAATATTCTAACAAATAAAGGTGAATTTGGTGGGTAAAAAATCATGATTGGCATACACTCATTAAGGTAATTATTTTGGTGTATATATTTGTACATTGGTGAAAAATCTTGTTAGCGTTTTGTTTTCTACTAATTTTGGAATAAAAATGATCAATCATTACGTTTTTTACAGTATGTTCTACCTCTATCTTTCCCAGACATCTTTGACAACAATGTCAAACAAGTTATATATGACCTTGAAAAATAAATGAGGTAAGTGGAGATTTATGTGCAAAGTGTAATTTGTTCAATAATTTGTTGTACAACTTCTATTTGACTGCATGTGTTTTACTTGTCATGTACTCTATACTTTTTGTTGAAACCTATGATTTGCTTTCTTCATTTGTAGATGGTTGTCATCTAAAGAAATTGATAAAGAAACATATAGTATTGGAGGAAACAAATTCATCGTCTAATGTGTGAAATGCAAAAGTATATAACTACAACATTTTTCAATGCACAAGAACACTACCTCATACACTAAGTCGAGGAGATTGAAAAATCTGGACTTGTACACACAAGATCAATGTGGATGGTTGAGAGGCACTTGGAGCTGCTAAAGAATTTAGTCAAACAAAGAGAACATCCTCAGGGTTCTGTGGTAGAGGGATATATGGTATAACAAACCATGGTTTATATTAGTCAATATAGTCTTGTAATAGTAAACTATAAGTATTAATGTATTGGATCACATTTGGGATGTCAACTCCATGAACAAATTTGAAGGGCAACACCTATTGGGGAATGGTAAAATGAGGAAAGCGAGATGTAAGTAGATAGTGGAGATTTATAATACATTTGATTTTTTTTTATTTTTTAATGTATATCATACTTATTTAATTTTTAATATTCCTTAATAATCATTATTATGAATGTATAACATTGTAACTAATTATATATATGTGCGTTGTTTTATTTTAATAGAACCTGTCAAGAGTGGGATGCAATACATTTATATATTGCAAACAATCTTGATTGGATGAAGGTATGGATTGAACGATGCAAACAAGCTAATAATGATAGGTTATCATGGTATGGTGTGTCAACATTGGCCAAAGAAACTGAAGGTAGTGGAGATACCAATTTTACACAGAGGGAAATTGATTTAACATATGGTTTAGAAGATTATCGGACAATCATATTCGCCCATACTAATTTATTGTTTTTACAATTATATTGATGCATATGACGTGTTTTTTTAATTAAATTCCAAAATTTCCAAGTGAAAATATGTTTATCAATTGACAATGCATTTTTTATGTGCTTGGCATTGTTAAGAAATTTACGGTAGAGAGATAAATTATTACTGATATTTACCAATATTTTTCAGAGAGGAATAATAAAATAACTAAAAACAATACACATAAATATTGTACACATAATATTTATCCAGGAGAACCCCAAATCTAGGGAAAAACCAAACCTAATGAGATTTCATTAGCATTGGCTAAAACCCTGGCCAATCTGGCCAAGTGAGCCTTCACCACTCACCTACAGGACTACATTACAATGAAGCATTCCTAGCCTTTTATAGGCTCCATTACATGCAATACCACGGACCATAATACCATGGGTACACTATACCATGTGCCCAAAACCACTACTATTTAACTAGGTCAAGCTTGACTCAAACCCCAAGTCAATTTTACCTAAAATTCCCACCTTAAACTTGACTTGGGGTTCCTTGACTAAATCTAGCCAAAACCTGGTAAGTGAGACAATCCTGCTCACTGTATCCCTTACCCCCTTCAATGTTTTTTTACCCGATATTTGTTAACCCGACATCCCCCTATTACCTAGGTCTAACCCAAACTTTACCAGTAATTACCCAGGGGTACACATGCCTTACCAGGTCTTACAGTAGTATGCCCATTTACATGCAAATTAAAAATTTCACTCCATTATAATATTTTTATTTTTATTTTTTTTACCCTTGTTGTTGTCTTTGTACATATGACATCAATGTCCATATAAAAAGAACCCATCTACCAAATTACATGGGTCACCAGCTGTGGTAACCGCCAGTTATCTAGGCATTCTTTTCAAGTACATTGTTCATCAATTAATTAATCCATGTGCACATATCCTCTCTCGTCCACTGAATCTCTCATGACTCAATAGTGTGCAGCTTTGCTTCACAATATATGGCTTTTGATCCAGATCTACAAGAAAAACTCAATTATCTCTCTATTTACTAGGCCAATACATTTGTCAACAAAAAACATCCTTTTGAAACCAACTTAGCTTTGATACCAGTTGTTAAGAAATTTACGGCAGAGAGATAAATTATTATTGAGATTTATCGAGATTTACAAAGAGGAATAATAAAATAACCAACAACAATACACATAATATTTATCCAGGAAAACCCCAAATCCGGGGAAAAACCCAACCCAATGAGATCTCATTAACATTGGCCAAAACGCTGGCCAATCCGTCCAAGTGAGCCTTCACCACTCACCTCTAGGCCTACATTATAATGAAGTATTCCCAACCTTTTATAGGCTCCATTACATGCAATAACACATACCATAATACCATGGGTACACTATACCATGTGCCCAAAACCACTACTATTTAACTAGGTCAACCTTGACCCAAACCTCGAGTCAATTTTACCTAACATGCTTATTACAGTTGAAACACCACAAGAAAAGGTGGTGAAATTGCCGCAAATTTCACATCAAAAGGTTGGATGAAAAGTTGAAAACAAATGATAGTGGGATAATTGTAGTATTTTAAGTTATCAAGGTTGCCTCTAGAGGTGAAAAAATTAAAAAGTCTCTAAAAATTGATACTATGGGTATTTGCATGATATGCTTGAATGCGACTTCAAATCCTTCAAATTAGTAATGTTCGATGTCAAATGGTCTAGGCTACGAATCCATGAGCGTGACCATGATAGAACTGTTATTGAGCATGCTAAAAAAATTACCATGGTTAATACTAGGAAGATTGGGCTAGGATTAGAGCCCTATGTTCTTCCAAGCCAATGCGAACAAGTATTTTACATACAAGCTCCAAGTAGAGCGAGTTGGTCATTTGTTGTTAGATATGATCCAAGAGGAAGGTCGGTAAAGTATATTGTAGAGGAAGAAGATGGAATTGAATAAGAATACGATGTAGAGGAGGAGGGGGTTCTGGTGGGAGATGAAGACATTGAAGAATCTCAAGGATATGCTAATCGAGATAATGTTAATTTGGATGACCTAGATGATATTAATGATGTGTCATATGAAGAACTTGAAAGAAGTCAAACCAAATGTAGAAGAACATGTTCCGGATGATGATATAGGTGATGATGATGATGCTGCTATGAAAAATCCTTTGAAAATGATTTCTAAATTGGATGATACATATGATGCATTGGATGAGGAATATTTAATGATATCAAAATGTTGAAATGTACAAGGCATGCATTTATATGTTTTTAGTTGGTTTTTTCTCTTTCATTCACCTTAAATTTTTATGTTTTATTGTTACTATGCTTCTTTCAAATATATTATAGTATATAGATTGGGCATTGGGGAATTGAGAGTGATGTGGAGGGGGGGGGGGGGGGGGGGGGATATGAGCTTCTGCCTTCAAATTAAATGACTAAGCTATATATTATACAAATATCATCAGCATATCCAACTATATATATTTTCCTTCACAAAATAAGAGGAAAAAGACAATACTTGAGAATAGCTATGCTGGGAGTTTATTTTCTCTAAATGTTGTAGGGAACTCACATGAGGAGGGGTTGGTATTCTAAAAGGAGAACTTGGTGGACCATGAAAATGTGTTCATTTAATTGCATGATTATCAAATTGTGCACTTAATGGTAGTGTCTCCCTTTGTCTTATTAGGTTCACACCACATTTAAGAGATGATAAGCTAAAGATTATCAATAGGAATATTAAATCCATGAATTCTACTTTAATTTATCAAACCAAGGATGCATAAAATTAAGAGGAAATAAGCACAATATATGTACCTACAAAAATACTTCCCGTGTTAAAATGATGCAGGTTACACTAGTTTGTAACACCAATTAGTACGGGGTAAAAATAAAAATAATTGAAAGAAGAAAAATGTTGTGGGGAAAGGGACCATTCAAAACATGACTATTGCTGCTATAGATACTGGTGGTAAGAATTAAAACTTCATTTCCCTTCTTCCAAAGTTAGAATATACATCCTCCATTGATATCTTTAGGCCTATCTGCCTTTCAACACTATCTACAAAATCATAACCAAAATTATAGCCTCCCAACTTAAACCTTTCCTATCAGAGGATATTTCACAAGAGAAATTTAGGCTCCTTGATGGCTACCAGATTCATGAGGCCACTGGCTTCGCCCAAGAGAGACTCCACCATACACACTTAGCATAGGAAAGCCATAATTTTCAAAATCTATCCCTCGAAATCATTTGATAGAGTAAACTAGCTCTATATCATGCTATCTTATTATATCTTGGATTTTTCCACTCATTTGACACTAGGGTTCTAAATTTCATTAGCACTTCCTCAATGACTATCATCATAAATGGGTCAACGTCCATCTCCTTTAATCCTGAAAGGGGATTAAGATAGGTTTTTCCCCTATCTCCACTTATTTTCCTTTTGGCCATTGAATATCTCAATTGTCTCATATCACATGCCAAAGAACACTTGTTGACATGTATTGCACTCTCGTAAAATTATTCACTTTCTCACCTTATCTTTATTAATTGTATTCTAATTTTCTTGGAGGGGGGTCTATATCAGATATTAGCCCTCAAATATATTTTGTATCTCTTCTCCATGGCCATGGGTATGGCCATCAATTTGAGCAAATCCACTCTTTAGGAAAATGGCCTTTTAGAATATGAGAAAGAGAGAATTTTAAGGACCCTAACCATCAAACTTGAAAATATGTTAGGGGATCTAAAATAATTTGGATTCTTCCTAAAATCAAACAATTACATGGAAGAAATTGGAATTGGATGCTAGTAAAAATTAAAAAAGAAGCCAAATCTTAGGGCAAAAAATGGTTGGCACGTGCAGGTAGATGAACATTTGGCTAATATGTAATCGAAGTGATCCAGGTATATTAGGCCTCACTCCCTTGGATCCTATATGGAATTATTCAGAAAATCAATTAGTTGTCCCTTTTCTTACTATTGGTAGGGAAATATGGAAAAAAAACCTTTGTTTTAATAATGGGCAGACATCCATCGCTCCCCCTATATCACTTGGAGGGTGGGGCTTAAAAAACCTTCAAGTTTCTCAAAATTCCTAGCTATTATAAGTGTCTAGAAACATATTCAAGGATTAGGTATTTGGTAACATGTCATGCACCTCAAATACATTTCTCCATTTTCGATTAGATCCATTCACTGATAAAATCAACAAAGAATGGATCAACTATTTGGAAAGAAATAGTTCATGCCTTCCTTCTCATTGATAAGGATATTAGATGGAAGGTTTGAAATGGGACAAATATTCTCATTGGAAAAGACCCCTGGTTAGGGAGTCAAAATACCCATATGTTGTTAACACCTCTAATTTAGAAACTCAATGAAGAAGGTTCCCTTATTCTAAATCAAGTATCATCGAAAAGCACTATTAAAGGGAACCAAGTGTAGCTCTCTGCAACCAAGCTATCTTTAGAGGGGCTCCTCGTTGAAGCATGTACGACATTCACCTCCTTATTATAGAAGTCAATGGTGAATATCACTAAGGATGAATGCCTTCTAATATGGGTCCAAAATATTCATGGAGATTAATTCCCAAAATTCAAATACCTTTTTCAATCACAAACTTATGCTCCCTTAGAGTCTCCTTGGCAGGGAACGCATTATAGAAGGTAAAAAAACCCACTAAAAAAAATGTTCTTGTGGATCCTTCTTTGAAACAAGGTGCCAACCTAGGACATACTATAAAAGCAATATTTCAATAGTGAAAGACAATTCCCTTTATGCACATAAGATTTGGAAACCATTGCTCAATTATTTATCACTTGCCCCTTGTATAATCCATATGACATGAAATATGAGATCATTAAATACCATCATCCAGTTGGAAAGGAGATTATATAGAGGACTACCTAAAATCCTGACTAGTTGCAAAACATAAATCTCAACACAAAGGCTTGCCCCTGACTGTAGCATATCAGATTTTCTTAGAAAGGAACCAAACCATATTAAATAATCAAGGTTATTTTCTTCTTAAAAGTGGTCCTAAACAATTTTACTTTGCAAAATATTATGCGCACTCCCCCTCAACCAACCAATCTTGTTTGTATTTTGGACATTTTGATTCAAGAGGATTTCCCATCGGCATTTTTCAATGATGCGACAAACCTCTAACCCTCCATGGGATGGGTGGGAGGATTCATATACTTGAATGAAAACTTTTTCATAAAATTATCATGCAACTTTGGGCCAACAACAATCAATTTATTAGAACTCTTTTCTATCAAGCTCCTTCTTCAAATTTCCTTCCCTTAGAATATAAATCAAATTCATATCTATTCGGATTCCAAAAAAAAATTCATCTACTAACAAACTTCTCTTTCAACATCTTTGATCACATTTACAAGTCAAGAAACACTGAGCAAACACCCTCTCAAAGGCTAGACTATAAATTGACCAAAGCATCTGGAAAACTGCAGAACAAAAATAAGGCTAGATCACCAAATATTTCCTTGACCCTTGGGAATAACTAAATCGTTTAATCCCATTTTTTCAGATTGAAATACCAAGCATACATGACATCAGGTGAATTTTTTTGTTGTTTTGTTTTTGTATATATACAACAACACGTAAATTCACCTAATTAGTTATATCACACTGGTATTTGTTTTTATGGAGCTCTCATCTGAATTTCGCATTGGACAACACTAAAATTATGATGAAACTCAAAATAATATTGTACACAAGGAATCTATTTTCATGGTATTTATTAATTAGAAAAGGAAGTTATGTAATTTTGGACTTCGTTTAGAGCGATAAATATCCACATGAATGCTTAAAGTGTTGGAGAAATAGGGAGGTTACACGATTAATGTATTTTTTCCTTTCTTGATAATTACTTGTGATTTTTTCGACATTAGTTTATTATGTCTATCTTCTTTCATCAAGAAATTACCAAATGTAAAAACAAGAAGATCAAAAGAGCATGGAGAACACAAGATATAGGATCCAAGCGAGGGCATAACTCCTCCAAGGGGAAAACCTAGGAAATTCTCTTCTTATAGAATCATATCAAATGCCAATAGAAAATCTTCTTCAATCTTAGACTTCAGCCCTCATCCTTTTTTCTATGTCTCTCTGTGATATTTTAGAATCAAACATTTGAAGTGTGTGTTGGAAATAATACTGGGGGGGGTGAATCAGTATTATCACATTAATAAAACTTTTTCATTTCCATATTCAGATTCATATATGCTACTTCCACAACTTCTTATGATTCATATTCATATATGCTACTTCCACAACTTCTTATGATTCAGATAGTTGATCATTAATGAGTGCATTAGAACATTATCAACCATACTAATAGTAAACAGTTGCAGTAAAATAGAACAGATCATCACACATAAGTCACACACATGAACACCATGATATAAGGTGGAAACCCAATGTGGGAGAAAACCACCTACTGCAAGTCATCTCAATCTTCTTCTTAATAAGAAAATCCTTTTACAATAATTCTGTACTGGTGCAGTCCTTTACCTGCAGAGAGCTGCAACCCTCTCTCGTTCTCCAGTCTCTCCTGGAAGGGAGCTACAACCCCCATAGTTCTTGTACTAGCCGATCCATTTACTAGTACGCAGGCTACTACCTGCTACAATGCTCCAAAGTTTTCCCTTAGCTCTTGTACTAGCTTAGATACTAGTACGTAGGCGCCGACCTATAATCATCTCTCCTCTGGGTACCACATTTCATACATTTTCAGACTGGATACACCTAAAGCACAACACATAATCTGAAAGGCCACGTTTCATCCAATTTTCATACTGGACCCATTAATATCATTGAAGCACATAATCAATCAATCTTCTGAATCACCCCAAACACCAGATCAATACATATACAAGGATAATATGAGTTATCAACCAGATCTAGTCCATCAGATTAAGTCATTATGAACTTGATCCATTCATCCATCAATACTGAAGCTAATCATAATCATTCAATCAATCACTTCTCAAAATTCTGTTATGAGAACATAATATCGGTAACCAGACATCACTTCAAAACCCAGAACACTTCAATAAACAACAGAAGCAGCTAAAACATATTTTAAGAAAAGTACGCAGCTTCTCCAATGGAAACCTACGAGTATCCACTCCTGCAGCATCTATTGATCCGCGGGTATCCGCACCTGAATAGGATTCTGACCTGCGAGTATCCGCAGCTTACAGTTTTCTTCTCTGCGGGCATCCTCACCTATGGCTACGATTTGCCTGCGCACCTTCGTACTGTACCCGTCTCTGGCCTGCGATCCTCCTGCAATCCTCCGCACCTACATCGATCTCTACGCCTGCGCACCTTCACACTGTACCTCTTGGCCTCGATCTCCTGCAATCCTCCGCATCTCCGTGCTTTCTTCTTTTCCTTTCCTGCGGATCTCCGCACCTGAAACGTGTCGCACCTGCATTCCAGACTTCAAATATGCCACAGACTATCAGATCTATAGATCTAATCATGTGCAAAGGAGATCTCGACCCATCAGTAGATTTTCCCTATAAAGCTCAGGTTTCTCCTTGATGTAGATCTAGATATCACTCACCAACCAGAATTTCAGATCTTGCTCTCCTTAAGATATTCAACCCATATGCATACACTAGCCAAATGATCTCCTTCCTCTTTTATAGCTTTAGGCCTTTCACAATACCACGGTCCAAAACCATAATAACACAATACCACGGACCCGACAACCATAAGATTCCCACACGTGCGCTTTTCTCTGCATGAAAGTGTGTGAACTTTTAGGACCGCACCTTTTGTTCTGTGATCCCATGAGCATGTCCGCACCTTCTGAACAGAGTACCTGCGGACCCAACCTATGACCGCACCTATTGCACGGCGCACCTGCGAACTTCTTATTTTCTTCATTCTTTGTGGGCTGATCATCAATCTCTGCTACTGACCTGTTGTACTGTGATTTATCACCTATATGAGTTGCCATCAAGGACAACACTTTAGCCATAATGCCAACAATCTCCCCCTTTGGACTTGATGTCAAAGCTTACTTTTCATACTAAGGACTCATCATTTGATTCCTTTGAGCTGTCCTGCATCCCATGTATTATGTCACATCTGATATCTCTTCTGTAGATTCATCTGATTGTATATAAGTGAGATGCTCTTCTATGAGTGGGTTGCCATCAAGTACAACACATGCACCAAAATGCTAACAGTGTGCATCTCCAAATAAGCTCCAACTTACATTTATTTATACTTGTCTAGAGGGTTGTGAATATACATGTCCATTGGGGCAAGGTCGACTTGGCATCTAGAGGCTATTTTAACCCAATTTACAATTTGAAAAAAATATATTTTTTTCTTGACAATAGGTCCAAGTAAGACTTTGACCCTTTGACTTCATCAAATCCTAGAAGCATGAAGACTATGCTTAACTAATAAAATAATAATTTCTTTGAGCATGAAATCCATGCTTAAAATAAATTTGTCTTCTTTTTGCTTTTTACATAAAATTCATTTTGATACAATTATGAAGACCAAACTTAGTTACATTGTGCAACATAAAGTATCTATAAATTTAGTTTTATTTACTTTATAAATAAAATTGTAACTTCTTTCCTCTAGAAAAAAAATAGTTGTAGTTTTTATTTAATTAAAATTAACTTATTCATATTTATTCAACCTCTTTTAATTTAATATTTTAAAATTAAACTATTTAGTTTTAAAAGATTATAAATAAATAATTATAATTATAATTTAATTATTAGTTATAATTTAGCTATAAATTATAAATTATAATTTAATTAGATTAATACCATATGTTTTTTAGAGTATATAAGGGTGCGTATATATGGTTATAATAGTCAAGGGTACGTATTTTCATTTGCATTTGAGGTTTTACCTTGCCGCCCTGAGGGATTCATACTGTCGAGCCACGATGACGTTTCAAACCTCATCCCTTCCTTATGTATAGATGTGATTCTAGTTATCAAACCAATATATTCTCTACTTCCTTCGATTTTTTCAGAGATCTTAGTTACACATGGTTGTACACAATAGTATTTTGAAGTAAATGGCTATCCCTCTCTTTTACTTCATCATATTTTTTTTCTCCTTTGTTATAGTGATCTAACTATTTTCTATGTTTGTTCTATAGGTGATACGAGGTGTAGATGATATATACATCCTTGGAAATTTCTTCTTTTTCTTTCTATACATTCTAATGAATGAATTCCTCTGAGATTTATGGGGTTCAAGGGTTTTACTCAAACATTTCGCCCTTCAAGTATTCACCATTAAACATTTTAACTTATGCTCCCAAATTTGAAGCTTTTTAATTGATTTGTTCTCCATAGGATTAGGGTTTGAATATCATTGTGTTTTTTTCTATGAGTTTTGTTGAGGAACGAAGATTCTCCCTTCTTAAGGCTAGTATGTAATTATTTTGCAGACCATTGAATCATATTCTGACCATGGACTCTAATGTAAATATGTAATTCATTTCTCAAATAATTCTAGTGGATTTTTTTCAACATTCCCTTTCCAGGTATCACCGTTGAATTCTCTCTAATGGAACAATATCAATAATTGGTTTATAATTTTGTCTCTGATTCATTTTATAAGAAACTCACGATACCCTTTTTAAGAAATTTGAGGTTTTTCTTTATATTCATATTTTCTACTATATTTTGTAGGAGGCTACACCACCCCACTTTCAAATCCATCCAAAGATAAGTTGACATCACCTGCACTGTGAAGGAGTGATTAACAGACTCAAAATGGTAATTTTAAGTAATTTTCTTCCATTTTTTTCTTTTAATTTGAATTTCATTTATTATTTGGATGCTTCTAAACGTCAACTTCTTTCACTTCATTAAGAGATCAACATGATGATAAAAAATGACATTTACTGAAAGTATATATCTCACTTAAAATACTATCTATCTTCCTGCTACATATACCATAACCACTGAGGAGTTTAAAGGATTCTTCAGGCTCATATAAATTCATGAAATTTTTTTGGTCCCTTAAGTGTTGATGCAAGTTAAAATATTCTAAAATTTCCCCAAGGTTTGAAGTAATTTTCCTTCCAATTAGTGCCAACTCTACCCTACATTAGAATATTTCATTTGGATTTTCTTATATTACTTATATTGTCCAAAAGAAGATGATCATCCTGTTTTTCTCAATAGTCACATGGATTTACTTAAATCTTCTCCAAATGTTGCTTATTTTCTCATGTTTAACTATTTTTTAGCACTTGCAATAACTATATTCTTTGGCTCTCACAAACCTTTCTTCCAATGCTCACACCAAGGCCTTCATCACCAACTTTTTCACTTCATGCAAAATTTCAATAGGTCTCGATTGGTGTCATTTTGGGTCTTAGACTATATAGTGTCCATCTAATTCTTTGAACTTCAAGAGGTGGTTTTCCTCTTAAAGATATTCTTATAACATATAAATCTTTAATAACTACCTAAAATTCCTCTTTAAGAAGAACTAGATATATTATATTGAATTTAGGATCCATGTATTTCCCTTGTATATTCCAAAATGATCACAAAACCTAGATTTCATCTATCTAGACATCCTTTCTTGTAGATACCAACTCTTCAAGGGCTCATGGAAAAATCATGGGACCTTGATGTTGACATAGAACTTATGGAAGGAATATTTGTTTCACAAGTGACATACAAGACTAATTATAAGTTTTGGTGCACCCATAGTGCACCAATGATAAGTCTTGTGGGCCAAGGAATCATCAAGGGGTAAAAACTACTAGTTTAGGCCTTAAACATGACTTTTAAGTTTTTTAATCCACATATTGGGCCTTAAAAAATAACGTAAGGTATCTAGAAGGAATATTTGCCTCATGAGTTTGATCTGGATTGATTCTAATGTATGACACACTAAGGATGGGTTTTCTCATCAAATGCATTGTCCAATTGAATTATCATCACCATTAGCATTATGCACTACTCTTGTGGTCCATGCATAAGGCCCTTGGTCAATACAAAGACCTCTATAAAGAGTATTTATCCCATAAGTGGAATATTCACATGAGTATGAAGCTCGAAATATTAGGGATAGGTCTCCTTATCCAATTTATGGTTAAGGGATGAAACCTAGGATCATAGGCCCTATACAATGCATTTAGTTTTCATGGGAAAATTTTAGATTCTCGAACATAACATAGGACCTCCATAAGAAATATTTGTCCCTCAAGTGGCACATAAGATGAATTCTAAGGTTTGGTGCACCAAGGGTGGGATTTTGGCCCATGGAATCATTCATGGCTAGAAACTAAGGCCTTTAGCCCTAAACTATACTATTAGGTTGTATAGGGCATGCATTAGTTCTCAAAAAATGACACAAGGTCCACAAATAATATTTGGTATTTTAGTGTGACACTAGCCTCATTCTAATGTTAGTCACACTAGGGACAAGTATTCTAACTAAATAAATTCTTCAAGTATGAAAAGAAGGGCCTTATGTGATAAATGCTTAGGAGTGGTTTACAATATTGATTCAGTATTTTGGTGCACCAAGTATTTTGGTTCTATTATTCTTTTCCAAGGAAAAAATTCAAACTCACCCTCATAAACTTAAGAAAATAATAGGGGTATTGTTACCATTCTAACCTTCATGAATTTATACCCATTTTTCCTAGTATTTCCATATGGAAGGCATATTGACAACCAATTGCATAGACGGTTGACAACCCTAAAGGTTATCGATGAGATTTAATATTAAGACCTTTGTGGAGTTAACAAAAGAGGATTTGTTAATAGAGCTAACCCTTGGAGCTAGGGTTTTATTTTATGATGTAGCACATTGTTTTCTCCTTATATGTTTAAATATATAGGGGTTAATTCCTTACTACACATAATAACTACAATATAAGTCCTAAATCTTCATTCATTCTAAAGTAAGTAAAATTCATATTCTTAGGCATCATATAACTAAATGAAAGATTCACTATGCATAATCTATGACCAATCTTTTCTTACAATATTATATGAATCCTACCCAAAATTTACTTAATGCATTCTTAATCTTTCACACAATCATTTAGCTATATGTATTACAAAATGAGACTGCAATTTGGCCAACTACATTCCTTCATCCTTTTAAGAGTATTGTTTCCATAAAATATGGAATATGTAATAATCCTTCTCATAATTCTTTTTCCAAGAACCTCCCAAAATGATGGTTCTTATATGATCTTGAGGATCCATCTTAGCAAAATGACTACCTCTAACATAATGTTAGTGACAATGTATGAATGAACCTTATGCGTAATGGCCCCAAAATTCTTATTCTCGAAAGACTACAAGATTCTTACAAAGAAATTCAATCAATTAAACTCTAAATATGCTACTATCACATGCGCCTATCTATGGTTCCATACTCAATCAAGATTCATCTATAAAACAAAATGATGTGCGCTTACTCCTTTAATGAATTTGTTAACATTAATTCCGTTAGGGTCCTTATTGTTCCCTCCTTTTATCATGCTCATCATTAAAGCACAAGAACTTCTTTTCTTAGCCATCCATCTCATTTTTCTTCCTTCATTAAGCACATGTAATTCACTAACAAGTAAAACCAAGAAAAATATACAAACGCAAGAGCATGATGATGATCTAGGGTTTTCATGGTTTTCTTAGAGGGTGTACTCTAGGGTTCTTAGACACAAATCCTAAATCCCTTGACATTTCCCTTGAAACATCAACCCTAGGGTTTTGATATCAGATCATATATTTCATCCAATTCTGCCCTTGCTAAGGTTTACCATATACCCTAGATTATTTGCAAGCCCTAGAAGTGAAGAGTTAGGGTTTCTTTGAGGGAACAAACAGATTAGGGTTAGGGTTTTCTAATCCAATTGATATCTAGGTTTTAAAATCCATAGATACCCACAAACTCTCAACAAAGTGGAGTCTACAAACCCTAGAACCCTAATGCATTCCAAGTCATTACATTATGCAAACCTTTTATTTACCTCAAGCAAGATAAGTGTAAAAATAATTATACATACCTTGCTATAGCCTCACCTCATCTTTTCTTGTAAAGAATTGGTCTCTAAATAACTTCATTTGCTTCCCAAGGATAAAATCTTGATCTCATAGATGTAGTAGTACTTCTATTTTTGAGGTATGTTGTAGATGTTGCTACAAATATTCAAGCTAGACTTCTGTTACAACCCCTTGCTTCAAACATGCTTTGTATGGGATACAGAAATACTATCCTTACTTTGATGCACTTGATGATCGATTCATCCTATCATTCTACAAATTTGGACCTTCTGTTATGTTCCTATACCAATAGGTGTCATATATCATGATTGACTTGGTTTAGCTTTGAAATATGTACATACCTTTGCTTATTGCAAATGTTTTCCATATTTGTAAAAAATCAAAAAATTAAAAATGTAAAGAGGGTATACCCTAAAAGAAAAATCAAAAGGGTAAAAAGAATGAAGAAAAGGTCAGAAAATGAAAGAAAATGAACCCAAAGAAAAAGAAAAAAGACCATGAAAGTGTGCAAGTCAAAATGTCATTACTATTTCACTTTTTGAATAAAGATTGTGTGCATCTTGTTACTTATGCCACAATCCATGGTAACCAAATAGTTTAATCTTGGTTATTCCATGTTTTGAATTTCATGTTTATAGATATAGAGAATAAAATCTGACCAAACTGTTTAATCTTGGCAGATAAGTAGATAGGTAGAGTGAATAAAAGGATGCTCAACAATTTAATCTGAGCCCTTGGATGTAATAAGGTCAATCACCAACCCTGTATTGCTTGGATAATTGAAGGATCCTTTTGATATCATCACTAATTCTAGGAGGTGGAATTCCTATCAACATGGTAGTTACAAGATGGACAAACTGATCAATAAAATCTGTATAAGAATAAGGGGAAGAAGTTGAACAGTGGAAAATTGAAGTCCAGAAGACAACAAACCTGGGATTCCCTCTGGTATCAAGTTTTTGGATAGAGAAAGGGAATTATCAGACTGGTAGTAAAGAAAAAGATGATACAAGACTTGTGGAATATTTAAAGACTCTCTCATTATCTAATCTCATGAATTGGTCATGTATCTTGTCTGCAATGAATGTGGCATAGTCAAATTTAGCTGCAGGAGGTTGTCCAGGCGTAAAAATAGTCATGAAGGCTAAGGTCAACTCATCTACATACTCACTAGTAGTAAAACCCAAAATGCAAGCAATCATGGTGATGATATCCTGGCCCAGATTTGTAAAGAAGCTTGACATATAAGGAGGGGGTTCTTTGGGCCTGTATTTTTCCTCCATGAAAGTCTAACAGACTTGGTTGATTTCAAAACTGGACAGCTTGGTAGATTTCTCAAGTAATTCTGCAATGGAAAGGGGAGTGAGGTTCTAGCCAGGTTGTAATTGCAACATTTCGTTTATGGACTCAGCTGTAATGGTGAAAAGAACTTCCTGGTTAGGGGACATTACAGCGCTCAGATTGGGGTTGTAATTTGCATGGCATTGGTGAACAATTTCTGGGAAGACATGGACAGTGGGGAACTGATATTTGGGGAGGTTGGACTCCCAAAGACCTATTTTATCAGAGTGGTTCAAGTAATTGTCTCGATACTTGCAGTAGAATTTCGAGGGGTTATCATCAAAAGTAAGGTCTTTGATTTGAAAATCCTTATCGGCCAAGGGGAGGTAATCCAAATCCCTATGGGGAGTGGTGATTGGAGCAACGTTTAGGGCAACAGGAGCTTCCATCCTTGGTTCTTGTGTTTTCAAGGAAGAAAGTTGGGGATTTTTAAGGAATTTCAGGAAAAACAAGTGCTTGGGGAAGCTGGGGACTAAGAAGATAACTTAATTGTACTGAATAATTTGGATTCATATCAATTTAGGGGAAGTTCAGTACAAAACAGGGTTCCTGAGAGGGAAATGTAGTAAATATCTATTTTTGGTCGACTGACTGGATAAATTGTTACAATGAAAGCTTTCAGGGTGTGCACAGTAGTCTGCAGTGGTTTGGAATTCAACAACTAATGGCGGTTGACGGTTGGAAGTTAGTTGCTGGACTAGACGTACTATGTGTTTGCATAGAAGGCAGAAGTTGCTTTCTTGGGAAAAAAGGGAAAACAATGAACATTTTTGTTTTTATGCACAAATTCAATGATTTTTGGAGGGTGAATGAAAATGATAGTTGGCAGCAACTGATTGATGGGACACTTCGTCGTTTAGTGGAGGCGGTAAACAAGAATGGGAATGGTTTTCATCGCACTGGCTTTGGGACGTGGGTGGTTTTGGCAGAGGCTCGCGCGATTCCATAGATTGAGCGACACATAGCACCTGCGAAAAGTCAAAACCACTCGTATCGCATGGTTAACGTTCAGCCCAAAAGTCTATGCGATATGGGTGAGAGTCGTTGGATGTAGGGAGGTTGATCAGATGGTAGTCAACAGCGGGAAGTGGCGGGGAGTTAATGGAGGGGCCCGATTGTAATTAAAATAACTTTAATTACATCGGGGGTGATATGATTGGTGGAGAGGTTATTAATTAATCCAAGTGATTAATTAATCCCTTTTCAATGTGTCAGGGGTTTGGCTCTTAATTAATCGCGATTCGATTAATTAATCCAACTAAGTTAAATTTTATTATGGGTTTATTTTGCAAACCATGGGGCGGGAATATATACTTATTTTGGGATTTTAATTAATTAATACGGGAAAGGGTTATTGTTTTTGGGAGTTAAATAATAATAAAATTAAAAATTAATATGAAAAGGAAAAGGAAAAAGTGCTAAGTAAATGTCTCCAAAAATTCATTTCATCATCTAACATTATAACTTAGGCTAAAATGTGTTTGGGGGGTTTTTATAAAGAACCTTTATTTTTCCTAAGTAAAATAATGATTTTACTTAGGAAAAGCATTTGAAGGGAATGAATGAATCATGGAGGGGTTTTAGCACTTAGGCCTTACAAGTTATTGGGCTGAGGGTCCGGTCCCTCCAGAAGTCAGAGAAATGCTCTGAGCCCCTTTAACTTTCAGGTTGTTGGTGCCTTTAGTACTTATGGGAAATTAGTAAAATTTAGGGAAAAATGAGTGAGGAGGTTAATTAGTTTGACTTTTGTCTCTGATGTAAATGTCTTCATTGTCATCCATACTTTGTCAAAGTGATGAAAGAAAAATATTTGAGCTTTTAACTTAACCATTCATCATACATAATTCTACAACCAATCATCTACTTACCCACCTACACATCCTACCATTTTTACTTCTTTTATTAGGGTGCACTTAACTGACAAACCCTTATCAAACTTTTATTTTTCTTTTAGAATGGAAATCTATCTAAGTCTAGTATTTATACCAAAACCATACCAAGATCATAGTTTATGGGTGTGAATTGCCTCCCTACAAATTGCCCAAATATATACCCATTAGATTGTTTGCCTTGGAGTACTACAGGAAAATGATAAACTCTGATGAAATCCACTTCATGAAAGCTAAGAAGAAAGCTCAGTGAAGGATACAGGATCACTTAGGACCATTTGTTTGTAACAATAGAAAGGCAGGGAAAACAACAGAAGAAATCCTTGAAAGAATGAGACTGAAAAAGAGTTTCATCTGGCCTTATGATCCTCACAACTTCATCAGTGACAGAAGACAAAAGCATAAGTTGTCCCCCTACAGTCATCGTAGGATTCCAAATATAGAACAATATGCAAATAAAAATGAATGGGTGGAGGGAACACTTATAGAACCAGATATCACACAAGTTGAAGTAGAGAATGTTACGAAAGATTTAGAAAAAGACTTGATCTGGATTCTTTTGGACAGGTGCATGTAGAATCTTCACAGAGACCAACACAGGAGCTGAGTGCACAGTCATCAAGAACTAAGGAGAGATTCAGGGTCACAAAGAATTTCTGAGGAATTGACCCAAACAGAAACAAACATGGGAAATCATTCATTATTGAAGACTCCTCTCAATGAGGAACGAAATCAAAAAAGAAGCAGGAGTGATGCTAGTCCCTCAACAGTGCCATTAGACCAGGTATATGTCAAAAGGACAAGATTGAATCCTCTGTCTGAGCAGGAGTATGAAGAAACCAAAAGTGACACAGTACAGACCACAGTAGTAGGAGAGACACCATCTGCCTCCCAAACTCAGGCATTAAGCAGACAACCAAGTGTGGAAGTGTCATATTTCAGAGCAACATTAGAACAAAGCCAGGATTTGAAGGAAAGGTACAAAGAAATCAAGACTAGGAATGAGCAGCTCAAAGCTCAAACCTATGCCAAATATATGAAAATGGCTCCCACCAATCAGACAAGGTTGATGTCAGTTTTTGACATCAAATTGGAAAAATGCAGATGAGCTTCTTGAAGCCAACAGTGCAACAACCACAATCCATGGCTGATTACTTGAAGACCAATTTTGAAGTTCTTGCTAAAGACATCCACCCAATTGAGTTCCACAAGCAAACGGGTGAGATGGTCTACTCCACTTTAACCAGTAAAGCCATCATTAAACATCAGCTGCAAAATTCTTTGAACAATACTACAACACAATTATAGTTAGAAGAAGCCTCTTCTCAGGCTAAGGACACTAGAATAAAGTCATTAGAAGATCTAGTGATTGAGTTGGGTCATAATCCCAAAGATATTAAGGCAGCTGAGAGTTTGATAAAAAAGAAGAATGAAGATATTGTTGCACTCAGAAAACAACTCAAGTTCCCTCCCCTCATACATCCACAAACTGCAGAAGTCATTGAGAAACAGAATGAGGAGTAACTTATGGACATGGTCCTTAAGTTAAATGAACAGTTGAAGGAAACAGAACAAGAGTTAGAAAAAGCCTTGCAATCTAAACAAGGTGAGTTGATCAACATGCCTTATACTGTAGTACCCATAGTTTCTACAGTAGTGTTGTCCACTATTGCAGTAGCTTTGGCACCTAATGTTCCCCTAACAACAGCTCTTCTAGTAACAACAATAGTAGGCACTTCTGAAACAACAGCAACTTCAACACAGCAAACAGAGGACTTAATCAAGTCCATGGAAGAAATGAAAATCCAAGCAACTGAGATACAAAAATTAAAAGAAAAGGTTACTAGCTTGGAGTACAATTATGAGATATCAGAGATTAACTACACTGAAGAAGAAAGAAAGAACAGAAGGATGACTGATAGGATAAAAACTTCAGAGAAGGACTTAACATTTGAAAAGCACTTAAGAGATATCAGAGAGATTTTATGGACCAATATCATTAATTCCATTCATGATATTTGGTCTTCTATTCAGATTATCTTTGAACAAATTGATTTAATGAAACTAGCTACGGAGGCCATACAAAATACCAGAGAAGAATTGAGGGAGAAACCTGAAGAGGCAATCCAGTTAATCAATTTCTTGAATAGCCAAAGCAGGGAAGAACTAGAACAAAAGGATATAGAAGATCGAACTGGTACCATGCTTGAAATCAAAAGAGTTCTGACCAAAAAGAACTTTATGCTTAATCTAGAAAGAAGATGTCAAGTATCCAAGAAGACATTGATGAGTTATGACAAAATATAACATTCTGAGAGAGAAACGACTTCCAAATTTATTGGTTATAAACGAAAAATTGATGAGGCATGAAGAGTACATTGGCATACTGCACCAATAGGCCAGAAATCAAGCTAGCTATTCTACAGTGAAAGCACTACCTACAGGAAAAGTGCTATATGATGGCTTAGAAAACATTTTTTATATGGAGCATGAAGTGAAACACTTGTTCACAGCTCAACCCAATTTTTCAAAGCACACTGAGGCTGATGAAATATACAGAAAATTGATTAGGATGAAAATACCCAATGAAGACTGGTGGGCTGATATGCTCGTAATCCTGTAAGTTACTATGGTAACTCTGAGGTAAAAGAAAATATTCACTGAGGTAAAATCTAGTAAACAGGTAAAGGGTATCAGTAAACAGGTAAAGAGTATCAGTAGGGAAAAGTAAACAAGAATCCAGCACAATTACCAAAGCAACAACAAGAGGCAAATTCGAGCTTCAACCTCTAGCTCTTCCATGAATAAAGGGACAGCAGCAATCAGTTTTACATCTGTCTCTATAATTTTGTAAAAGATATTTTGTATTCCCTAGAATAAATCTCATGTAGTTATGAGATATTTTGATGTAATTTTTGTATAAATACTTCTCCATTCGAAGTATTGAGGGTGGATTCTATAACATCTCTGTAAGTCTATGCTGTAAAGTTAAGAAAGCTGTTGTAATCAAATCTGGATTTTTGCTGGAAAAGGAATGAAAGTTGAGGACATTTCATCAAATTCTCATGCAGTCTAATTGCAAATAAGTATTCTATCCTTGTGATTTTATGTGTTTTCTATATGTTTCAATGTTTCATGCATCTGAAATATAAATGGTAAAATAGTCAAAGTATATTAGAATTAGCTTTATTGCTCTCTGCTATCAACAATATACCATTTACATGTTTTCTTCTAAACTATTTTGATAAAGGAATTCTTAATTGCTCCTCTATCCTTGTAGTTTTTCTAATAAGTCCCTGGTATAGGATTCTTAATTTCCTTATGCTGGTTGACCTATCTTCCTTTCTTCTTTCTAATCCTAACTTGAGGATTCTTGATTGCCCTCTTGTTTCGAGCAAAAAAATCATCCATTCAAGCCCCAAAGTTTGTTTTTACTCTGTTATCTTGCCTGTTGAAATCCTACCTCAACAATTTGACTTATTCCAATGAACTATCCCTGTTTGACTCCATAGCCCAATGGCCTAAAAGCCTAGTTTGCCCATTTGTTTCAGAACTCCACCATTCTCAGAAAAAACAACCTTGAACATTTATAACTAGCCTAAAATCTTTTCAAACAAAGCTAAATCATAAAGAGAGAGCCCTCTTTGAGTACAGATTGGCTAGATTCTGTACTTAAAAGATTGGTTTGTGGTTACCTCAGATCCTTTCCTTCTTCCATAACTTCAAAGGAAAATCTGAGTGATAACACCTTCTAGTTAGGGCTTACTACAGTCACTATAAATTCATCTTCAATTTTCGGTCTTGTATCTTCTACAAGTTTCCTTATTTCGTTGGACTGTAGGGATACTACTAGCCTTGGATTCCACAAGAAATGAGGTTATAGGTATCGAACTTTCTTATCAAAACCTCGTGGCCTTTTATTAAGTGTTATATATATATCAATATTTTTGAACTTTATATGGTAACTTCGTCCTTTCAGTTAGGGATTCAATAAGAACTTAAAAGAGCTCACAAACAAGCCTAAAATACGTTCCAAAAAACTATGATCCTTTCTTGTCTTCAAGGAGACTTCTTCGCTAGCTTAAAGGCTGCTTCTAGGAGAAGTATCAAATTTCCTTGTAGTGTCCTTGGCCTATTAACTTGCTTCTTAGATCTCCTAAAATGATGAATTCACTCCATGAGGTGAATGTTTTCAACCTCTTCAGAACCCTTGGTACAGTATTGAACACAAATTTGACCCAATTTTATAGGTTGTCCTATTAGAAGGATGATCTTCTCTTGATAAAGGTCTGTTATTTTATCCTTTACTATATATGTATCCCATCCATTCTTTTTTTCATTTTTGGAGTAATGAAAAACCCTTCCAGTGATATTCCAATTGCCTATACTCTAGTCCTTAGCTTTGATACCATGTTGTAAAATCGATTAGGGCAACATTTTAATTTTACTTTTCCTTTCTTGATAGTTATTTGTGATATTTTGTTCTATTTCTTATGTTCTTATCATTAAATAAATGCCAAAACAATGAAGATCAAAACCATACAAAAAATGAAAACGAGATATATGATCCAACCTAGACCAAAACCCCTCAGAGGGGAAAACCCATAAATAATTTCTCTTATTATGGAATCAATTAAAAGGAGACTTCCAAGACCAAAACCTAGACCAAGCCCATCACTAAGAACCAAGTCAACCATCCAAGCTTTCATATTCAATGCAAGACTAAGTCTCCAAGGGAAATGAAACAAGATCTCTTCAAGATCAGGGTTGTTCTAGCCTTTCATGCTCACCAAGGAAACCTACAACACCTCCTACAATTTTGGACTTGAGGAAACCCTAGAAACCTTGGGGTATTCACACATGTAAAAAGTATAAGACAAATTACAAACTTACGAACTCTTCTAGGGCTTCTTTCTTCCTTCACTAACCTTATCTTTACTTCTCTAGGACTTTCACACTCATATCCAATTGCAGATTGAAATAAAGGATATGTTATTAATGTGTCTCTCAATCGCTAGAATATCCATCTTTATATAGCCTTTCCAAGAGGATCTGTTATCCCTCTCTAGGCTGACTTTTCCTTGGCTTGCCAACTTGGTCTTGGGAGCCTTCTAGACATTTCTAATTTCAAAATAATTTTTCTTTCCTTTATACAAATGCCCAAAAGGGTCTTTTACAATATGACAAGGACTCTTGACTCATGAAAAATCATAGCATTTAATGGTTGATTGACCTAATGACAAAGTGACTTGAGCATGAAACCCATGCTTTACAAAAATCATTTTCTTTCTTCTTTTCATAGATACATAAAAATTACATCATGACATGAGTCAAATGACAATTATGAATACCAATGTTATCATCGCTTAGCCTTAACCCATCTATGCATCCATCCATACGGTGCTTCTAAGGTAAGGGATCAAGTCAGAAATAAGAGAGAATAAATCCAATATGGCTAGCATAATCACATAAATAAGGAAGGTTAGATATCCAGGCCGATAAGGAATGAGTGTAGTCTCTTGTTTGCTCTTTCCAATATCTCAACATGGATCTAAGAAATGATAAGAAGGAATAATATTAAGGCTAATAATTCAAAATAGAGGTTAGAGGGAGGAACGAGAGCTTATCTTCCATATAAGAATGTAGCAGATGCAACATGGTTAAGGCAAGTAGAGTAGATATCTATGGTTGGAGGCCTACACCTGCATTGTATCACCATATCGAAGTATGTGAATATTTTTGTAATGAAATATTAAATGCTATCAGATTATGTTGAGTTCTCAAGTTATCAAGTGAGTTCATTAGTTAGGATGAATAGGTTCTCAAGTTCTCAATTTTTTGAATATTACTTGAATATTTTAAACACAGAGAACTTCCTTGTAAGTCACTTGTACTATTATAATGTTCTTGTGGTTGCGTCAAGATGTTTTCAACATCACTTATGACACTCGCTAACAGTTTCTCTCATTTGATGGAGCGCTATAAGACGTTCAACCAAACAAGTATTTGTCATATCTATCTTCGTCGAGCAAAGAAAGTTCAGGTAAGATAGAAGAAATTGTTGAGAAATGGCAACAATAAATTCCAGTTTAATTTGTCCTTAAATTAAACTGAGAATTAAAATCAAATTCTATTCTCATAGCAACTTGTAAATAGCTAATTAAGTTTAATTAACTTAATTAACTTAGGAAATTTGATTTTAAAGTCTTTCTATAGTCATGTATATGTTCTCCCTAAGTTTTAGGGGTCTAGTATGAGTTTAAATTGAATTGGAAATTAGGTCACTCAGTTTACTGAGTTAAGTTCAGTTAAAGTAGTTCCAAACTGTTTGAGGAACTAATAGAGATTTAACAGTGATTTGTTGCACTAGTGCATCCACAAGTGCCACTCTAGTTAATTGAGGATTCCCTCATGAGAAACTCATGCATGTCAGTTCATATAAAGACCTAGTTGAGACTAGAGTGCAGGGACAATGTACTATCAGTTGTATTATTTACTGGACTGAAAATATCATGCATGCATCAAAGATTGATCTTTTGTTTGGATTGTGCAGTTTTGGAAGCATGAATTCCCTTTAAATACATGATATTCATCCTAGGAATCATGCAAGAGATTAGGGGCTTGGAGAGCTATTGAATAGGCTAAGGATTTGGCTTGAGCTAGCTTGTGAGCTAAGAGAGTTGAGCATACTTGTGTTGAATTGTTCTAGTAAGAACAAGCTTATATCGTCACTCATATTTCTAATATATGCAATAGATATAGCAAGGTTTTGAGTAGTGGATTTCCCCAGATACATATTTTCTTATGTGCCATTGATTTATCTTCTTCTTGTTCATATTGTTTTCATCGATCTATTGGCTTCCATTGGTTGAAAGTAGAAGTAGATTCTTGTCCTATGCTTTAGTACATTGCAAGAGCTTGTGAATCTACAAGTTTTTCTACATGGTATCAAAGTTAAGAATAGCATAATAGAGGAGATTTCAAAGTTTTGAGTTTTGGGTTACAGGTGAAATTTGAATTTACAATACATACTTTAGGATCGGCAGATGATGTTCTATGGTTTGCGACTCGAGTATGCCTTGGAAGGAAGATAGAATGTTATAGGATGGAGGGACAGAATGGAGGATGTGCTAGAGGATAATGGCTTGAAGGAATTTGTTGATCAAGAAATTCCTTAGCCAACAACATCGAATGCACAAAATTTGGCCGAATTCAAGAAGTGTGTGGCGAAGGCGAGGCAGATAATCCTTGAGGGAGTTTGAGACTACATTGTCTCGAGTATCCATGGCAAGGAAACTCCATATGCTATGTGGAAAACATTGATGGACTTGTATCAGAACAACAATGACCAAAATAAATTGGAACTGAAGGATAAACTTCGAAAAATCAAAATGGAGAAAGGAGAGACGATTCCAAAATACTTGAGCAAGTTCACTTAGTTTCGTGATGAACATGGAAGTGTTGGAATCATAGTTTCTGAGGATTATATGGTGAGTCCTTCTCTTCTTGGACTCCCAAATAGTTGGCATAGTTATTAGGACTCTTTTAATTGTCAGGAGAAGCTTCCAGATTGGGAATGACTATGGCCAGATTTGATGCAGAAGGAGATCAAGAGGAGCACCACGGATGGCTCTTCATCAAAGATTGATGATGAAGAGAACTGTGCCTTAGTGACTAAGGTGAAGAAGGGGAAAGGAAATTTTCCCATTACAAATTGGATTCTTATCATGGAGTTAAGAAGAAAGACATGACAAAAGTTAAGTGCTTTCATTTTCATGAGCTGGGCCATTTTGCTACAAATTGTCTACTCAAGAAGTCCTCGGGAGGAGCGGCGGGTGAGGCTTTGGCCTCTCAATTCGAATTGGACTCTTTCCTCATTACATGCACGGTATTATCAATGATGGGAAGTGTATGGTACTTAGACAGTGGATATTCATTCCACATGACTAGCGATAAAGAGTTATTTAGTGACCCGGAGGAGAAAGATCTCCATATTCATATCGAGATGGATGACGACGAGAAGTATAGTGTTACTGGATTGGGCATGATTACTTTCAGAGGTAGCATGGGGATCCACTCACCTTGAAGAATGTTATGTATGTTCCTGGGCTTAAGAAGAACTTGGTATCCATTTCCATGTTTGAGGATAGAGGCTATGATGTGATCTTCTCGAAAGGAAAGGTGTTCCTTCGACACATAGCCATCGGTCAAGTAAAGAAGATAGGGATTTGGGTGAAGAATCTTTATAAGCTAGAGGTAGAGGAGTGTGCTACTTTGAGAATAAAAGAAGAAAGGGTGCAGAGCCTAGATGTTGGCAAGTTGTGGCACAGGCAATTGGGCCACTTGCAACATGGGGTTTTGAAGATATTGCAGCAGATCTCTATTGGTCTTCTCAAAGATACGCTTGAGAAAGTTGATACATGCAAGGGGTGTACTTTTGGAAAATACACCAAGTATTCCTTTCACGACATAGATATTCAACCATAGGTTATTCTGGAGCGAGTTCATTCAGATGTGTGTGGACCATTCTCGACAGTATCCATGGCCAAACATAGATATTATGTTATATTTGTTGATGAATTTTCTCGAAAATGATGGATATTTTTCATGCAATAAAAGGATCAAACCTTCACAATTTTTTGTGAGTTTAAAGAATTGTTGGAGAAAGAGGTAGGCAAGAAGGTTAAATCTCTACAAAGTGATAACGGTGGTGATTACATCTCAAACGAGTTTAAGAAATTTTGTGCAGTGGAAGGCATTAAACAAGAGTTGACAACACCCCATAATCCTCAGCACAATGGGGTGGTCGAGAGGAAGAACATAAGCATAGTAGGGGCAACGAGGGCGATGTTGCATGATTAGGGCCTACCAATACACTTGTGGCTGACGCATGCAACACAATGGTTTGTGCTCAGAACCGTAGCCCACATCGAATACTTGAGATGAAGACACAAAAGGAGGCTTATTCTAGTAAGAGGCTAGATGTTGGTCACTTCAGGATTTTTGGGTCATCGGTATATTGCCATGTGACCAAATATGCATGGAATAAGCTTGAGCTGAAAACAAAGATGGAGATATTGTTGGGGTACACTGATACACCTCACAACTATTGGGTGTACTTGCTGACCAATAGGATGACAGTGGTTTGCAGGGATGTCAGATTCGATGAGGAGAAGGCCATGCAAGTTTCCCTTGAGAGGGAGCTTGAGCTACATGCAGATGAGGAGATTTTAGCTCCTAAGGTTGAGGAGCCTCAGATTGATGTGGATCAACCACATGCAGAGGATCCGGGAGTGGAGACATCCACTCAAGCTGAGTCTTCTAGAGAGGGAAGAAAGCACACCAGAGAGGCTGACATATTGTTGGATGATGCATGAGAGAATGTGGAAGCACCCACTTCTTGGCGGAGGTAGAGGAGATAATTATTGGCTTGATGGGCCCTGACCTAGGTTCAACGTTAATTAGACAAGAAAATCCCTACACTACTGGCCCTTTCGGCATCAATCCGCAGAGCGCAGACTGAATTCTAACCCAAAGCAGTATGAGGGGATGCAAGAACCAAGTTTCCACACCTAGAGATGGTAGTGATGTCATTTTATACCCTAAACCTTCCTTCGCACAGTTCAATAAGCCTTTTAGGGATTTTCGATATACTTCTTTAGTCATCCTGTAGACCTTCGTGAAGGTCTATGACTGTCCTTCATGTACCTTAGATAGGAGGATTAGACACTTACGTGCCTCTGTAATTGCTCTTACTTCTTTATTTACCTAGATTAGCTTAAGTATCTGATAACTTCAGCATGCATCAAGATGATATTCGTGTAAACAAAAATATTCTTACTTGTGTTCATATAACAAAGCAAAACATGTGGATTCATGCATCAATACAACATTAATACATAAACCCAGCATTCATCATAACATAATCATATGAATTTATAACATAAGTAAAGTAGATCATACATAGATAATTCCATATATTTCTCTTTATTGATGCTTCAGATCTTCTTTACAGACTCTAACCGCCCTATGTACACAGCTGCAGGGGTCTGCGCACTTAGTTGCGAACTTCTACCCTAGGCCTCTATGCACACAGCTGCAGAGCCTCTTTCCTACGATAAGAATCTTCGCTCTTAGCTCTCACCGACCCATTACATCCATCAATGACTCAAAACATACCAAGAACTAAACTTCTTAAACTCTTCTAAGACTTCCCTTTTTATACAATCCCATGGTCCGTGGACCATGGGTAGATCTCCTAAAGTCGAAAAGACTTATATAAAATAAGGGCGAAAACCCTTTATGAAACTTCACATCTTCGCGCTCCGTGACCAAAAAATGCAGAGACTTTACACTTCTTATACAAAAATTTGGCTTTTTGCCCCAAAACTTGGGCTTTTAACCCCAAAAATGACCCTAGGGGACCCGTTCCCAACACGCCCCCAACAAAACATTGGTGACTCGCCCTTGAGTCACTCTGCTAGCACAAAGATCATGTCGCGAATAACTCTCAGCTCCACTTGTACCATTGCAACTTTAGCGACACACTGCGTCAACGCCTGCTTAACCTGCTCCACCAGCTACTCCATTGTTGGTCCTGCACTATCTTCATTGATTTGATGTTGTGTTTCATGTAAGCTAGATAATTTTCCCTCAATGGTGGAAGTGAGCACATAGACCTCATCTAGCTAAGGCCCCAATTTTCCCTTCAGTACTACCTCTCTTCATTGTGCTGCATCCACCTGTTCCTTCAGTCCCTTTGCTTCCTGCAGCTTTTCCAACCTCTATGTGATGGCGACGGTGTGCACCGTCGCTCTAACCTCGTTGTACTGCTGATCTATTTCCCTCGCCTCTATTTCTAACCTCTGAAGGTTGGCATATTCCTGTATACTGGTAAGGACCTCCAGTGACTACTCAAAGAACGCGGTGCAATCTATTAGCATGACATCTACTGCAACAACTGCATCCTTGACAGTTGCCTCACGCTTCTCTCTGACCTCTGGTGGAGTTGAAGGTTGGTACTTCAACTCAAGCTCTATGATCTTAAGGTTAAGCTCAAACTGAACCTTGGCCAACTCTGTCTTTGCATCATGCACACCTGCAACGAGCTTCCAAATTTTGGCCTCCACCGACACTTCTTCTGGGATATGCAGCTCTAGAACGGTTCTGCATGCTTCAGCAACTACTGCCACAGTGTGCTCATTCTTCTGCTACACCTTCTTCCATGTGTCAATTGTTGAAGTCTTCTCGATGAATATCTATGCATTGTTCACCTTCTTTTCGCTGATCACACTTAGCGTGCACTGCTCTCGAGCCTGAAGTTACGCAATCACACATGCCTGCATGGTGTGAAGGGATTCACTTGAAGTGCAGCCAAGTTCAACCGAACCTTCTTGAGAGTGCTAACAGTAGCCCTATCAACTTCCGCTTCTACAATCAAAGCTCCATTCAGTAGCACGACAACCCGGGGATCCAAGGAGCGGGCCATCTCCACTGCTTTAGAGGTCCCTTGCGCTAAACTAGTCGACGTCGTGCTGCCCTGCCCAACACCAGTCTGTAGTTGAGTAGTTTGGATCTACAACTCACGCAGACTCATCTAAATGGAAACCAAGGCTTGCTTCTGTTGCTACTCAAACTGCTGCAGAGGCTCCACCGTCGCATACGATAATTTATCTCTAATGTCGTCCAAGTCACCTTCTATCAAGGTGATTGGGTCGAGTGATGATTTACTGGCCTTGGAATTCCTTCGTGACCCTTCTTTTTCTTTCTCCTAAGTGCGATTTATCCAGATTTAAGTACTTTCCTGATCTCCACCACCCTGTCTGGATTTCTGCTCATCGTCCTCTACCTGTGGTGAAGGGGACCTCTGAATTTTGTCAGAGTTGCACTCTTCCTCCCCTTCCTTCTCTGCGACCTTCTCCTTTGCAGCGCATTCTACTATGGCTTTTTACTTAGCCTCCTTTTTCCTACTTTCAGTCAGCTGTTGCATCTTCAACCGGGCCTCCACCTTCTTCTACTTTCCTACAGACTTACTGGACCTAGCTGACAAATATGAGGTCGTGCGCCACTCTAATGGCCAGCACTCAAGGACTATTGCGATTACATCATGTGTCTCAAGGTATGGGAGATCATACCACTTCTGCTTAGGGTCCTTACATGCCCGCATGGAGACATAGTGGAACTCTGGTTTGAACTCTAGATATCCTGACAATTTCTCAAAGACAGTTGGTGAGAGTCATGGCTTGCAGTTTATCGCGACGTGACTACTTACCTCCATTAGCACCCAAAATATCTTACTGTCCTTGACCCTCTTGGCATCTTTTGTGGCATAGAGCGAAGCGAACTTCGCTGCTTCTGGAAGATCTAACATGATCGGAGGAAGTCGACTGTCCTCCAAGAATTCCCATGCGACCACGATTGATAGCAAAATCCATGTGTAATGGAAGGTTTTACTCTAGTTTTCTACTTCTTTGTAGTTCGTGAGGAACTCACTACAGAGTTAGCATGCCCAATTGAATTGTATGCCCTCTGTGCACTAGGCCACTAATGACACAACTGGTGTCGACACTTCATCTGCGCAACACTTCCTTATTATTTTCCCAGTTAGGATGTGGGTGGCTACTGTTATCACTCCAAGAAGCTCCCCTAGGTTTTAGCTCGGAGATGTCTGGTAACATATAATCTTCAATATTGTTCTCAGAACTATTGGAATGGATGAAGGTTTGGATCAAGTCAGATAACCATTTCAACTCTATTTTCACTCCAGACATGAATGAACACCCTCAGTTTGACAAGGCTTTAGACCACTAATGTTCAATAGTTTATAGATTCAATGGATAGATGGAGAATATTGACTGTACCAGCAGATGCATACATAAACATATATGAATGGTTAGTTACAGGAAGTAAATGAAGCTTGCAAATCTAATTTATCAATGCAGAGATAAGATGATAGTTATATGGCATTAAACGCAGAAGAAAACATGAATAACCTATTCAATTGCAAATCCAATTTATCAACACAGAGATAAGATGACAGTTATCTAGCATTAGACACAAAAGAAATCATGAATAGCCTATCCAAGTGCAAGCTTAGAATAGAGGAGAAAATGAGAATTGAACATGTAACAGCAAAAGAATCTTGTATTACTGGAATGAAGATGAAACACTGCAAGGAACAGAGTATCCTCAGTCTCCAAAAGTTGAATCTTTCATACATTTAACTTTCAGCCATTTATAGGCCTTTTACAATGCTCCTGAGCTCTCAAAGGCTCGGCGTGTCTTAATCTATCCTCTCTGTCCTTTAACTATTTGATGCCCTAACTAGCAAGTGTGGGCTTGGAGGTTTCTTCTTCTGACAGAAGAGTAATTGAATTCTGTTAGTTTGCTACACTGTCTAGGAGCTCGCTCGTGCAAGCAATGCTCCATGATCGTTTGTTGGTTTTGGATGAGCTGCGTTGTCGCCTTTCCCCTTTCAGCCTTATATCTCACAGCAACTGTTTCCTTGCCTCTGTTTTGTGATGGAATGGGTATCGAGCTTATGAAATCCCTGCAACGACCCTTTGAAATCCCTTCAAATACTAATCAATTACTGTTTTTTTGTTCTATATAGAAAACGTTGTAACAAAGAGAAATCCCACCCATCTCTGTTCATTTTGGACTTAAAAAGTTCTTAAACATGGCCTATTCCTCTATCGGGTCCGTCCTCTGGGTCACTATCGCAAGTCGCTAGTGGCATGTTCCCTTGCTTCTCTTTGTATTAATTTGGATATGTTAAAAAACACTGAAAATCATGAGAAAAATGCCTTTTGGCGGACCTGAAATCTTATGAAATAATACTTATAATACCGTCGGGTCTGGTTCATTGGGTCACGCACATATATGTGTCAAGGCCCCGCCCATGGTATTGCTCCGATGCGATATAGCGATGCGATCTGATCGCAATCGCATATCACCATGCCCCGGGCCATTGACAACTCTCTTCATTAATCTTCGATAGCAATCCTACGATGCGATGTGCATCGTCGATCTACATGCTTGATCGACGGTCCACATTGCATTGCCGATTGTTGTCGCAAGTTCCATACTTTCTGCACCGGTACCCACCGATCAGCTCTGGACCGTTGATCGGCCATATCTGACGATTGTTGTGTGTTTGATTGTGTATGCCTCTGATACTTGGTTTTTAACTGTTTTCTTTGGTTTTCTACCTCCTGATAGTGCTTTTCCACCATTCTAAGGGCTCTTGGCATGTGATTGTTGTGATCTTTGAATGATCCTTAAGAAAATTTTGAAGACTTTGGGAGTGTTTTGGATCCATTTTGGGCCACATGTCGACAGGGCTAACACTGGCTCCTTTTAGGGATGAAAGCCTCCCTGTGAGGTTTCAAGAACTACAGAATAATGCCTTTCCTGTAAAACTAGAATCAAATCTCCCTCCTAGTGTTCCATTGGGCATGGAGTCTATTTTGCAACTAAATAAAAACTAAAAAAAATATTTATAATACTAATGCTTTAAAGCCTTAAATGAAATAAAGTTTCAAGAACTACCCATTGACTGGGCTACCAAAAACATCTCCTTCTTCCAGACTATGCAAAATAAAGGTATTGTTCTGCTGAATTTGAGTGATGACAAACAAACCTATCCATAAGGCATCAAACTTACCATGCTTTCCCTTCTTTTCCTTCAACGCATCCCTTTTGAGAACTCAGTCACCAAACTGAAAATTGTCCCTTTTTGCCTTTCTATCAAAGGTTTCTTTCTCTTGGTCAATGTGCATTTCAGCAAATTCATCAAAGACTTTTAAAATCCTATTAATTTCATCATCCTCTTCAAAAACTTTCTAGTATTTTACATTGTCATGCAGAGATGGTCTATATTCACCTCATCTTTGTATGCTTTCAGCCTTGAATGCTTTGCTTGGAAAGTTTTGTTGACTTGCTAAATGATAAAGTCTGCATCTCCAAACACTCTCAAGCCTTTGATGCCCATTTCTTTAGCAAAATTTTAGCCCAATATCAAGGCTTTGTACTCTACTATGTTATTTGTGACCTGAAAAATTAATTTGAAAGATGAATGAATGCATTCCTTAGATCAAGCTCCATCAAAGAACATGTCCCAAATTTACAGGCCTTATTCCTATGTGATCTGGAAAACTGGTTTCTTAAGCTGCATGGAGGCCAACTGAGATTATTCAATCTAAAGAATACAAGCTCCAAAATTAGTGTCGATACAATAGATGGGATGATTAGTGGGATTTTTTTCATTGCTGATTATATAAGCCAACTGAGCTTCCCTGTATAATCTCTTACTCTCACCTCCAAAAACTGGACAGTAGCATAGGACAGATCATTTTTCAATGTTCCACCTAATCTCTTGATCCAACCTTTGGAAAGCAGCATGCCAAACTTGGGCGGTACATCTGCTACCACAATATCCATCATCACTCTCTTCATGGGCAGCTGAGACAAAGTGATGGCTAGGTCCTTGATTAATCCCAGATATTTCACTTTTCTAGGGTCAAAAGAAAATAGGTCATGATAAGGCTTGGTAATGTCAAGACCCAATTCATCCATGACAGCCTTGGGCATTAGATTATGGCTGACTCCTGTGTCCAGAAGGCAGTTATGAAGGATTTTGTCATGAATAGTCAGTGAGACATAGAATGATGGGGAGTTGTCTTCACAATTTTCAATCATTGGGCTGAGAATAACAGTTGGTTTGTCATCTTGCAGATTTACATAGTTGGTGGAGGCTTGGATGGATTTAAGCTCAAGGGCCTCAAGGACAGATTTTTTGAAGGACTCATTCTTCACTAGTTCAATCAGAGGTATAGGTATTCTTAGCTTTTGGATTTCTGATTCAAAACTGAAAGGAGAAGGGGACTTTTCAAGGCCTCTTACCTCGTGAGCTGGAGCTTTGAGGATGATGGGATCCACTGCCAGTTGTTTCTGCTTATTTGCTTGTTGTATTGCAGGGACAACAACTTTCTGAATAGGAGTTTCCTTAGCATTATTAATCTTCGACCTCAAATTATATTTGTGTTGATCTTCAGTTTGCAGAACAACTTCACCATCCCATTCTTGGTTGATCTGGTCATTGAATAATGACTTTTCATAGGCAGCTAAGGTCAAAGAGGGGGCACTACCTTTGTCTTCCAGACAATGGATCTCCTCATCTTCAAACTACTCTTCTTCCATGACTACATTCTGGAAAGGGGTCTTCACCCTTTGGTCTTCATTGGCTTCTTTGCCTCTTTGCAAAATCTGCAACTACTCATTAGCTCTTCTATATGGATCTGGATTTGGATTTCTAGGAGAAAAGGTATTAGGAAATATTCCTTTCCCGGGTGCTGCTCAAACTTTAGTTTGGATATTTCAAAGGCCAATGACTCTATCATCTTGGTCATTTTATCTATCTTGGGATCTGAAGATGATGAAGATTCACCTCTCTGTCTCCTTCTATCAGCATTCCCCTTGAGCTTCTCTACAGCCATGATGTTTTGATTCTACTTCCAAGGCTACATCCTATATATCATCCAAAGTAGCACATCACCTCTCTCTCAACAGTAAACAAAAGTCAGAATCAAAGGCACTGGCATAGATGAGTCTAGCAGAGGTAGTGGTGGGTTTTACTTCAGCTGGTATCTTGTTGTACATGCTGTTAAACCTCTTATTAAAATTAGACAGCAACTCACCATTTTCCCTCTTTAAGTTGCCAAACTCGGTGTGGTAATAAAGTAGATCCCTCTTATCCCCCCAATGCTTTAGGAATGCATCATATAAAGCCTCAATATCTGTTATAGATCTTGGGGTCAATTCTTTGAACCATTTTCTAGCCTCTCCATCTAGGATTTAGATAAAGACTCTCATCCACACATCATCTTCACTAATATCCATGTTATCAACATAGTTATAGAATGATTCAAGATGTTCTTCAGCTGTAACGCCTTCAGTCCCAGTGAACTTAGGCATATACTTCTGATATTCTCCAGCAGGCATGGCATTCAAAGGAGTGGGCAGTACTAGAGATCCATACCTAGCAGCTATGATTCTTTCCATTTTGGTGGGCGCTTGTGGGCTTGCCATAGCTGTGGTGGCTATAAGGGTACTAGAAGTCTAAATGACAAAGGGTTGAGGAGTGATTGATAGGACTAAAGGAGTATGATGGATAGGAGGTGAGGTTTCCTTTGGGCTTACAACAAAAGGAGAACCTAAAAAATAAGGAGCTTTATGAATCTCTAAGAGTTTTTCTTCACTGCTAGTATTGGATGTTGTACTCTCAACATGAATTTGTACTATTGGAGGATTTTCTTGAAGAGATATTTAATATTGTTTAGATTTACCTGAACCTGATGCACCTTTCTGCAATACTTTTCTTTCTTTGATTATTTTTTCAGGATCAGATATTGGGTCAGCTTGTGGCTTCTGAGGATTTCTCCTATTATGCCTCACAAACCGAGCCAAAACTATGAAGTGGAATCGCTAAGAGGTTCATCCTTCAGTAGAGTCGCTAGATAGATGATTACAACCGAAAAAGTGCCTAGACTTTTTCTATCATCAAAGCTGGATCTGTGTCGTCTCCCAGGGAAGCCGAGCTTCAGTTTCCTCTCCCCAGCAGCGACGCCAATTATGTTATCACTCCAGGAAGCTGTCCTAGGTTGTAGCTCGGAGATGCCTGGTAACATATAATCTTCAATATTGTTCTCGGAACTATCGGAATGGATGAAGGTTTGGATCAAGTCAGATAAACGTTTCAAATCTCTTTTCACTCTAGACATGCATGAACACCCTCAGCTTGACAAGGCTTTAGACCACTAATGTTCAATAGTTTCCAGATTCAATGGATAGATGGAGAATACTGATTGTACCAGTAGATGCATACATAAACATATATGAATGGCTAGCTATAGGAAGTAAATGAAGCTTGCAAATATAATTTATCAATGCAGAGATAAGATTATAGTTATCTAGCATTAAACACAGAAGAAAACATGAATAACCTATTCAATTGCAAATCCAATTTATCAACGCAAAGATAAGATGAAATTTATCTGGCATTAGACACAGAAGAAATCATGAATAGCCTATCCAAGTACAAGCTTAGAAAAGAGGAGAAAATGAGAATTGAACATGTAACAGCAAAAGAAGCTTGTATTACTGGAATGAAGATGAGACGCTGCAAGGAACAGAGTATCCTCAGTCTCCAAAAGTTGAACCTTTCATACATTTTAATTTCAGCCATTTATAGGCCTTTTACAATGCTCCTGAGCTCTCAAAGGCTCAACGTATCTTAATCTATCCTCTCTGTCCTTTAACCGTTTGATGCCCTGACTAGGCAAGCATGGGCTTGGAGGTTTCTTCTTCTGACAGCAGAGTAACTGCATTTTGTTAGTTTGTTGCGCTATCTGGGAGCTCGCTCATGCAAGCGATACTCCATGATCGTTTGTTGGTTTTGGATGAGCATCTTTGTCGTCTTTGCATTTTTAGCCTTATGTCTCACGGCAAATGTTTCCTAGCCTTTGTTTTGTGATGGAATGGGTATCGGGCTTATGAAATCCCTGCAACAGCCCTTTGAAATCCCTTCAAATACTAATCAATGATTATTTTTCTATTCTATGCAGAAAACACTATAACAATGAGAAATCTCGCCCATCTCTGTCCATTTCGGACTTAAAAAGTCCTTAAACATGGTCTATTCCTCTATCGGGTCCGCCCTCTAGGTAGCTATCACAAATCACTAGTGGCTTGTTCCCTTGCTTCCCTTTGTATTTTGGATATGTCAAAAAACACTTAAAATCACGAGAAAAATGCCTTTTGGTGGACCTGAAATCTTATGAAATAATACTTATAATACCGTCAGTTCTGTTTCATCAAGTCGCACACATATATGTGTAAAGGCCCCACCCATGGTGTTGCTCTGATGCGATATAGCGATGCGATCTGAACGCAATCGCATATTACTCATGCCTCGGGCCATTGATAGCACTCTTCGTTAATCTCCGATAGCGATCCTGCAATGCGATGTGGGTCATCGATCTACGCGCTTGATCGATGGTCCATGTTGCATCGTCGATCGCTGTCGCAAGTTCCATACTGTCTGCGTTGATACCCGCCGATTTCCTCCGCCAATCAAATCTGGACCATTGATCGGCCAGATCTGATGGCTGCTGTGTGTTTGACTATGTATGCCTCCGATACTTGGTTTTTAACTGTTTTCTCTGGTTTTCTACCTCCCGATAGTGCTTTTCCGCCATTCTAAGGGCTCCTGGCATGCGATTTTTGTGATCTTTGAATGATCCTTAAGCAAATTTTGAAGACTTCGGGAGTGTTTTGGATCCATTTTGGGCCACATGCCGACAAGGCTAATAGCTACCTTAACCGCAGGGCCGGTTATGTTGGAAATTGAGTAGCCGTGCGGTTTCTTGACAAGCTTAAACTTGTCTTTCATTCTCTTCATGAGGTCTCACTCGCCCGTCTTTTCACCAAATTCCTTGGACGGATTCATCCCTGAGTGCAGTAGCAATGTGATCCTATGGATCAGCATATTGGTGATTGATATCATTTCTCCTAACCATAGGCACCTATCGTGCACCAAGTATAACAATTGTTTGATCATTATCAAAGTTATGGGTGCGCGGTTCTAATGCGACACCCATAGCAAGTCTAATAGTCCTACCTTTTCCACCCCTCTAATCCACTTCCTCGGCTCCAACATGGTCACACTAGAATCTTTATAAAAGACGCGGATCATAAATGTATCAGTCACCAAGTGGGGGAACTGCTCAGTATCCGCCAAGTCCCAATCCTCTAAGTTCAGATGTGGCACGCACGCCAAGTGCGGACCTTCGAATGTAATCTTTTCTGGTAGTAATGGTGTGTTAAGTAAAACTTTTCTCTCATATGGGTCCTTCGGGACCTTCACCTTGCCTTGGCAAAGACGGATCTATTTTGGTAAAGGGTCTACCCCCTCAATATCAATATCGTCTGCGCCCATACCAGTGTATTCCACGCCCTCATTGGATTCTACTTCTACCACCTTGCATTTCTCCTCCGCGGTAGGCTTCTCTTTCTTTTGGTGCTTTCTCGATGATTCGTGCACGGGCTGTGTCACTTTCTATTTATCTTTCTTTGTCTTAGGCCTCTCTTTCATCAGCATAGGCCTCGGCCTAGGCGGCCTCAACAACTTTGGTACTTGTACGGGCACTTCTACACTTACGAACTCAAGGCCATGTCCCTCAGAGGCCATCGATCATCCAACACTTTCGGTCTCCACGGACGCTGACATGAGGCTAGTAAGAAGCTCATGGGTTGCTTTAAGAAATCTGTCAAACACTGAACTGGCCACCAAACCCTCAAAACTCTCAGGGTTCATCCGCAACTAATAGCTCGACACCTCAATTCTCAAAATGCAAAGTGTTTTTCGTTGGGAGGCCATCTGTAATTTATAGACAAATTCGAATTCAAATCCGACCATTCCCCCCAAAATCTTTTCATAAATGCTATATTGGTGGTATATTTTCAAATATCTCATATTTAAATTCGACCTTAAATGTCACCCCCCCCCCCCCCCGCCCCGCTCCTCTTAGCCTTTTTCTCACTGTCAAATCATGAAAGTGACCGTAATGGTCACTTTCTGGCTGCCCTGCACAGTTGCTCTTCCTATAGCACAACTCCCCTCGCGCTTCTGCTGATACTGTGATGTTCCTCCTTTCCAAACAGTCCCTCCGTCACGCAACTCTACAACCCATGCAGTGTAGTTTATAGTCTCGTGCCTCCTTTCATCTGCCTGGAACGCTAAGCTTGTGCTCCCAACATATAGTCATCTGGTTGGATCCCTGATGTATGGCTTCAATCAACTGCCATTTACCTTCCCTGGAAATGGATCTCCATTCAACTTCACTAGCTGAACTGCACCACCATCGGTAATCTCCTTGATGACATATGGCCCCAACCAATGCATCCAAAATTTTCTTGGAAATTTATCAAACTTGTTGTCATATAATAATACTAAATCATTTACCTTGAAGGTGCGTAGTTTGATGTGCCGATAGTGCCATTCCTTTTCGTGCTCCTTTTGAACTTTTTGATGGAATCCAACCAAAAATCTATCTTCTTCTAGCTCGGTCATCTGCGCAAGCCTCTCTTCTAGGGCTCCACGATCCACCAATATTGTAAATGTCGTTATGCGCAAACTAGGTACAATGTACTCCATTCACATCACAGCTTCTACACCATAAACCAACCTGGAAGGCGTTTTTCCAATCAGCTTTTTGCAACTCCTTTTGTAAGCCCATAGCATCGTGGGTACGCGCACATCCTAGTCATTTCTTTGTATTGCAAACCTTCATCAACGCATTCTCTAATATCTTATTAAATGCTTCAATCGTCCCATTAGCCTGTGGGTGATACAGTGTAATCTTTTGGTGATAAACTTGGAATTCCTCCGTCAGTGTGTTGATCATCTCATTAAGGAATGCGTACCATGATCGCTCATCAAAATCATTGGACAACCAAACCTAGTCAGTACATACTCAAAGATGAACTTTGTTGATGTTTCCCCTATACAGTCCTTGACAGATTGTGCCTCCACCCATTTCGTCAAATATTCAGTCGTGGTGATGATGTACCACGCACCTGTCTTCTTTCCTGGAGGCTGAATTGTTCCTACAAAATCAATCACCCACTTCTCAAATGGATGTAATGATAGTTGTGGATTCATATGAAGCTCATAGCTCCATGATGACTTGCCTGTCCTCTGACATGCATCACATGTCTTACAATAAGCCTTGGAATCCTTATGTAGCGTCGGCCACCACAACCTAGCACGTAAAATATTTTGTGTTGTTTCTTTTCCTGCAGAATTTCCTCCTGCAGTTCCACCATGAGCTTGAGCAAGGATGTTGTTCCGTTCAAATTCAGGTACATAACATCACAAAATTTCATCCGAGCCCATCTTATATAAATGCCTTGCAATGACAAAAAAAGTCTACCACGCACACCACCAACTCCTTCTTTTGTTGACTAGTATACCCTTCTGGAGTCATTCCCGTCATCAGGATGTGTATGATAGATTCTATAATGTGATTGTCCTTGACACGTAATGTAAAGAGTTGTGTGCCAGGAAGTCCTTCCTCCAAATTAGTAGGCTCCTCTCCTGTTTCAATGTGTGACAGATGATCCAGTTCGGCATTCAATCATCCTAGCTTCACAAAAACTTCGAAATCACATTCCTGAAATTGCAACAACCATCTGCATATCTTCCCCCCCTTGTTAACCAAGTACTTCAATGCGGAATGGTCTGTATAAATCTTAATGTTTCCACCTAGAATGTAGTGTCTGAACTTCTGGAGCGCGTACACCATAGCCAAACCTTCGCACTCAGTCGTTGAATAGTTCTTCTCAACTTTAGACAACTTCCTACTTGCAAATGCTATAGGGCGATCCAACTCTCCCTCACTGACTTGTGTTAGTATTGCCCCGAGCGCAATACATGACGCGTCTACATGCACATGAAATTCCTTCTTCCAATTCGGGAAGACTAAGATCGGTGCGGTGACCATATTTTCTTTTAACACATCTAAGATTTGTTGACATTCTTCATTCCAACAAAATGCAACATCCTTCTTTAGAAATTCTCCATCGGCATGGTAATCTGGTGTTGGCTTGTTGGGGCCTGACCCAGGTTCGAAGTTAATTAGCCAAACAAATCCCTGTACTATTGGACCTTTCGGCAACAGTCTGTGGAGCATCGACTGAGGTCTCACTCGAAGTAGTATGGGAGGGTGCTAGAACTAGGTTTCCACACCCTTGAGATGTCTGAGAGGTTCGGCTGGTCCTTTGCTTACTCCTGCGTGCAGGTTGATTCATGCACTTCCTATTCCTTGTGGCTTGATACACTGCCTTCGCGCAACCCTAACTGGGAGTTGTGTTGTGCTCTGCACTACTACCCGGGATCTTACTTATCTTCCAGTCTTAATTAACTACCTTTTCTTACTTGAATGTCTTATAATTAGCAATACAAAGCATTCATACACGATCATGCAGTAAATAAACAGTGTATTTGCAAATTATACCCAATCATGCACTAAACCAGGAAAAGATACAGAGAATTATAGAAAAATTTCTCTTTATTGATTCTTCCAATGGTTACAGACTTGACCTATCCTACGCACTCAGTTGTAGGGGTCTGCACACTCAGCTGTAGGGGTCTGCGCACTCAGCTGCAGAGCTTTCTCCTATTTTATGACCCATAGACACACTTTACACTTCGACTCAATCACTTAGACTTCTCTTCTTCTATTCCCCTATTCCTTGGTTATCTTTTACAATTAGAGCCTTGCTCTATTTATAAAATCCCATGGTCCAGTAGGTCTATCCAACCGACATTACATTACAAAATCTAGGGTGGACAACCCTGTAACTCTATTATAATTTCGCACCCCGTGCCCGCAATTTGTGGAGATTTTACAACAAGATTCAGTCAAAACTTGGGCTTTAAGCCCCAAAACATGCCTTGGGGGGATTCCATGCCCAACAGGTCCCCAACACAAACATCATGACTGGCCCTCGAGTCACTCGGTCGACACGTAGATCTTTGCACGGAGTCCCTCCAACTGTTCCCGAATTGCGGCAAGGTCAACAGCACACTGGGTTGTTGCTTGCTGGATCTGCTGCATACGTTGTCCCGAGACCTCTGTGTCGGACGTCCTTCTCTGCATTAATGCGTGCATCCCCTGCATTTGTGCGAGCCTGCCTTAAATTTCTATTGTGATGGTGAAGGCCTCGTCGATCCAAGGCTAAACGCGCGCCTTCAAGACTACTTCCTTGTGTCGTGCCATGTCCACCTACTCATTTAGCACTTTAGCATGTTGCATCCGCGTGAGCCTCTGAGTGAGGGCCACCGTTTGCGCAGTTCCTTTGATGCTTTCATACATTTTTTGGAGTTCTTGTGCCTCTGTTTCTAAGCGCTGGATGTTGGGTTCCTCCTGTAGATTTGTGAGGACCTCAAATGATTCTTCCAACATGCTAGTGCAGTCTCGCACTGCACTGCCAATTTCATCCATTCCCATTGTGATAGCACTAGCGTGTTGTTCTTTGACTTCCAGAGGGGTGGACGGATGCACCTTCAATTGTAGCTCTGTGAGCTAAAGGTTCAACTCCTGCTGAACCTTTATCATTTCCTCCCTTACCTCTCGTACCCTTGCTCCTAACCTATGGATCCTTGCCTCTGCTAGTATTTCTGTTGGAATGGCCAGCTCTTGGATGCTTTGGCAAGCATCATCTATTACCTATACTATTTGATGATTTTGCCACACCACTTCGCCCCACTACAAGCTCAGTTGTTCCATATTGATTTTTTTCTCACTAAGGACTTGTAGTGCACAACTCTCCCTAGATCACATCTCTACAGTTATCCCATCCTGCAAAACATATAAGGTCTCTCGTGGGAGTGATATTGATGCCGAGACCTTTCAGCACACTAACCATAGGCCTGTCAGCCTCATTTGTTGCCACTAGTGCCCCTTCCAATAGCACTATGGTATTCATCATTCGAACACGCAACATCTGTTATGTTGCCGTTGAGTTGACTTCGAGGATGGTCGAAAGGGTACCAGCCTGAGGAGGGCACACCTTCAACTCCTGCAGCTGCTCTCTGAGGGCCCCCAACATAATCTGGTTCTCCTGCATGAAATTTTGGAGGGCCTCAGATGTGACATCGCGCACTGTCTCGCCAATGTCGTGAAGATCACCTTTGGTTAGGGTGATCGAGTCAATCGACAACTTCGATGCCTTGACCTTCTTACACGACCCTGCCCGCTTGGCTGGGTGTTGGCACTTTAACTGTATTGACACGGTTCGTGGATCCGCGCCTTCCTCATCCTCCTCTGCTTCCTACCCATGTGAGGGCTTCAGTTGGCCCTCGCGCGTCTTCACGGCTGCTTCCTGCGCTGTTGCTGCTACTGTTGTGGCCTTTTCCTGCTTAGTTGCTGTCTGTGCAGCATCCCGCATCACCTGCACTTCTACTTCCGCTACTTCCTTCCTTCGCTTTTCGGACAACTGTACGATGTGCAACTTGGCCTCGTCTTTCTTTCTTTGTGACACTGACTTCTCTATCTCCGCGATGTCTGGGGCGCGCCACTCCAACAGCCATGCCTCCAGTATGTTAAAATTGATGTCGTGAATGGCTATGAAGGGTAGCTTTATCCACGATTTGGTTGGGTCCTTGAGCACTCTGATGTAAATGTTGTGGATGTCCGCTTTGAATTTTGCAAAAATCTCTAAGCTGTTGTAGATAGTGGGAGACAACCACGGCTTGTGGTTGATCCCCATTCTGAGGTTCATCTCCATGAACACACAGAACATTTTACTGTTGCGGATCGTCTTGGCATCCTTTGTGGCCCAAAGCGATGCATACTTCGTGGCCTCGGGTAGGTCCCTTTCAATTATGGGGAATTGACTATCCTCTGGTAATTCCCCTGCCACGAGCACTATGGACAACAGAAGCCATTCATAGTGGAATGTTTTAACATGTTCTTGAGCTTCGTGAAAATTCTCTAAAAACTCTTTGTAGAGGAACTTGGACCAGTTAAAGTGGACCCCCTCTGCACACTGCTTAGCTAGTGCGACCACCGGTGTGGGCACTTCATTTGTACGACACTTTCACATAACCTTACCAGCCAAAATTTGGGTTGCCACTTTCACTGTTTTGTCATTGATGTTGGATATCGCGTATCCCCTTTTTTACTTTTCCAGCTTGTACTTTTTCTTCATGGCCTCCGCGATGGCCAAGTCACTGCTTTTCCTTCCGAGATGTTCGTGGGGTCCTCTCCTTTGCACGAGAGTCAAGCGATGCGGTGAATCAAGTCTTCCGTGATGGGGATGGGCTCCTCCAGCCACAAACACCCATCATGCACTAGGCAGAGCAGCTGCCTGATGACGAAAATGGTTATTGGGGTGTAGTGGAAATGCTACACCTAGAGCAGGTTCAATAGCCTAGC
Source organism: Pinus tabuliformis (assembly GCA_031772625.1). Lineage (NCBI taxonomy): Eukaryota > Viridiplantae > Streptophyta > Pinopsida > Pinales > Pinaceae > Pinus > Pinus tabuliformis. The sequence goes on along the minus strand of CM062817.1, from coordinate 989,801,710 downwards.
CTTTTCCACCCCGCGCAAGCACTTTCGCGGCTCTAGTTTTATAACCCCCGCCACAGTGTTCTGCTTGGGCTTCATGAGGTCTCTTGTCTTAAGATGATAGAACTTCTCGTGGTCAGCGAGGTCCCAATCTTCGAATTTTAGGCTCAGCACCCGTCCCAGGAGTGTGCCCTAAAAAATAATGTTGTCTAGGAGGAGCAGGGTCTGGAGCGAGCTCTTAATCTCATCACGGTCCTTGGGCACTATAGCCTTCCCTTTTTGCGGGGGGGGCATAGGCTGGCAACTTTGTCGAGGGGTGCGCAGGTTGAGTGTCCTCCTCCATGCCTTCATCCTCATCCTCTGCGATGATAAGATCCTCCAGATCTTCTTCTTCTTCATCGGTCTCTATGGTGACCAATTTCCCCTTCTCCTCCATTGACAGCTTGGTGCACAGTGGGTTCCACGGGGACACACGTATGGGAACCATCGCTTGTTTGTCCTTCTTGGGTCTTGGTGTGCACGGTGATTTCGGGATTTCTACCACAATCCCGGCACCTTCCGAAGCATCCGCACAGTCAGGGCCTGTGCGACTTCTTCTGCGGTCATTTCTGTTATCTCCATAATGTCCTTAGTTGTTGCCATCATATCCGTCTGAAAATCTAGCACTCACGAACTCAGGGGCTCAATCAGTGCTCATCACACAAAAATTAGGGCTCTGCTTGATAACTCAATTCGCAAATGACCAAGTTCTGTTTGCTGGGCAGCCCTTTGTATTTTATAGTGATTTTTGAATTTGAATTTGACCATTCCCCCCAAATCTGGTTCATTAATGCTCCCTTGGTGGCAGATTTTCCCAAATCTTGCCCATAAATCGCATCTTAAATTCCTGATGCCCGCTCCATTTAGTCTCAAGTCGAGCATCCCATCATGAATAGTGACTTCAATGGTCACTGTCTGGTCAACCCGTGCAGCAGCACAGCCCCCCGTCCGTAGTCGTGGACCTTGTGACTCTTGCTTCTACGCGCAACTCCAACATCACGCAGCTCCCGAGCAGAATAGTTTATGGTCCCGCACTCCCTTTCAAATTGTTGGATCACTAAGACTGTTCTTCCTTCGGCTAGTCAGGCGGTTGCACCACCCGTGAAAAGTTTCATCTTGTCATCCATCATGTTTCCTGAAGAATACCCACATTTTATTGTTGTGGTCAGCCTCGTGCACTTTACCATCTGCAAAGCACTGCCCTGGTCAATATGCTTAGTAATGTGCGGTCCAAGCCAAGGCATCAACTGATCAATTCACGATGATAGGCCTTAAACCCGTCATCACGATCATACGTTATTGCCTAAATCTACCTCAGGCTGAAAAAGGCAGGTCTAGGGTAACATCAAACCACGCTTAACCTGGTAGCTAGCCCTACTAGGTCGGGAGAGGGCTATCACCTTGTCAATCTCAGGAAAATATAGCAAATGAGGCTTGAGATGACTGATGTAAAGACTAGTTTTAGACTAGGTATATGCTCAGAGGAGTTTGATTAAGTTTTATGTTGGTTTGCTAGATCAAAAGTGAAAGGCAGTTTTGGGTCCGGGGAATGGACTCAGTCTTGCAGAGGTTACTGTGGGGCGAGGTAGGAAAATGCTTTATTACTTTGAATTAAGTGAAATGGAGAGTCTTAATACTGGTGAGGAGTTGGAGAGGGCATAAAAGTGTCATGAGTCCTCTTCAAACAATTGAAAACATGTAAAACCAAATAAACCCTATGGTAGAGCACTGCAACATCAAAGAATTCCACCTTTATACTTGATTCATTTAGTTAAGCTGAAAAGAAAGATATGATTGCACACATAAACACATGATAACTTGAATCATAGAAGGAAAAACAATACTAAATCACCTTGCCACAAGAATCCCACAAAATGCTGCAAACCCTGGTCTATTTCCTTGCCAAAATGCAAAGATAAATGTACAATAATGCTCAAAGCATTCAAAAGAGTCCAACCTTTCAAAATGACTGAAAAAAAACATGATATAGACCTCCAAATCACCTGTGCTATCCATCAGGGGTCGAATCCATAAGAAGAGGGGTGGTTTCAACCATATCTAAACTAGGAACACAAAAATAGGCAGTGGAACAGCTTGCCTCTTAAACCTAGGAAACTGATTCACTCAACTCCAAACCACCTACAAATGATGTATATAAATTATCAAGTCAATTTTTATCATTTTTACATCATAATACATCAATTTACATCATGTCACATTATGAATTTGACCATAAGAGAGAAAAAGTCAAACTAGAGGAAAACTAGGCAAAAAACAGAGTTTTTGAGCAAAATTGGCACTTTTTCATCCTATGCGTAGCGCTTTTTCCCAGCTGAATTTGGAGGCCTTCCCCTTCACCAAATTTGCTCCAAGTTGACTTGTTGGAAAGGCCTGTCTGTCTAATTTCTAGGACAAGTGGAATTTTGGTGTCCATTTGCCCCTCCAAATATCAGTTCTCCCAACACTGCTTCCTGTGTGGCTAAAAAGTGGCAGAGAAGGCATTTTGAGGTGTTTTTGGCCCTTTTGGAGGTCCAATACTTGTCAAAATTTCCTAGTAATTTATGGGCATGCATAACTTTTCATAAGGAATCCAAAAATTCAAAGTTTTATTCCAAAGGAGGTCCCTATCAAAAGCGAGCGTCAGGTGGCGCTACCCACCTGCCGGAAAAACCTATTTTTTCCATGAAAAATTCAAAATTGCCAAAAAGTTTACCAAATTTCTTGAAATTTTGCATGAGTGATCTGGATCAAGTGTTATGTTGGGCCAATGAAGCTTTAGCCAAGATCTTGAGCTTCTCTTTCTCTTTCTTTCTCCTCAAAGTCTTACTCAACTTGGCTTTTAGGCACCTTATCCTTGTTTTGCAATTCTTGTTCCGTGCCAAATAGTGATAGGCCATGTGCCTCAACATCTTTTTATCCTTGTTGGTTTTTTCAAGCAGCTTCTTCAAGAGCATATTCACCCTCTCTAGCCATGATTCTTGGTTAGCATCAATCTCTTGCTCAAGCGGTGTCAATTTGACTTTCCTTCTTTTTGTTGCTTGCTTGTTTTCCCTTATGGTTTGCAGCTCCATGATTGTCTGTTTATCCTCCAACTGCTTGTTCCATTGCTCAAGGTAATTAATGATCCACTTAGCTCTTTCAAGGTTAAGAGATAAGGCATGGATTTCAGCTTCTTGTTCTTTGATGATTTCCTTGAGTCTTGAACTTTGGGAGCCCAAATCAGCGTTCTCATCCTGAATCAAAATAAAATCTCTATCTTGACCTTCAGAAGGCCCTTCATCATGCAATGGTTGTTTCCCTTTATCCTGTACCTGCTCTACTGAAGAAGAAGGAAAAGCCCCTTTCACCCCGGGTGAAGATAGCATTTGCCTGTGGTCTAATGAAGGAAACGAGACCCCTTCCACCCCAGGTGGAGATAGTACTCGTTTGGCAGCTGCAGATAATCTCCTTGTGCCCTTTTCATAAGTGAAAAATACTGGCACACCTGTAGTTTGAGTCTCATTAACTTCTTGTTGATTTGAAGACCCTCCTTCCTCTTGAAACACTGATGGAGTCATTTTAGGGCTTTTGAAAACCTCATGTGAAATGAAAGTATCCCATGAAACATTCAACAAGCTCAGTTGATGCAACACAACAATTTTGATCAATGAAAAATGATAAATGTTGTTGAAATTTTGATGAAGAGGTTTTATTTGCACCAATGTAGCCATTTTCTCAATATTTTTGCATATGAAATAGGGGAGGTTCATCATCCTCACTCTAGTGAAATGCATCAATAGTCTAACATGATAAGTGTACAAGCGAGAAAATCTCCCTTCACAGGTGAAGTATTTGATAATGAGCTTCATGAGTGGAGCATAAGTGTCCTGTAGATATCTGAAAGGAAAGACCCTACTCATTTGCTTGTGATAACTAGCCTTGATATAAGGCTCATAATGCTCTTTGCCCACAAGCTGCCCTTTGTTCCACTGTTCACCTACATTTGGAATACCTGTTGCTGCAGCTATAGTTTCAGGTGTCAAAGTGAAGGAAACACCTACTAAGTTCACCTGGCCATTGCGAAGATGAAGGACAAATAGTCTAGCAAGTTCATGATGGTATTTCACCCTCTCCACCGTCTCACAAAATTGGTAACAAGACTGATGCTTAAAACATGTTACTGCAAGAGGAAAAGCCAATAACTCTGTAAGTGTGGTGGGCTCCTCCTGAATGTGTTTTCATCCCTTGTGTGGTTTTCTTGGTGCATGAATCTCTTGGGAGGAATCACTCACAGTTTCCTCATCCCTTTCATAATCTGAATCTGTTTCCATATTTTCGACTATGTGGTGTAAAATGATGAGTATGAAGAGATTTTCTCAAGAATAGGTGACTGTTGTTTTCTTCTTTGGGATTTGATGAGTGGGACTAATGAGTGGAATTTGATGAGTGGACTGATGAGTGGAAGGTTTTGATGCTAGATGTAGGGTTATTAGGGAGTGATAGGGTTTGGGAAATGAAGATTAGGGTTTGGGGAATAGTGGGAATTAGGTGTTAGGGTTTTAGGGTTTAGGGATAGGGGGTAGGTTAAGTGTCAATGAGAGAGGGAAAGGAGAAGAAAATTAAGGAAATGTAGTGAAGAGGGATATGATATGAGAAAATTATGCAAAAGAGTAAAAGAAACAACAATAATGACAAAAACTGCAAAACCCTAGACAATTTTGCAATACAACTGTGAAGCAATTTAGGGTTTGATTGTTCACCTGTAAAAACACCATCAAGAATGATAAAATGTCTTGCAATGGCAAATAGGAGGTTTTACTTACTTGAAGGATGGTATTTGCAAAATTTGGAGCTTTAGAAAGTCGATTGAATGAGTTTTTGGCTTAGCAGACCCGCCGCGCCAACACCCAGGTGTGTCGCGGTCGTTCAAAACTCAGTGTAAATCTTGTGCCTGGTGCGCCGCACTAATGCCCAGGTGCGCCGCGCCAAGAGAAATGTCGAAACTTGTTGCAATTTCCCTATTTTCGCCTCAAATGCGATTTTGTCTCTTGTTTTCTCTCACTTTAGCACAAAAATGATGTCTTCAACACAAATGATCCCTTTATATACAAGTGACTTTAATTTTTCATTTAGGAAAGACCCACTTTCTAAAGTTTCCTTTTCACTTTGCTTTTTAAAAACTCTGTTTTGCAGTTTGGCTCTTTTTTGTCATTTGATGGACTAATGCTTGGATTTTCTTGTCTCTTTTGCAGGAGCTGGAGTGCAGGAGTTTGGCAAGGTGACCCAGGGCTGCAGATGATGTTTTATTACATATGAAAACAATAAAATTACATAAAATTTGTACAAGAAATGGAAAAACCCTGTTTTCACCTCAAAACAGAGTTTTGAGGTAAAAACCCTTTATGGAGCAAATCATCAGTAGAATTTTGATCTTAAGACCTTATTAGACCTCCTCATGTGTCTGTTGACCATTATTGAGCTTTTACATGACTATGGTGGCAAACCCTAGACCTAATGAGACTTGAAAACCCTAAAATGACATCCGCAACTGAAATGAAATAAAAATGACAGCAAATGATCTGTACATGTGCAAATAGGCCAGCAGATGAAAAGAATGAATGAAATTGATAAAGAACCACTACCATCAGATGATCCATGACCTAATGGAATGCAGCTGATCGGATGAGACACCTAAAATGCATGCAAAAAGAGAATTTTGATCACTGATGGAGGGATGAAGATACTGACACTAACATTGGCTCCAATGGGGATGGTAGCTCCTAGGAGGTGCCAAGAACTACAGATCTCTGGAAAGCAGACAGTGCCTCTTCCATTGGGCTAAATGGAGTCAATAACTTCAGCAAACCAAAACCAATATCTTGACTCAAAACTGACTCAATTACAAGACTGAAAACTGATTGAAAACTGACTCAAACAATCCACACTAAGTAATCAAAAACTGAAATCAGACCTTTAGTTTTATAGCCTTCACTTCGGGCCCCAAACTGAATGAATGACGACAGTACACACTTTGCAATGAAGGAAATAAAATGGTATGTACAGTGATATATGTGACAGCAGAAAATATCTCAAAGATAATACCGTTTCAGCAGCCGACCATTGACCAGCCCTCCTGGACAATCTTCCCTGTTCATTTCTTTCAGTAGGAAAGCATTTTGACCCCGATATGCAGCAATTCTGAATGGTCCCTTCCACAGATTCTCGAACTTGCCATGCTTGCCTTTGTCCTCGTTTCTAGCATCCCATTTCAGCACTATGTCTTCAATCTGAAATTTGTCTGCCTTTGCCTTCCGATCATAGATTTTCTTGATTCTCTCTTGTAGCCTGAAGGTATTCTCAAAAAAATCCTCTCTCGTCTATTGTAAATGGATTATTTGGTTTATTCTTCGCTGTAAATGATCTTCCTCACTGCCAGCTTCTCGTAGAAGTTTAACAATTGGGACAGCAAGAGATGTCGGGAACACTGTGTCAACACCATAGACAATATAAAAAGGAGACGTGCCTATTGATTTCTTCTGACTTACTCTATCTGCCCATAGTGCATTAACCAATTTCTTATGCCAGCTCTTTTTGTTTGTTTCCAGCAGCTTTTTGATGATGTTGACCAATGATTTATTTGAAGATTCCACCAATCCGTTACCTTGCGGATAGTATGCAGTAAAATGTCTCAAGGTAATTTTGTATTTGCTACAAAATTCAATCATCCTTTTGGACTTGAACGCTACTGCGTTATCTGTAATCAACTTATTAGGACAACCAAAATGTGACAAAATATTGTTTTCAAGAAACTGAATTATTACCAAGTCGGTGGCCTGCCGAGTGGGAATCGCCTCAATCCATTTTGTGAAATAATCTGTCGCTGTGAGGATCCACTTGTGCTGAGCTGAAGATGTAGGATGAATCTCGCCAATAAAATCTAGGCCCCACTACTGAAACGGAGCACTAACTTCGACCGGCTTGAGAGGTAAAGGCTGCAACTTTCTCCTTCCCTGAAAAATATGGCATTCATGACAGCTTGTGATAGTTTTATACACATCAACGAAAAGGGTAGGCCAATAATACCCCGTTCTCAAAATCTTATTAGCTGTTGTCTTCCAAAATAGGTGACCTCCACAGTCTCCCTTGTGAAAATCATCCATGACCTATTTTGCTTCCTCCTCAGCAAAATACCGCTGGGATCTTTCCAATAAAGTGCATTATTCATAATACAAAATTTGGCAGCCTTTAATTTCAGAGTTCTACTTTTATTTCTAGCCATCCCCAGTGGTGGTGAAAGATGCTGGAGCACATATACAATATTTGAATACCATGGATATTGGAGAAAAAATTCAGATACCTGAACAAGCGAACTTTCTTCATCTTCTTCAGACATAGCAGCAATCAGATTTATGTCCAAGGCATGCAAATTAGACTCCGCCATCAGTTTTGCTAGCCCGTGGCCCTTGATGAGCTTTGTTGGCTTTATCTCCACGTCATATTCTAACAAAGCTGTGATCCATTTGCCTCGTCTCCCTTCCGGATCTATTTGTACTAAGACATCTTTAACGGCTGCGTTAGGGACATAAGCAAGAATATGAGAATGCAGAATATATACCCAGAAATCTTTCAAAGCTTTTACCAAGGCAAGAGCTTGCTTTTCAATAATGTTATACTTTAAAGCTGCATCTCTTATTGTTTTGTTGAAAAAGGCAATTGGCTTCTCAAGCTGGTCTCTTTTCTGCATTAAGACCGCTACCATAGTATGATCCGAAGCGAATGAAAACAATATAAAATCTTGAGAATAATCCGGGCTGATTAAAATTGGAGCTGAAGAAAGAGCCAACTTTACCAAATTGAAAGACTTGATAGCTTCTTCAGTCCACTTTACTACACTATCCTTCTTTAACATGTTTGTGATTTCCCTCAAATGTTCAGCTAGATTTGGCACAAAACAACATAAGAAGTTCATCTTACTGTTGAATGCTTGGATCTCCTTTTTACTACGCGAAAATCAATTTTATGAATGGCTTCCAGTCAATCAGGATCGATTCGGATGCCCTCCTTGGATATAATGTGACCGAGAAGCTTCCCTTCATCCATGGCAAACAAGCTCTTTTTTGGATTAAGAGATATGCCATACTTTCTACACCGCTGAAAAACAATCTTCAAATAGTAAAGATGATCCTCATCTGAATTGGAAAAAACTGTCAAATCATCAAGAGAAACTACTAAAAACACATATTTCTCATTTGCAAAGGTGATATCCATAGCCCGCTGAAAAGTTGCACTAGCATTCTTTAATCCGAATGGCATCTTCACATAATGGAAAGTACCCCATGGAGTGGTGAATGTTGTTTTGTCCTTGTCATCCTCATGGACCAGAATTTAATTATAATTGGAATACCCATCGAGTAGCGACATACGAGATGCTCCAACTACTCCTTGAAGTATGTGGTTCATTTTTGGAAATGAATAATTATCTTTCAAAGACACCTTATTCAGATTTCTAAAATCAATACATAATCTAATCTCACCTGTCTTCTTCCGCATGGGCACCAAATTGGAAATCCAATCTGAAAATCTTATTGGAACGATTATACCAACCTTGTACAATCGATTCACCTCTTTCTCTATTGATGGCAACAACTTTGGATTTATCCTTCTTAACTTTTGTCGAAATGGCTTCTGGTTTGGCTTGATTGGAATGATGTGTTGAATTATACTTTTATCGTACTCCTTCAAATCTGAATAGTCCCATGCAAATACATCAGTAAATGAAGACAATAAACTAATGTATTTTTCCTTTACCTGAGGAGGCAATGCCTTTGACAACTTCACCATCTTTGGATTTTCTCCTATTCCAATATTCACATCCTCAACTCCCTTCTCGGTCGGCACCAAGCTTGGTTTCTGAGCTATATCATCTTGATCCAATAACTCCTCTAAAGTTATTAGGCCTTTAGGAATGACATTGTCCTTCAGCTACAAAACTTCCATCTGATTTACCTCTATGTCTGATTCACCATCATCTTGCTCTCCATCGATAGAAGTATCTTTATATTTGCCTTCATTTTGCAGAAATCCTTCAATCTCTTTGTCATCTTAAAACACCTGCCAATATCTTTGATTATCAGGGACATCTGGGCGATGTTTCACATGAATTTCAAACTTATTGTTTCAATTCATCGGGATTTTCAAGTTACTTGCAGTTGTTGCAAGGGAAACTGCAATAACATTTTGTACACAAGGCACACATGTCAAAGTATAATCTGGAAACACCCTCAAAATATCTAAAACCGCATTATGACAAGCCCGCATTCGAGGATGTTTGCTTTGGTATTCACCCTTGACTTTCTTGATTACTAATTCAGAGTTTCCGTAAACTGAAATTCTCTTTGCATTCAACTTCTTTAGGATTTTCAAACCAGCAATAAGAGCCTCATATTCAGCTTCATTATTGGAACAGTCAAATGCCAATTTATATGAAAAAACTCTAACATTACTCGGGACTTTATTTGGTAGGAAAACAGGGCTGCATATCCAAATACCAATTCCCGCACCATCCTTACCTACTGCTCCATCAAAATCCATACTCCACAAACCGGCTTCGTCCTCCAAGTGCTGAAATTCTGCCTGCTTTTCTACCTTTTCTTGTTGTCCATCAATTTTCTGTTGCTGGCGGAAGGTTGCTTGTTTAGCGGTACTATCAAGCCTTTGTCTTTCTTGATCAAGTATGGCTCTAAAATTTTCTATAATCTCTGGAATATCTTTAACTTCAACTAATTGACTATTTACATCATTAAAACTATCGAAATAAAGAACAAAAGATTCTAAATCTGTATGTACATAATTGATTGGATGATTTAAAGGTTTCTCCTTGCTTGTGATCATATACTTCATCTTTTTCTCCCAATATAATTTCTTCAACTGACCAAACATGGGAATAGTGGCATAGGAGAAATCTAGCTGCAATGTCCCTTTGAGTTTTGCACCCCACGATCTAGATAGAAGCATGCCAAATCTAGGGGGAATGTCGGCCACAACCACATCCATAAGAACATTCTTTGCTGGAATCTGATCTAAAGTTACAACCAAATATTTAATGAGACCAATACATCTAACCCTACCAGAATCAAAGGAATAAAGATCATGGTACTTGCGAGTGATATCTAAACCCAATTTTTCCATAATTTCCTTTGGCATCAGATTATGAGATGCTCCTGAATCAAACATGGCGATGTTCAAGACATAATCATACAATCTAAGGCTGATGTAAAAAGGAGCTACATCACTATCCTCAGATTGACCTTCTAATGTCAAACCAAAGATAAGCTCACACTGGTCATCCTCCACATTAACCATATCAGATAATGGATCTAAATTTGAAATCTTCGACACATGACCTTTATAGCTGCTATTCTTCATTAATTCAGTCAAAGGTATCAACACTTTTAACTTAGCAATCTCATTCTCTAAGCTAAAGGCTGTAGTTTTTTCTACCTCTTTGAGTGGAGCATCTTTCTTTTTAGTCTTCTCCTTTGATGCACTTGGTTGATTTGACTTTTCATTTGCTGATTGTGTTTTGCTGGTGGTAGGATCTGCTGCCTCCTTTCCCTTTTTCTGCACATTTGGAGAATCATTCTTTGGTGGTGTTGCTTCCTTCCTCTTTTGAATTGGATTGATGGGTACCTCTCTACTCCTGAGTGAATATTGTCATTGTTGGGCTATCAAGGCATTCATGTATCCCCTCTGATATTCATCAGATTCTTCTTCTAGGACTGTTTCATTTGCTAAGATAAAATCTTCATCCTTTTGTACAGCTGGGCTTTCTGAATACTCTTCATCCTCCGTGATATAAATTGGCAAACCATCAGGTGTAAAGAAATGATTCTCCTCTCCTATTATATTCTCATCATCATCTAATTCCAGACCATGTACAAAATTCTACTATAATGGTGTTTTAACTTGCTGTTGTGTTGCTTGGTCTTGTGCTCTTTTTTCGCGTTGTTTGATTCTAAACTGTGGTTGCTGCTAACCACAGAAATTTGGATTTCTGATCTGTGCCTTAGGCTTATCTGCAATAGTGAGTCTATCAAACATATTTTCTATCTTGCGAAGCAAGTGATCTGAGGAAGAAGCTTCCTCCTTTATGGTCACCTTCTTCTCGGTCTTCATTCTAGCTCTCTTAGCTAGCAGATTTGCCTCCACACTCACTGCAATTTTCTGCATATCCTCCAATGTGGCTGAGTCTCTTTCTCTCAATTGATATTCCATGTCATTATCAAAGCCATCAGGAAATTTAATCAAATCCAGCCCCATTGGTGGCTTTATATCAGCTGGAATTGCATTATAAACAGTATTGAATCTAACACAGTAATCCTGGACACTTTCACCAACATTCCTCTTTATGTTTTCATATTCGGAAAGAATTTGAAGTGGATTTTTCTTTACCTCCTAACGATCCAGAAATTGCCTATGAAGAATCACCAGTGTATTGATAGTCCCAGCTGGCAATGCTTTGAACCACTTTCGCACTTCGCCTCCAAAAGTTTGTACAAATAATCTCATGGTCACATTTTCTTCATCTATCTCATGAAGGTCAAAGAAATCAGTCATCTTATCCACATGCTGCTGCACTGTGATACCTTGGGTACCATCAAACAATGGAATTTTTCTTTGGTAATCAGCAGGCATAGCATCCAAGTTTTGAGGCAGAACGAGAGGTGCACATCAGGCGGCCATTGCTCTAGGGGGATTTGAAACTGGCCTTGGGGATGCAGGAGGAGTCAGAACAATGATAGCAGATGATGTAATGGGTGTATGAAGTGTAGAAGGAGGGGAGAAAATATGAGATGTTTGAGGTGTTGAAGGGCTTGATGGGGGAGAAGAGACAGGGGGTCTCTAATCAGATATGGTGGGCTGCACGGGAATGGTGGGGATAAAAGGAGTTTTAGTAGGAATCTCTGAACCAAATACAACAGCAGATGAACCAAGAGTTGCAGATGCAGATTCTAAGAACTCGGGAATGTTTGTAGCCATAATGGAAGTTAGAAGATTCAAGATATAATCATCAATTGATCTATTATCCTTTTCAGTTTCAAGATCTTTGACAAACTCTGGATTTAGAACAGTAGAACCAACTGCACTTTCAGATTTAGTTTCAAACAACGATATATCAAAATGTTCATCAAACTCAAGATCTTCAAGGTATTCAAAAACAATTGGACATGAATGAGATCTGAAAACAGGAATCACAGAACTTTCTTGTCGGATAATTCTTGGAATGAAATTTGGTTTTTCATACACGCGAGGAGGATCAGGATTAGGATTGGCCCTAGTGTATCGTCTGGAAGCCAGTGTGTTGAATTATTCCCAAAAATAAAATGGAAATTATCAATTTGTCAGCCTATCAAATTCTAAACTCATCATCCAAAGTCTAGAATTGCTTTAAGATACTGGGGTAATAGTTTTTAGTTTAGATGTTCAGTTCATAAACTAAACCGGAGATTGACTGAAGCAGCATTCATCTACTTATGCACTTGCAAAGCAAGAGCAGTTCGAAGGCTACCTGGCTAACTTCAAGCTTTGTCTGTAGTTTATAAAGCAAACAACAATAACAAACAAAATTTTCTTCCCCAGTGGAGTCACCAATATTTTATTGCCTAAATCTACCTCAGGCTGAAAAAGGCAGGTCTAGGGTAACATCAAACCACGCTTAACCTAGTAGCTAGCCCTACCAGGTCGGGAGAGGGATCTCTCCTTTTCAATCTCAGGAAAATATAGCAAATGAGGCTTGAGATGACTGATGTAAAGACTAATTTTAGGCTAGGTATATGCTTATAGGAGTTTGATTCTTCCAATGGTTACAGACTCGACCTGCCCTACGCACTCAACTGCACGGGTCCGCGCGACCCACATACACACTTTACACTTCGACTCAATCACTTAGACTTCTCTTCTCCTATTCCTCTATTCCTTGGTTATATTTTACACTTAGAGCCTCACTCTATTTATACAATCCCATGGTCCAGGACCATGGGTAGGTCTATCCACTTGACATTACATTACAAAAACTAGGGTGGACAACCTTGTGACTCTATTATAATTTCGCACCCTGTGCCCACAATTCGTGGAGCTTTTACAACAAGATTCAATCAAAACTTGGGCTTTAGACCCCAAAACAAGCCTTGGGGGGATTCCATGCCCAACATCTGGGCATAACTCTTAATGAACTTTCTATAGTATCCCGTTGTTGAAGCCCCGAAAATCAGGTCTACAACAAGGGGGATACTCGCCCGGTCTGGACCTTGGTTGGCAGCTCCTTTTCCGTTTGATATAGCGGGTCTAACTAGGGATATGGGACCAATTTCCCAATTTCAGTGTGTGTGGGGGAAATATTGATATTTCTGTTTCTAACAGTTTCTAAATGGAATACTTATATTCTCATTCTAGTATAATAATTATATTCTAATAAACAGGAATATATAAATCTACACTAACCCGGGGTGTAACCTTTCCTTTATGCGATCTAAAATGATTTCAAACAACAACTGGTAATAAAGATCATTCAGCTATTATGAGAAAAGAATTCAATAAAGATGAACCACTTCGTATAAAAAGCTATACAAAATAGTTGTGAGCAACATATCGCATAATGAGCTATTCATACACTAAGCATAAATAAATAGCTATCACCGTACAAAAGTGCCAAATGATAACTCAGGCATTCATACATTAATATATAAATCACTGAACTGGAAATCACTCTAACAGAAGGCAGAAATAGTTAAGAGATAGAAATACCATTTATAACTAGTCCTACTCATGAGCTTCGAGCGATAATGATTTATCTCTCCTTGATCAAATATCCACTAAGAGTACAAAAGTGCAACATCAGTGGCAGATATCAAATGCAAACATTAATAAATCTTGTTCCATTCATTCATCAAAACCTCCTCAGAGGGTACAGAAGTGCATGTTCTGGGGATAAGTTTTTGATAAATTTCAGGACCCTTCTCTAAATGCATGAGAAGGGTTTAAATACTACTAAACTAATTCTAAAAATAAATTCTTACAAAAATGTAGGATGCAGTTTAAATGACCGTCCTCTTTTTAGGAAAATAAAACAAAATTAAAGCTAAAATTAAATTTAACATTAAACTACTTCTGTATTTGGTCCTTAAAATCGCACGCATGCAGCATCTGTTTGAGAAGAGTCGGTTGGCCGACTTTCGCTTTTAGTTGAGCTGAGAAAACAGAATCGACTAGAGCTGGCGCCATTTTTTCGGCCGAATTGATGATGCACTTAACAGTCATCCACTGGCTATGTGGCTTTACCAAGTAAACCCAGTAATAATCCCAGTTTAACTTGGTTAACCCTTGGACTGCTTTTGCCTTTTCTTGAGCTCTCTATTTCCAATCTTCTTGCAGCGTTATTTTCTTGCGATTTTTGAGACTTGCAGGTGACTGGGCAACTAGCAGCTTTCCTAATTTCAGAAATTTTTCTCAGCGATGCGCGATTAGTGCTAGGCGCTAGTCGCGCATCGGAAACTGCCTCTGTTTCTTGATCCGGGTTTCCTTGATGCGTTTTTCACCTTTTTCTCTTTTTCCTTCCAACAGATATAAAGTTCAAAATTTGTAAAAATAATACTTCTATGAATTCTTAACCTTGAGTCTTAAACTGTTTGTTTCTGATTTCTGCGTTGTCTAATATCCACTTGACCATGTCCGTGTATGGGAGGATTTTTGGCCTTGCTGCTATCCAGTGTAAGAATGAGCAAGCTAGCTTTGAAAGGGATGCTTCTGAAGAACCATTTGAGCCCGCGGTAGCAACTAATTCCATTACTCTGGGATTTTCCTCTTCGAGCAGATTATACATGCCTTCCCACGTAGCTATTCCTGTGTCTCTGTTACAGGTCGTGTCTGTATATAAGGGTGCCATTTCCTTTTCTTCTGAGCTCGGGGCTTTGCTTTTCTTTCCCATTTCAACCTGCCTAATGCTTTGTATCGACCTCTGTTATCTGTTCCTGTAATTCACAAGTAAAGAGAAAATGAATGACAGGGAAGGGTGATGGGAAAAGTTTTAAATGCCGCAGACATATCAAGCATACCACCTTACATGAAGTGATTCTTTCGATAAGCACGCACCCATAATCCATAATAACTGGAAACTACCTCATTTATTAGTATTAAAGCGCATAACTAGACCCATAATCCATAATAACTGGAAACTACCTTGAATAACGCGCCCAAAAGATCTGCAATGAAGCAATTTTGCGATTTGCTTCACAACATCGCAGATCGCAACATCGCAATATCGCAAAATCGATCGCTCGTGACATCGTATTATAGTATTATCGCTGCATCGCGATATCGCAATATCGCAAATCGCAGAAATGTTATATATGACAGATTTCGTTAACCTGTTTCCTGCGAGATGCGATCTTGCGATCGACGTTATCGCATATCTGCAAATTTTAAAGTGTTTCATGTAAGTTATGCTGAATGCGATGCGATATTTGTTTCTTATCGCATATTGCGATCTCGCAAATGTTGGAATCGTGCTTATAAGGTGGCATCCCACTATCTTATGCGATGCATTATTTCCTAAGGAAAGATTTTATTTTAAGATACTGGGGTAATAGTTTTTAGTTTAGATGTTCAGTTCATAAACTAAACCGGAGATTGACTGAAGCAGCATTCATCTACTTATGCACTTGCAAAGCAAGAGCAGTTCGAAGGCTACTTGGCTAACTTCAAGCTCTGTCTGTAGTTTATAAAGCAAACAACAATAACAAACAAAATTTTCTTCCCCAATGGAGTCACAAATATGTTATTGCCTAAATCTACCTCAGGCTGAAAAAGGCAGGTCTAGGGTAACATCAAACCACGCTTAACCTAGTAGCTAGCCCTACCAGGTCGGGAGAGGGATCTCTCCTTTTCAATCTCAGGAAAATATAGCAAATGAGGCTTGAGATGACTGATGTAAAGACTAATTTTAGGCTAGGTATATGCTTATAGGAGTTTGATTGAGTTTTATGTTGGTTTGCTGGATCAAAAGTGAAAGGCAGTTTTGGGTCCGGGGAATGGACTCAATCTTGCAGAGGTTTCTGTGGGGTGAGGTAGGAAAATGCTTTAGTACTTTGAATTAAGTGAAATTGAGAGTCTTAATACTGATGAGGAGTTGGAGAGGGAATGAAAGTGTCATGAGTACTCTTAAAACAGTTGAAAACATGTAAAACCAAATAAACCCTAAGGTAGAGCACTACAACATCAATGAATTCAACCTTTATACTTGATTCATTAAGTTAAGCTGAAAAGAAAAAGATGATGGCACACATAAACACATGATAACTTGAATCACAGAAGGAAAAACAATACTAAATCACCTTGCCACAATAATCCCACAAAATGTTGCAAACCCTGGTCTATTTCCTTGCCAAACTGCAGAGATGAATGTACGATAATGCTCAAAGCATTCACAAAAGTCCAACCTTTCAAAATGACTGAAAAAACATTATATAGACCTCCAAACCACCTGTGCTATCCATCAAGGGTCAAATCCATGAGAAGAGGGGTGGTTTCAACCATATCTAAACTAGGAACACAAAAATAGGCAATGAAACAACTTGCCTCTTAAAACTAGGAAACTGATTCATTCAACTCCAAACCACCTACAAATGATGTATCTACCTTTTCAAGTCAATTTTTATCATTTTTACATCATAATACATCATTTTACATCATGTCACATCATGAATTTGAACATAAGAGAGAAAAAGTCAAGCTAGAAGAAAACCAGGCGAAAAATAGAGTTTTTGAGCGAAATTGGAACTTTTTCATCCTGTGCGTAGCACCACTTTTCTGTGCGTAGTGCTTTTTCCCAGCTGAATTTGGAGGCCTCCCCCTTCACAAACTTTGCTCCAAGTTGGCTTGTTCGAAAGGCCTGTCTGTTGAATTTCTAGGACAAGTGGAATTTTTGAATTTGGTATCCATTTGCCCCTCCAAAAATCAATTCTCCCAACACTACTTTCTGTGTGGCCAAAAAGTGGCAGAGAGGGCATTTTTGAGGTGTTTTTGGCCCTTTTGGAGGTCCAAAACTTGTCAAAATTTCCTATTAATTTTTGGGCATGCATAAATTTTCATAAGGAATCCAAAATGCAAATTTTTCTTCCAAAGGAGGTCCCTATCAAAAGCAAGCGCCAGGTGAAGCTACGCACCTGCCGGAAAAACCTATTTTTCCATGAAAAATTCAAAATTGCCAAAAATTTTACCAAATTTCTTGAAATTTGGCATGAATGATCTGCATCAAGTACTATGCTGGGCCAATTAAGCTTTAGCAAAGATATTGAGCTTATCTTGCTCTTTCTTGATCCTCAACGTCTTCCTCAACTTGGCTTTTAGGCACCTTATCCTTGTTTTGCAAACCTTGTTCCATGCCAAATAGTGATAGGCCATGTGCCGTAACATCTTTTTCTCCTTGTTGGTTTTTTCAAGCAGCTTCTCCAAGTGCATATTTTCCCTCTATAGCCATGGTTCCCAATCAGCATCAATCTCTTGCTCAAGCGGTGTCAATTTGACTTTCCTTATTTTTGCTGCTTGCTTGTTTTCCCTTATGGTTTGCAACTCCATGATTGTCTGTTTATCCTCCAACTACTTGTTCCATTGCTCAAGGTAATTAATGATCCACTTAGCCCTTTCAAGGTTAAGAGATAAGGCATGGATGTCAGCTTCTTGTTCTTTGATGATCTCCTTGAGTCTTGAGCTTTGGGAGCCCAAATCAGTGTCCTCATCCTGAATCAAAATAAAATCTCTATCTTGACCTTCAGAAGGCCCTTCATCATGCAATGGTTGTTTCCCTTTATCCTGTACCTACTCTATTGAAGAAGAAGGAAAATCCCCTTTCACCCCAAGTGAAGATAGAATTTGCCTGTGGTCTGATGAAGGAAATGAGACCCCTTCCACCCTAGGTGGAGATAGTACTCGTTTGGCAGCTGCAAATAATCTCCTTGTGCCCTTTTAATAAGTGAAAATTACTGGCACACCTGTAGTTTGAGTCTCATGAACTTCTTGTTGATTTGAAGGCTCTCCTTCCTCTTCAAACATTGATGGGGTCACTTGAGGGCTTTTGAAAACCTCATGTGAAATGAAAGTATCCCATGAAACATTCAACAAGCTCAGTTGATGCAACACAACAATTTTGATCAATGAAAAATGATAAATGTTGTTGAACTATTGATGAAGAGGTTTTCTTTGCACCAACGTAGCCATTTTCTCAATATTTCTGCATATGAAATAGGGGAGGTTCATCATCCTCACTCTAGTGAAATGCATCAATAATCTAACATGATAAGTGTACAAGCGAAAAAAATCTCCCTTCACAGGTGAAGTATTTGATAATGAGCTTCATGAGTGGAGCATAAGTGTCCTGTAGGTATCTGAAAGGAAAGTCCCTACTGATTTGATTTTGATAACTAACCTTTTTATAAGGCTCATAATGCTCTTTGCCCACAAGCTGTCATTTGTTCCACTGTTCACCTACATTTGGAATACATGTTGTTGAAGCTATAGTTTCAGGTGTCAAAGTGAAGGAAACACCTGCTAAGTTCACCTGGCCATTGTGAAGATGAAGGAAAAATAGGCTAGCAAGTTCATGATGGTATTTCACCCTCTCCACCATCTCACAAAAATGGTAACAAGACTGATGTTTAAAACATGTTACCGCAAGAGGACAAGCCAATAATTCTGTGAGTGTGGTGGGCTCCTCCCAGATTTGTTTTCCTCCCTTATCTGGTTTTCTTGGTGCATGAATCTCTTGGGAGGAATCACTCACAGTTTCCTCATCCCTTTCATAAGCTGAATCTATTTCCATATTTCCCACTGTATGGTGTAAAATGATGAGTATGAAGAGATTTTCTCAAGAATAGGTGACTATTGTTTTCTTCTTTGGGATTTGATGAGTGGGACTAATGAGTGGAATATGATGAGTGGACTAATGAGTGGAAGGTTTTTATGCTGGCTGTAGGGTTATTAGGGAGTGATAAGGTTTGGGAAATGAAGATTAGGGCTTGGGGAATAGTGGGAATTAGGTGTTAGGGTTTTAGGGTTTGGGGATAGGGGGTAGGATAAGTGTCAATGAGAGAGGGAAAGAGGAAGAAAATTAAGGAAATGTAGTGAAGAGGGATATGATATGGGAAAATTATGCAAAGGAGCAAAAGAAACAACAAGAATGACCAAAATTTCAAAACCCTAGAAAGTTTTGCAATACAACTGTGAAGCAATTTAGGGTTTGATTTTTCACCTATCAAAACACCATCAATGATGATAAAATGTCTTGCTATGGCAAATAGGAGGTTTTACTTACTTGAAGGGATGGTATTTGCAAAATTTAAAGCTTTAGAAAGTCGATTGAATGAGTTTTTGGCTTGGCGGACTGCTGTGCCACGCCTGGCAGGTGCGCCATGCCTGTTCAAAACTCAGTGTAAATCCTACGCCTGGTGCGCCGCGCCAATGCCCAAGTGCGCCGCGCCAAGAGAAATCTCGAAACTTGCTGCAATTTCCCTTTTTTCACCTCAAATGCGATTTTGTCTCTTGTTTTCTCTCACTTTAGCACAAAAATTATGTCTTCAACACAAATGATCCCTTTATATACAAGTGACTTTAATTTTTCGTTTAGGAAAGACCCAGTTTCTAAAGTTTCCTTTTCACTTTTCTTTTTAAAAACTCGGTTTTGCAGTTTGGCCCTTTTTTGTCATTTGATGGACTAATGCTTGGATTTTCTTGTCTCTTTTGCAGGAGGTGGAGTTCAGGAGTTTGGCAAGGTGACCCAGGGCTGCAGATGATGTTATATTACATATGAAAACAATAAAATTACATAAAATTTGTACAAGAAATGGAAAAACCCTGTTTTCACCTCAAAACAGAGTTTTGAGATAAAAACCCTTTATGGAGCAAATCATCATTGGAATTTTGATCTTGAGACCTTATTAGACCTCCTCATGTGCCTGCTGACCATTATTGAGTTTTTACATGACTATGGTGGAAAACCCTAGACCTAATGAGACTTGAAAACCCTAAAATGACTTTTGCAACTGAAATGAAATAAAAATGACAGCAAATGATCTGTACATGTGCAAATAGGTCAGCAAATGAAAAGCATGAGGGAAATTGATAAAGAACCACTACCATCAGATGATCCATGACCTAATGGAATGCAGCTGATGGGATGAGACACCTAAAATGCATGCAAAAAAGAGAATTTTTATCATTGATGGAGGGATGAAGATATTGACACTAACAGGCCTTAAACCTGTCATCGCGATCATACGCATCCTGCCTTTTCACCCTGGACTTTTTGCCGAGAAAATCTTCCTTTATCTCGTCCTCCATCTTCTTGACTTCCACGTCCACCAAAGTGATTTTCTTCCTTAACTGTACCCTTTCTTCTTCAAGTTCTTGGAGTCTAAGATTTCCCTGTTGGATTTCTCCTTCCAAGGTTCCACGAACCATTGTATCTATCAGTGCTATCATGCACGGCCTAAGTTCTCCAAGTACTATAGTTCTTACTGCAGTCGCTTCATACTCCAGCCTTGGCGGTGCCTACGTGGTCAGGTTTTTTCACGTGGTCCTATAAGCCCAAAGAATCACTGGTATGCGCAGGTCCCAATCAGTCCGCTTCACATTGTGGACCTTGTTCAGGGCTTTGCGTAATTTGTTAAAATATTCTACGTGGATATTCTTCTGTGCACTTGGTCTTTCCATACTTCGCAGTTCCAACTGGAGGGGTCATTCGTGCCATTGCCTTACACAAGCCAATAATTCTGTGAGTGTGGTGAGCTCCTCCCAGATTTGTTTTCCTCCCTTATCTAGTTTTCTTGGTGCATGAATCTCTTGGGAGGAATCACTCACAGTTTCCTCATCCCTTTCATAAGCTGAATCTATTTCCATATTTCCCACTGTATGGTGTAAAATGATGAGTATGAAGAGATTTTCTCAAGAATAGGTGACTGTTGTTTTCTTCTTTGGGATTTGATGAGTGGAATATGATGAGTGGACTAATGAGTGGAAGGTTTTGATGCTGGCTGTAGGGTTATTAGGGAGTGATAAGGTTTGGGAAATGAAGATTAGGGCTTGGGGAATAGTGGGAATTATGTGTTAGGGTTTTAGGGTTTGGGGATAGGGGGTAGGATAAGTGTCAATGAGAGAGGGAAAGAGGAAGAAAATTAAGGAAATGTAGTGAAGAGGGATATGATATGGGAAAATTATGCAAAGGAGCAAAAGAAACAACAAGAATGACCAAAATTTCAAAACCCTAGAAAGTTTTGCAATACAACTGTGAAGCAATTTAGGGTTTGATTTTTCACCTATCAAAACACCATCAAGGATGATAAAATGTCTTGCTATGGCAAATAGGAGGTTTTACTTACTTGAAGGGATGGTATTTGCAAAATTTAAAGCTTTAGAAAGTCGATTGAATGAGTTTTTGGCTTGGCGGACTGCTGCGCCACGCCTGGCAGGTGCACCGCGCCCGTTCAAAACTCAGTGTAAATCCTACGCCTGGTGCGCCGCGCCAATGCCCAAGTGCGCCGCGCCAAGAGAAATCTCGAAACTTGCTGCAATTTCCCTTTTTTCACCTCAAATGCGATTTTGTCTCTTGTTTTCTCTCACTTTAGCACAAAAATTATGTCTTCAACACAAATGATCCCTTTATATACAAGTGACTTTAATTTTTCGTTTAGGAAAGACCCAGTTTCTAATGTTTCCTTTTCACTTTTCTTTTTAAAAACTCTGTTTTGCAGTTTGGCCCTTTTTTGTCATTTGATGGACTAATGCTTGGATTTTCTTGTCTCTTTTGTAGGAGCTGGAGTTCAGGAGTTTGGCAAGGTGACCCAGGGCTGCAGATGATGTTATATTACATATGAAAACAATAAAATTACATAAAATTTGTACAAGAAATGGAAAAACCCTGTTTTCACCTCAAAACAGAGTTTTGAGATAAAAACCCTTTATGGAGCAAATCATCATTGGAATTTTGATCTTGAGACCTTATTAGACCTCCTCATGTGCCTGCTGACCATTATTGAGTTTTTACATGACTATGGTGGCAAACCCTAGACCTAATGAGACTTGAAAACCCTAAAATGACTTCTGCAACTGAAATGAAATAAAAATGACAGCAAATGATCTGTACATGTGCAAATAGGTCAGCAAATGAAAAGCATGAGGGAAATTGATAAAGAACCACTACCATCAGATGATCCATGACCTAATGGAATGCAGCTGATTGGATGAGACACCTAAAATGCATGCAAAAAAGAGAATTTTTATCATTGATGGAGGGATGAAGATACCGACACTAACAGGCCTTAAACCTGTCATCGTGATCATACGCATCCTGCCTTTTCACCCTGAACTTTTTGTCGAGAAAATCTTCCTTTATCTCGTCCTCCATCTTCTTGACTTCCACGTCCACCAGAGTGATTTTCTTCCTTAACCGTACCCTTTCTTCTTCAAGTTCTTGGAGTCTAAGATTTCCCTATTGGATTTCTCCTTCCAAGGTTCCATGAACCATTGTATCTATCGGTGCTATCATGCACGGTCTAAGTTCTCCAAGTACTATAGTTCTTACTGTAGTTGCTTCATACTCCAGCCTTGGCGGTGCCTACGTGGTCAGGTTTTTTCACGTGGTCCTATAAGCCCAAAGAACCGCTGGTATGCGCAGGTCCCAATCAGTCCGCTTCACATTGTGGACCTTGTTCAGGGCTTTGCGTACTTTGTTAAAATCTTCTACGTGGATATTCTTCTGTGCACTTGGTCTTTCCATACTTCGTAGTTCCAACTGGAGGGGTCATTCGTGCCATTGCCTTACCCACACCTACTTATCGATCATGTCTCCTAACGTTAGGACGGGGTGCATTCGTGTAGATTTCACACCATATGCCTGTATCGGCCCGGATAGGTGGGTGTGTGGGCCGGTTCATCTATCATACTTGTCTTTTAACCACATTTGAGGCTTCCCAAACCATATGCGCATCATCCTTCTGCATTCGTTCCAGCCCTCAAAACTTCTTTGGTGCGTCCCCACCATCTTGCGAGCGTAGCTCGCAGTACCCATTTTAGAGCGTCGAAACGCTGCTGTTCCGGTACTTCTCTTTCAAATTTGTTCAAGAAGTCATCCACCTCGCTCAACCCGTCATACGTAGGAAGATCTCTTACCTCTGTTGCCACGCAGTGCAACGACCTTGTCATCATGTTACAGTTGAGAGTGGTTATTTCGTGCAACCGGTTCTACCATCGTTCTATTTCCTCATCAGAATCTGATGTGCAGGAGCTTTCGCACTCCCAAGAGATTCAGCCATCTGCGGTTGGATTTACCCAATCTTGCTCCCGCGCGGTTATCTTGTAGATGCAGTCCAGATCGTCATCGCTGTCGTTGTCACGCACTGGCTCTGTGTAGCACGATCCTTCTGCAAGGTATAAAGGTACCACTGCGCGCAGTGACTTTTTCTCAAAGATAATCTTGCGCTTCTTTATATTTATTACTCCATTCATGTTAGTGGCCCAATCTATTCCCAATAGCGTGGGATAGGGATTGTTGTACTCAACAATCTCTATCACTTCAAAATCTGTTAGCGTGCCCGCTCCTTCAATATCTACTGTGATTCCCGGCAATCTCCCCATAGGTAGGATCTTTTGATGGATTGCCATTCGCAGTTGGATAGGAGACCATTGCAGCGCATGCCTGCCCATGCACTCCCATGTCTGCTTTCACAGGACGTTCACATCTGATCCTAGGTCCAAAATCACTTGATCCATCTCATATTCCTCAATCTACATGGTCAATCTCATCTTCCTTCGTGTTCGCGTCGTGTGCTTCCCAAGCTTCCGGACTATGCGCAGTTCTCCTAGCGTCGTCCCAACGCATCTAGTTATGAGTTCTTGCAGCCCATTTATAGCCTTACTGTCATGCAGCAGCTTCATGCATGTCTCCAAGAACGTAGTGAGCATCGATGGGTCCATTTTTGGATCCATTCTGTTTTTACTTCCTGAAGTGGAGGCATCAACGAAGCTCCTCTTAGCTTCCATGAAGGTCTCCTTAGTGCACTCCAAATCAAATTCTGGTTCCTTCGTTGGAGGCTTGCGAACCCAGGTGCTTTCTTCAAGTTGCTTGCCTTTGTCATCCCCTGTCATAATACCACTCCGGAGCACGATATTTACATTAGGGTCTTCCTCGCGCGGCTCAAACCTCACCATTTGCAAGTTCTGAGTCAGGGGAGGTTGGAGTGTTCCTTTATCATGCAACCTCACTATCAGTGTGGGACAGTCCTCCATCTCATGATCAAACAACGTACAATACAAGCATAATGGTCGTGTTGGATTCATACAATCGCAAGCATAATTCCCTAGCCCTCCGTAATTGTAACATATCAATTGTCCACGACCTCTTCTTGGTCCCCCTCCACCTCAGCCTCGTCCACGCCCCTAAAATCTGGTTCGTTCCATGCCTGCATTCTGGTCAAGGGGTTGTGTTTCAGCCTGAACTTTTTAGGTAGGAGTCTGATCCATCATCAACTCATAATTTCTACAGGTGCGCTCATCATGGCCTATTGTTCTACAGAAATTACAGAACAACTGCTGTGAATTCTATGTATACTTCTGTAATAGATGGCAGTTATCTGTAGCATGCTTTCCTCCTATCTGACAAATCGCGCGCCATAATACAGGCACCACGCTTGCTCCTCCTTGTGCCTTTGGTCTCAATGGCATTGGTCCTCCTCCCACGAGGTAATTCGCGAACGCTAGGCAATGGTCCTTGTCTCACCCCTGGCCCTTGCACTTTACGCACCATACCTCATCACGCACTTCTGGGCGAGCTGTCCTGTCTTGTTTCAAACTCTACATCTCTAGGCACAATTTTTTCAACTGCGCGTGAATCTGCTGAACTCCTAGGTTAGGATCTTGTATCGGAGTCTCGTGCAATCTCATCGCGACCTCCAAAGCCTCGGCCTGAGTTGTTAGCCTCCGTTGTGACAACACGTTCCTTAGATGTGGCGTTAATGATGCTACAAACTATTTGTGGTGTTTTCCATCCTTCAACGTCATGTTAGCTTCGCGAATTGTGCACTTCAGTCTCTGATCCAATTCCCAAGGGGTCTCACCTGACAGCATTGTGATTTCCTTAAACCAAATGATCAACTGTGCCTCTGACTTTGGCCTGCTAAATTCCTTGTTTAGCACAGCTTGGATATCTGTGATCCCCGCATTCGGATTGTCATTGGAATGCTTAATGTACCAGGTCAGTACGCGATCCTACAGAGCACTGACCAATGTTGCCTTCTTTATATTGTCATCCGTGACTCCCTATGCTTCCCATACAGCTTTTATCACGAACCAAAACTGGTCCGGATCTTCATTCCCTACTCCCTTGAACACTGGTAGATTTATCACGCTTGCCATACTGCTTCACGGTGGTGGCGGAGGTGGTATGGGCGAAAAAGGGGATGAAGACGGTGAAACTGGCATTGGTGTGGGTGGAGGTGGTATGTGCGGAATTCTTTGCCTTATCAGATTGATCGCACTTCTTGGTGATACCTTCACGAGCTCTTCTTCGCCTCCTCACGGAGATGAATTCAAGGGGCTAGTTTCTAGTTCTATGCTACCTTCATTTCTATATGTTTTCCCACTTCACGTAGCCCCAAACATCAATTTATTCGCATAACCCACTTTTCACACAGAAAAATTTTAATACAAGTGTTCAAAGATTTAACGTACTTACCTCGCGGTCCCTTGAGGAAGTGTCGTTATAGTTGACTGAAGTATCTACCACGAATTCGGTGATGAATCCCCCTATGATTCGATCGAACTAGTGATCGACAGTGCGCGTGATCTTATCTTCCGATGCTTCCAGTCTGCTCACCAATTCTGGAGTCCACACAATAGGTTTGTCGAGTTCACACCTTCCTTGGCTATCTGCTAGCTTCACAATCCACTCGTACAACTCAGTGGGGAAGGATTCAAAGAAAATTTTGTGGATTTCCATATATAAGTAGCAGTCTAACCACTCTTCCTTTGATAGAAATTGATTCCTATTTTCCTGCACTGTGAACTCGTGAATCTTTCTGTCCAGCCAATTTTCAATTCCTTTCTTTTTCGGATTCCAGTGATACGACATTCAACATCTCTATGTAGATCCCAGTCCTGACAACGGAACCATTTGTTGGCTTGTTGGGGCCTGACCTAAGTTCGGAGTTAATTAGCTAAAAAAATCCATGTTCTATTCGACCTTTCGGTAATAGTCTGCGGAGCGTGGACTGAGGTCCCACCCGCACCCTTGAGATGTCTGAGAGGTTCGACTAGTCCTTTGCTTGCTCCTGCGCGTAGGTTGCTTCGTGCACTTCATGTTCCTCATGGCCTGATACACTGCCTTCGCACAGCCCTAACCAAGGGTTGTTCCACGCTCTGCGCTACTACCTGAGATCTTACTTATCTTCCAGTGTTAATTAACTACCATTGCCTACTTGAATGTCTTATAATTAGCAATACAAAGCATTCAGTAATACAAACAATTCATACACGATTACGCAGTAAATAAACATTGTATTTGAAAATTATATCTAATCATGCATTAAACCAGGAAAAGATACACAAAATTATAACAAAACTTCTCTTTATTGATTCTTCCAACAGTTACAGACTCGACCTGCCCTATGCACTCAACTGCACGGGTCCGCGCACTCAGTTGTGGACTTCTAGGCCTCTTCACACTTAGTTGCAGAGCCTTCTCCTACTCTACGACCCACATACACACTTTACACTTCGACTCAATCACTTAGACTTCTCTTCTCCTATTCCTCTATTCCTTGGTTATATTTTACACTTAGAGCCTCACTCTATTTATACAATCCCATGGTCCAGGACCATGGGTAGGTCTATCCAGTTGACATTACATTACAAAAACTAGGGTGGACAACATTGTGACTCTATTATAATTTCGCGCCCTATGCCCACAATTCGTGGAGCTTTTACAACAAGATTCAATCAAAACTTGGGCTTTAGACCCCAAAACATGCCTTGGGGGGATTCCATGCCCAACATCTGGGCATAACTCTTAATGAACTTTCTATAGTATCCCGTTGTTGAAGCCCCGAAAATCAGGTCTACAACAAGGGGGATACCCGCCCGATCTGGACCTTGGTTGGCAGCTCCTTTTCCGTTTGGTATAGCAGGTCCGACTAGGGATATGGGAACAATTTCCCAATTTCAGTGTGTGTGGGGGAAATATTGATATTTCTGTTTCTAACAGTTTCTAAATGGAATACTTCTATTCTCATTCTAGTCTAATAATTATATTCTAATAAACAGGAATATGTAAATCTACACTAACCCGGGGTGTAACCTTTCCTTTATGCGATCTAAAATGATTTCAAACAACAACTGGTAATAAAGATCATTCAGCTATTATGAGAAAAGAATTCAATAAAGATGAACCACTTCGTATAAAAAGTTAGACAAAACAGTTGTGAGCAACATATCGCATAATGAGCTATTCATACACTAAGCATAAATAAATAGCTATCACTGTACAAAAGTGCCAAATGATAACTCAGGCATTCATACATTAATATATAAATAACTGAACTGGAAATCACTCTAACAGAAGGCAGAAATAGTTAAGAGATAGAAATACCATTTATAACTAGTCCTACTCATGAGCTTCGAGTGATAATGATTTATCTCTCCTTGATCAAATATCCACTAAGAGTACAAAAGTGCAACATCAGTGGCAGATATCAAATGCAAACATTAATAAATCTTGTTCCATTCATTCATCAAAACCTCCTCAGAGGGTACAGAAGTGCATGTTCTGGGGATAAGTTTTTGATAAATTTCAGGACCCTTCTCTAAATGCATGAGAAGGGTTTAAATACTACTAAACTAATTCTAAAAATAAATTATTACAAAAATGTAGGATGCGGTTTAAATGACTGTCCTCTTTTTAGGAAAATAAAACAAAATTAAAGCTAAAATTAAATTTAACATTAAACTACTTCTGTATTTGGTCCTTAAAATCGCACGCATGCAGCATCTGTTTGAGAAGAGTCGGTTGGCCGACTTTCGCTTTTAGCTGAGCTAAGAAAACAGAATCGACTAGAGTTGGCGCCATTTTTTCGAGCGAATTGATGATGCACTTAACAGTCATCCACTGGCTATGTGGCTTTACCAAGTAAGCCCAGTAATAATCCCAGTTTAACTTGGTTAACCCTTGGACTACTTTTGCCTTTTCTTGAGCTCTCTATTTCCAATCTGCTTGTAGCGTTATTTTCTTGCGATTTTCGGGACTTGCAGGTGACTGGGCAACTAGCAGCTTTCCTAATTTCAGAAATTTTTCTCAGCGATGCGCGATTAGTGCTAGGCGCTAGTCGCGCATCGAAAACTGCCTCCGTTTCTTGATCTGGGTTTTGTTGATGCGTTTTTCACCTTTTTCTCTTTTTCCTTCCAACAGATATAAAGTTCAAAATTTGTAAAAATAATACTTCTATGAATTCTTAACCTTGAGTCTTAAACTGTTTGTTTCTGATTTCTGCTGTCCAATATCCACTTGACCATGTCCGTGTATGGGAGGATTTTTGGCCTTGCTGCTATCCAGTGTAAGAATGAGCAAGCTAGCTTTGAAAGGGATGCTTCTGAAGAACCATTTGAGCCCGCGGTAGCAACTACTTCCATTACTCTGGGATTTTCCTCTTCGAGCAGATTA
Organism: Pinus tabuliformis; assembly: GCA_031772625.1. Lineage (NCBI taxonomy): Eukaryota > Viridiplantae > Streptophyta > Pinopsida > Pinales > Pinaceae > Pinus > Pinus tabuliformis. Next base: position 989,772,963 of record CM062817.1, on the reverse strand, counting down.
TACATGCCTTCCCACGTAGCTATTCCTGCGTCTCTGTTACAGGCCATCTCTGTTACAGGTCGTATCTGTATATAAGGGCGCCATTTCCTTTTCTTCTGAGCTCGGGGCTTTGCTTTTCTTTCCCATTTCAACCTGCCTAATTCTTTGTATAGACCTCTGTTGTCTGTTCCTACAATTCACAAGTAAAGAGAAAATGGATGACAGGGAAGGGTGATGGGAAACGTTTTAAATGCCGCAGACATATCAAGCATACCACCTTACGTGAAATGATTCTTTCGATAAGCACGCACCCATAATCCATAATAACTGGAAACTACCTCATTTATTAATATTAAAGCGCATAACTAGGTGTCATCTTAGGGAAAATACTTTTCTTGAATAATGCGCCCAAAAGATTTGCGATGAAGCGATTTTGCAATTTGCTTCGCAACATCGCAAAATCGCAATATCGCAAAATCGATCGCTCATGACATTGTATTATAGTATTATCGCTGCATCACGAAATCACAATATCGCAATATCGCAAATCACAGAAATGTTATATATGACAGATTTCGTTAACCTGTTTCCTGCGAGATGCGATCTTGCGATCGACGTTATCGCATATCGGCAAATTTTAAAGTGTTTCATGTAAGTTATGCTGAATGCGATGCGATATTTGTTTCTTATCGCATATCGCGATCTTGCAAATTTTGGAATCGTGCTTATAAGGTGGCATCCCACTATCTTATGCGATGCGGTATTTCCTAAGGAAAGATTTTATTTTACCTTATCATAAAACTTAGCTTTTTTGGATTTTTCAAGAGGGTTTCCTAAGCTTATGATGGTAATTTTATTCAAAAAAGAAATTTAAACACTATTTTAATTTTTTAGATTTTTAACTAAGGGTCCCCTCTTATTTACTATTAGGAATAACACTCAATAAGAAGGGGGGTTGTTGCTGGCCACAACAATTGGCGATTCATTTGGAAGAACCAGTTATCTCTGCTACTTTTTGAATTTTCAAAACTTCCAAAAAAGAAAATTTTCCAGAAAGTTAAACTTTATTATAGAAAGATAAAGTAAATTATATTCTAACCTGTCAATGACATTTTGTTTCAACTATTTTCAACTTTGATTATTTTCTGCCTCAAGCTAGTCCTTGTATTTACACCAGTCATTACTTAGTTTGTAAAGATAAAACAAAGTCTTCTCTGTAAACCAGTTTTAAATATGCTCATTTGTCATAGGTAGAGCCTCTGCTGCCAGCAAGTGTTTATAGCCTCGACAGGGTTACCTGTTACCTAGCAATGATCCTGTATCCTACTTAAAGAAACCCACAATTCCCAAAGAAGAATCCATATCCACACTTTCTACTTTCATTTTTTTTCTTTTTTCTTTTTTTTTTCCTTAAAGAGCAATGTCTTGGTTTGATAGCCAATTTATGATAGAGTCATTCATTGATTTATAACTTTGTTGAACAAGCTGGCTCGTGATGAGACCCCTTGCCTTTTGATTGCAACAATCTTGAGTCTTTGCCCTGTTGTGGTATGCAGTATTGGCAAAGTCAGCAAGTTATAATATCTGTGATTATGATAAGCCAGCTCGTGATGAGACCTCTCACTCTTTAAGATAAAGTGTATCCTTGGATTGTTCCTCTGAAAGTTGTGATTCCCTTAGTAGGGAGGAAGTCATTGTTTCCTTAAGACAGCTCTAGACGAAAATAGTAGAGTTTTTGGAAATAGCTGTTCTACAGAGAATATTTATTTTGTTATTGATACTTTTCATTGCACTGATATAAAACAATTTCTCACTAAAGGTTGTTTTCATCAAATTTTATGAAGTTGAAACTAGTATCATATCTAGGCTAGAGTTTTTAACTGTATCTTTCAATAATAAAGATCAATTTTCCAAAAGATTTGCTATTTATACAAGCGAAAGATCAAAATTTGAAAGAGAATTGGTGTCTTTTTCATAAATGCCTATCGTAACCATTCGCAACTGGTCTTATAATGAAAAGAAAAACAACTATTCTACAAAAATAGAAGACTGATCTTCTATGGAAAATATTTCTTGAGAATTTGACCATTAACAGGTAAAGAATCCCTCTTCCCTGCTAAATCTTGTAACATGAAGGTCGATGGGCCTATGACTTCTATAATTTGAAAAGGACCAAGCCACATTCTTTGAAATTTTGTATGTTTTCCCTTTTCCTCATGAGCCTTGTCCCATTTTAAAACTAAATCTCCTATCTGAAAATCTTTTCTGGATACTATATTGGAATCAAAAGAGGCTTTCACCAATTCTTGATGATGAGCGTGAGTAATATCAGCCCTTTCTCGTTGTTCTTCTAATTTAATTAATTCCAACTGCCTAAGTTGTAAAGAAGAAGTTGGTACTTCATCAATGTACTGAACTAAGGCTAAAGAGGGAATTGCCAGATGCGTTGGAAGAACCACTTCTTTCCCATAAACTAAATTAAAGGGAGAAGTGCTGATAGAGGCTTTCTATGTTATTCGATCTGCCCATAAAGCATATATTAAAGACTTATGCCAATTTTTATGATTTTGGTCAATGGTTCACTTGATGATTCTAATTAAGTTCTTATTTGTGGATTCAGCTAACCCATTCCCTTGTGGATAATAATTGGCCGAGTATTTAAGTTTGAAACCTCTTTTGAGTGAAAACTCAGTCATTGCATTACCAGAAAAGTATGTTGCATTATCAAAGATTAAAGCGGAAGGCAATCCAAACCTGGTGATTATGAACTGATCTATAAATTCAAGGATATTTTCAGCATTAGCCGTCTTGAGTGGAACTGCTTCTACCCATTTAGTAAAGTAATATGTCACTGTGATGATGTATTTATGCTATTTAGAAGAGTGAGGAATGATCTCACCTATTATGTCCAATCCCCATTGATCGAAAGGTTGTTCGATGGTAACTGGTTGCAGTGGCAACGATGGTTTCTTTTGTCTTCCAGCAGCAGTTTGACAGACTTGACATTTTCTTACGTAGTTATGTGCGTCTTTGAATAATGTGGGCCAGTAATAGCCTGCACATAAGATCTTGTGAGCAGTTGCATCTCCAGTGTAGTGTCCACCTGCTAGCCCATCATGGAGTTCCTGCAAAACTTTTTCAGCTTCAGCTTTCTCAAGACATCTAAGTAGAACAGAACCATAATTTATTCTGAAAAGAACATCATTTACAAGTTGATATTGTTTGGCTTTTCTCCTCAGGGTTCTTTTCTTGGTGTGATCAAGGTTTGGAGGAGCATATCCATTCTTTAAATAATAAATAATATCAGCATATAATGACTCAGCATCGTTTAGGCTTACCTCGTTTACTTGTACCTCTTCAAATGGATTTTCGGGCATTAGCGATGCTCCTGCCAGCAATTTGCAAAAGCCTTGACCTTTTACAATGTTTGCTGGTTTGATTTCTATGTCATATTCTTGTAAGGCAGTAACCTAATTTTCCCTTTTATCACCCACATCCTTCTGTACTAGAAGACTTCTTACCACTGGAAACAGTACTATGATCTTGGTATGTGTCTTGAGTAAGAAAGGTCTGAAATATTTAATTGCTTTAAAAACAGCATAGGCTTGTTTCTCCACATCTGAATAATTCAGTTCAGCACCTTGTAAATTGGAACTGAAAAAAGCAATTGGGGCTTCCACCTTCTCTTGATTTGCTTGAGTGAGTATCGCAGCATATGATCTATCTGAGGCAAAGGTATACAAAATAAAAGGATCGGAAAAATTTGGAGTTGCTAACGATGGAGCATTGATAATGGCTTGTTTGATTAGATTGAAAGCCTCATGTTCATCTTGGCCCCATTTAAAGTTTGCGTTCTTTTTAATCATGGCTTGTAGAGGAGACGCGATTATAGAAAAATCCAGAACGAATCTCTTTACAAAGTTGATCTGGCCAAGGAAACATTGCATGGCTTTCTTATTGTGAGGTAGGGGAACAACAGAAATTTCTTTGATTCTGTTAGGATCAATGTGAATTCCAGATTTTGACACTATGAATCCTAGAAGCTTTCCTTCACTTAATGCGAAAAAGGACTTTTTCGGGTTAAGCGAAATTCCATACCTTAAACAACGTTAGAAGATTTGTTTTAAATCCCTGAGGTGGTTGTTTCGTTTCTTGGAATAAACATTAATATCATCCAAATAGATTACTACTAACTTATTAACTAACCCTTTAAATGCGATGTCCATGTCTCTTTGAAATGTGGCACCCGCGTTAATCAAACAAAATGGCATCTTTTGATATGCGTATGTGCCCCATTTAGTTTTGAATGTGGTTTTTAACTAATTGTCGGGATGTACCAATACTTGGTTGTATCCTAAGAACCCATCCAAGAATGACATTAATTCTGAGCCCGCAACTGCCTGCAGTATTTGTTCCATGGGAGGTAAAGGAAAATTATCCTTTTGGCAGGCCTTGTTAGGGTTTCGAAAGTCAATGCAGATTCTGATATATCCATTTTTATTTCTAACAGGTACCATATTGGAGGCCCATTTAGAATGTCTAACGGGAAAGATTATCTTGGCTTTCAATAACTTGTTGAGTTCAGTTTTAATCTGATTTTCTAAATTTGGATGGATCTTTCTCAACTTCTGTTGGACAGGATTTTCATTATCAATCATTGGGATAGTATGTTGGATGATGGAGGTGTCGTATGTTTTGAGTTCATCGTAACTCCAGGCAAATACACTTTTATATTGTTTCAAGAGACGAATATATGCTAATTTCTCTTCAAGGGCTAGGCCAAGGCCTAGGTTGATATTCTGTGGTTTGGCATCAGTTCCTAGATTTACTAATTCATAATTCAAAGTTGACCTTTGGAGTTTTGAATTGGTAGATCTTTTGAATCAATCTTTCAAATCATAAAGGTCCTCTAATTTGACTACCGATTTAGGTATAGCATTGTTAGTACTATCCTATTGCAATTGTTGGTCATGTTGGTCTTCGTCAATTATTTGATTGGTGTAGGATCCTTCAGATGTGAGAAAACTCACGATATCAGGATCGTCATTAAAAATTCTCCAATTGGTGATGTTATCAAGGATAGATGGTCTAAAAATTAACTCAATTGAAAATCGGTCAGGGCTAAAATCTTCTGAAGGAATGAGCTTGGAAGCTACGTTGGCTAAGAGGTTTGTGCTAGCATTTTGGAGTCTGGGAATTGATGAAATATTAAATGCTATAAAATGTTCAGTCAGATCTTGAACTAAAGATTGGTAATGCTTTAAATGACCTGATAAACAGTGTATAGTATTACGTACCTGTCTGATTACAATTTCAGAATCTCCGAAAACTTGCAGGTATTTGACATCTAATCCGATTTCCTTGTACAAGCCTTGGACTAAAGCTTCGTATTCTGCGGTATTGTTGGTGCATTCGAATTCGAGTCTGCAAGTTAGCATGGTCTTATCTCCCTCTGGGCTTACTAATACGCATCCTGCTCCTGCTCCTTCGTTAGACTTAGAACCATCAAAAAATAATTTCCAAAACAAAGATTTATTTACAGAACTATCTATAAAATTAATCCATTTAGAACTATCTGTTTGAGAAAAAATTTCTACTTGAGACAAAACAGAATGTTCTAAGTAAGGTGAAGTATGAGCATTAAAATTTCCTAAGAAAGACTCTACTGAATAGTTGCCAATGATGTTAGAATTATATGCTACTCGTTCATTTTCTCCCTCGAGTTCTGTTACTATGTATTTCTGATCTTGTTCACGTTTAACTTTTATTTGGTTTGGTTTACCATTATAAGGTAGCCACATATGTGACCAGTCAATCGCAAAGTATCCATGAAGTTTTTCTGACCAATCTCTGCTAAGAATTAAGCCATAAAATTCAGGAATATCAGCAACCAAAATATCGATAACTTGACATACCTTTGGATTGGATGACAACCTTATGGTAACCTGATTTAACTCACCAATCACTTCAACTTGTGATCGATCTAGCTGAACTATGCGCACAGCGGATTTCTGTGGTTGAACATTCAATTTTGCACAAATTGATCTTGGCAAAATATTTGATGAAGCTCCAGAATCCACTAAGCAATTATGCACATTTTTATTGAAGATTTTATAAGGAGAAATGGGGGACTATGCAATCTCGATCTTCCTCCAATTAATGCGATATCGTTTGGCTCAACTTTATTTATCATATTAGTTGGAGGTCTTCCCATATCATGAGAAGCTTGAGAGATTACAGCAGCTGGTAAAGGCACAATTGGCACAGCATGTAATTCTTTCAAAAGTACTTTCTGCTAGTGTTTTAACTTGCTCAATTCAAAAAGAGTAATATTGGCCCTAGTCTTTTTCATGTCTTCAACAATATTATACTCCATTTCATCCGAAACGATTAGCGTTTTAGATGGAGTAGATGTGCCTGTTTGGACTGGGCTAGTTTGAGTCGCTTTAGGTGATGTTTTCTTGGCTACGACTTTATCCTTAGTCATTGAGCTTACGCTCTTTGGCTTAGGTGTAGGCTGAGGAGGATCAAGTTGATTTCTGCTACGAGTACTAACCGAGAATACCCCTTGATATTCTTCATTTGGGAGGATGAAATCCCACATACCTTGTAATTCTACAACTTCTTCTTCATCGGTATGCTCTTCAGTAGCATTTTCCTCTTCTTCTTCTTTTGATTCAGCATTTGAAATAGCGTTAGGGGGTTTGAAATCAGTTGAACAATTTCTTTTAAAAGGTCTGTATGGCTTTTTAGAAGACGTTTCTGCTACTTGCTTCTTAATGTCGACCATTTCGTTAGACATGGTCTTCAAAACTTTTTGTAATCCTTCTAAATCAAATGGATCTTTGGCTTGCTTTTTCTTGGGGTCTTCTTTGAAAGAGACCTGCTTAGATTTTCGTTCTTCCATCGCATTTTTCTTTTCTAAGGCCATAATAAGTTTCTCTACTGCTATTGCTTCTTTCATATTTTCAACTAAGGTTGTTTTGTTAGTCCTATCAACAAAGATTGCTAAGTTTTATGGTAAAGCAGTACTGTACCATTCACTTCACACTTCTTCACTAGAATGAGAAGCAGTAGGAATTTTGTTTAGGATTTTATTGAAACGTAAATTGAAATCTTTGATAGGTTCTCTTGACTCGGCCATAAGGTTAGACAAGTCATTGATCAGTGTCGCTGTAGACCTGTCATCACCAAACTTGGTCAATAATTGTTCTTGGAAGATGTCCCAACTAGTAATAGATCCAGATGGTAACGAGAAATACCATGATCTGGTTGTCCCTTGCAAAGTATAAGGGAAAAGTCGAACAACAACATCCTCATTAACAACTCCATTGAGATTTATAGACAACATAAAGTTATTTATATGTTCTTCTACTAGCATGCCTGCCTCAAGGTTAAACTTAGGCAGCCATTTTTCAGGATGGGCTGGTATCTGACTCAAGGGTGCAGGCATTAAGACTACCCCTGGGTTATTCCATGGAGATTGGGCCATTGTTGAACTACTAACAGAGGAAAGTGCAGAAGATGATCCCTGCGGTTGAGAAGATCAGGATATTATAACTCCAGATGTTTGAGAAGGAGCTGAGGAAGTTGCAATAGGCTGATGGACGATGACCTGAAGTGGAGGAGTGGATGGTTGACTTCGCGGTGGAGAGGTTGAGATGGATGATGATGATGAAAGAGTGTCACTATCAGATCCTTTAGGAGACTTCCTTGCTCTCTTCCTAGAAGGTAGAGGTAATTTGGTTGGCTGAACACCAAACTTTTCGCTTTTTAACCTGGTAAGAGGATGAGCAGGATTGTATTGCGAAGTCACGTTGCCTTGAGATTTATCAGATTTTTGAGGAGATATAGAAAATTGTTGAAGTTTGTGAATCAAAGATTCAACTTCAGGAGGTTCAATAGTAGATTGTTCTGAAATGTCAGGGTTTTTAGCAACGGCTATTGATCCAGCGACTTCTAATTCTGGATTTAAAGTCTCTGAATGCAACGGGGAAGTCAGAGGAGATGGTGAGGACGATTTACTCTCAGAATGGTATTGAGATTTGGATTTGCTTGCCATTCACAGTTCAGGGCCCTCCTTCTAGCACCAAATATGTTGAAGCCCCGAAAATTGGGTCTACAACAAGGGGGATACCCGCCCGGTCCGGACCTTGGTTGGCAGCTCCTTTTCCATTCGGTATAGCAGGTCCGACTGGGGATATGGGACCAGTTTCCCAATTTCAGTGTGTGTGGGGGAAAGATTGATATTTCTGTTTCTAACAGTTTCTAAATGGAATACTTCTATTCTCATTCTAGTCTAATAATTATATTCTAATAAACAGGAATATGTAAATCTACACTAACCCAGGGTGTAACCTTTCCTTTATGCGATCTAAAATGATTTCAAACAACAACTAGTAATAAAGATCATTCAGCTATTATGAGAAAAGAATTCAATAAATATGAAACACTTCGTATAAAAGGTTAGATGAAACAGTTGTGAGCAACATATCGCATAATGAGCTATTCATACACTAAGCATAAATAAATAGCTATCACCGTACAAAAGTGCCAAATGATAACTCAGGCATTCATACATTAATATATAAATAACTGAACTAGAAATCACTCTTACACAAGGCAGAAATAGTTAAGAGATAGAAATACCATTTATAACTAGTCCTACTCATGAGCTTCGAGCGATAACAATTTATCTCTCCTTGATCAAATATCCACTAAGAGTACAAAAGTGAAACATCAGTAGCAGATATCAAATGCAAACATTAATAAATCATGTTCCATTCGTTCATCAAAACCTCCTTAGTTGGTACAGAAGTGCATGTTCTGGGGATAAGTTTTTGATAAATTTCAGGACCCTTCTTTAAATGCATGAGAAGGGTTTAAATACTACTAAACTAATTCTAAAAATAAATTATTACAAAAATGTAGGATGTGGTTTAAATGATCGTCCTCTTTTCAGGAAAATAAAACAAAATTAAAGCTAAAATTAAATTTAACATTAAACTACTTCTGTATTTGGTCCTTAAAATCGCACGCATGCAGCATCTGTTTGAGAAGAGTCAGCTGGCTGACTTCCGCTTTTAGCGGAGCTGAGAAAACAGAATCAGCTAGAGCTGGCGCCATTTTTTCGGCTGAATTGATGATACACTTAACAGTCATCCACTGGCTATGTGGCTTTACCAAGTAAGCCCAGTAATAATCCCAGTTTAACTTGGTTAACCCTTGGACTGCTTTTGCCTTTTCTTGAGCTCTCTATTTCCAATCTGCTTGTAGCGTTATTTTCTTGTGATTTTCAGGACTTGCAGGTGACTGGGCAACTAGCAGCTTTCCTAATTTCAGAAATTTTTCTCAGCGATGCGCAATTAGCGCTAGGCGCTAATCGCACGTCGGAAACTGCCTCCGTTTCTTGATCCGAGTTTCCTTGATGCATTTTTCGCCTTTTGCACTTTTTCCTTCCAACAGATATAAAGTTCAAAATTTGTAAAAATAATACTTCTGTGAATTCTTGACCTTGAGTCTTAAACTGTTTGTTTCTAATTTCTGCACTGTCCAATATCCACTTGACCATGTCCGTGTATGGGAGGATTTTTGGCCTTGCTGCTATCCGGTGTAAGAATGAGCAAGCTAGCTCTGAAAGGGATGCTTCTGAAGAACCATTTGAGCCCGCGGTAGCAACTACTTCCATTACTCTGGGATTTTCCTTTTCGAGCAGATTATACATGCCTTCCCACGTAGCTATTCCTGTGTCTCTGTTACAGGTTGTGTCTGTATATAAGGGTGCCATTTCCTTTTCTTCTAAGCTCGGGGCTTTTCCTTTCTTTCCCATTTCAACCTGCCTAATGTTTTGTATTCGCCTCTGTTGTTCGTTCCTGCAATTCACAAGTAAAGAGAAAATGAATGACAGGGAAGGGTGATGGGAAAAGTTTTAAATGTCACAGACATATCAAGCATACCACCTTACGTGAAATGATTCTTTCGATAAGCATGCACCCATAATCCATAATAACTGACAACTACCTCATTTATTAGCATTAAAGTGCATAACCAGGTGTCATCTTAGGGAAAATACTTTTCTTGAATAACGCGCCCAAAAGATCTGCGATGAAGCGATTTTGCGATTTGCTTCGCAACATCACAATATCGCAAAATCGATCGCTCGTGACATCTCATTATAGTATTATCGCTGCATCGCGAAATCGCGATATCGCAAATCGCAGAAATGTTATATATGACAGATTTCGTTAACATGTTTCCTACGAGATGCGATCTTGCGATCGACGTTATCGCATATCGGCAAATTTTAAAGTGTTTCATGTAAGTTATGCTGAATGCGGTGCGATATTTGTTTATTATCACATATCACGATCTCACAAATGTTGGAATCGTGCTTATAAGGTGGCATCCCACTATCTTATGCGATGCGATATTTCCTAAGGAAAGATTTTATTTTACCTTATCATAAAACTTAGCTTTTTTGGATTTTTCAAGAGGGTTTCCTAAGCTTATGATGGTAATTTTATTCAAAAAGGAAATTTAAACACTATTTTAATTTTTTAGATTTTTAACTAAGGGTCCCCTCTTATTTAGTATTAGGAATAACACTCAATAAGAAGGGGGGTTGTTGCTGGCCACAACACCCGTATGCCCAGTGTTGCACGCAGTTGTTTCACACTTCTTGGTGCCTCTAAATTAATTATAATTGCTATTTTAGCTAGGTCGACCATTAATCCTTGTCTGCACACCACATGGCCCAGCAAGATTCTAAAAGGAACACAAAACAAAGATTTCTTCAAATTGAGCACGATCTGATAGCTCCGGCATGTATCCAACATCAGTAGTAGGTTGGATACATGGTGTTTCACCAACCTGAACACCGTCCAATCGTCAAAGTATACCTCCAGAAACTTGTGAATGAAGTACTTAAACACCGTGATGACTACGTGTGAAAAGATCATCGACACGTTCTTTAGCCCAAAATTCATTATATTATACTGAAATAATTTCCATTCAGTTGCGAAGGTCATTTTACTTCTATCTTTCGGCTCGATCTTGATTTGATGGTACCCTGAATATGCTTCATGTCCTCCTACATTATCCAACAATTCATCAGTGGACAGAGTTGGAAAGGGATCATGTACACAGGTGTCATTCAACTTCCTGAGATCTACACATATCCTTATTTCATCCTTCTACTTCTCTTCCTAAACTACTATTGGGCTCACCCAATCATACTCTTCTACTGGTTCAATAATACCCACCGCAAAAATTTTATCCAACTCTAAGCAGACCCTTTCTTTATACTTCGGATTGAGGCAGTAAGCCCTCTGCTTGATCGGCTTCGCGTCTGGTTTCAACATAATTTTCATATCTCCTAGGTCCCCTATTATGCCCTTCAGGTCTGAGAACTTTGTAGGGAACAAGTCCTATTATTCGAAGAGAAATTCAATGACCTTATCTATTGCTGCATCATCCTAGTAGTCCCCAATATTTGCAAATTTCAGCTCCGCCTTTGTTCCAATGATCACTTGTCTTGTTTTTAGCGGTGCGGTGATATCTGGATTTTCAATTTGTGGTCCTTCAACTTCGTGGTGACCTTCAGTCTCTAGGATATTAATGTTACTCATATCCTCATCCTCTTCTTTAGCAGTCACATTGTAGCACTCGAGCGCATGGCGCACCTAGGTGGTCCAATCTGATTGAATTAAGTCCAAGGGATCCTATAGTATTCTGAAGATCGCTACCTTAACTTCCTGCAATGCCTCATAAATACATTCAAATCCATCCTCAACACTAAACGTCATCAAGAATTCCTGTTGCAAAACGTCCCATTCTTCAGTGCCATGGCGAAGATCTGTTTCCAAGTACTAGTTCATCGGTATTACATCCAAAGTATGACAAAACAGATGCACCCATTCATGCTGAGGCTCCGCTCCATAAACCTTAGTCCATTTGACCAGGTGATCGTGTGGGTCATCCCTTCCATAATATTTCTCTGTTAGCCGCACTTGTGGGTGAAGAAACTGTAATCTCATCATCTTTCTGTACACGTGCCAATCATCAAAACTATATTTGTGCGTACCCCACCATCTCACAGGTTTAGCGCGCAACGCCCAATCTAAGGCCTGGAAGCAATGATTCTCTGGCACTTCCCTTTTGAATGCATAAAAAAATTTATCGACATCAGTTAAATCATCATAGTAAGGCAAACTTCTTACCTCTAATGATACACAGTGCAACGACTTGGTCATCATATTACAGCGCAACTTAGATACTTCATGCAATTGATTATGCCTGTACTCCAACTCCTCATCTGAATCTGATGTGCAGGAACTTTCATGGTCCTAGGAAATGCATCCATCTGCTGTCAGATTCACTCAATCCTGATCTCACGTCATTATCTTATAAATATGGTCCAAATCATCATCGCTTCCATAATTGCGGACTGGTTCAGTATAGCGCAGTCCTTCGCAGGGTCTAGGGGCACTACTACGCGGAGAGCTTTCTTCTCAAATATCATCTTCTTCTCTTCAAATTGATTAGCCCATTCATGTTAGTGGCCCAATCAATCCCAAGGAGCGTAGGGTAGGGATTGCTGTCATCCATAATCTCTATCACTTCAAAATCAGCCAATGTGCTCGCACCCTCAATATCAATTGTCACTCCCTGCAATCTTCCCATGGGGATGCATTTTTGCTTATTTTCCATTCTTAACTAAATCAGAGACCACTGCAGCAAAGGTCTCCCCATCCTCTCCCATGTCTATTTAGGCAAAATATTCGCATCCGACCCTAGATCCAGAATAACTTGATCCATCTCATATTCTCCTATCTGCGTAGTGAGCCTCATCTCAAACCCCATTCTTGCCTTATTCTTACCAATCTTCCTAACTACACGAGGTCCGTCAAGAACATTTTCTTTTCCGATGCATTTATTTATCAACTCTTGCAGTCATTTCATAGCCTTGCTATTACAACGCAGTTTCATACATGTCTCCAAGAAAGTAGTAAGCATGGAAGGGTCCATCTCTTCAGCTGGATTATCTTGACTTCCTGAGGTAGAGGCCTCAGCAAAGATTTTCTTTGCTTCCATAAATGTTTCTCTTACACACTCTAGATCAGACCCGATCTCCTTTTCTAGCGCTTTGTGGACCCATTCACTTTCTTCAGGCTGCTTTGCCTTATCTTCGCTAGTCATCACTCCACTCTGCATCATAATATTTACCTTAGGATCCTCTTCGCCACGCTCAGCCCTCATCATCTTCCAAGTTCTGAGTCGACTGCTGAGGCTGCGCCCACTTTTCATGTATCTTAGCTAATAATACAGGGCAATCATCGGTTGGATGGTCAAACTGAGTATAATATCAGCATGACAAACGTGTCGGGTTCATGCACTCTCATGTGTAGTGTCTTGGTCCTCCATAGTTGTAAAAAATAACATATCCCCGACCTCTACCAGTTCCTCCTCCACCTCAGCCTCGTCCGCGCCCCTAGTATTCACCACGCTCCCCCAGCGCCTTGGTCCGGAGGTCAGGTTTCTACCTGCACCCTATATTCGGGTGTTCTATCCATCATTAGCTCATAACTACAACAATTATGCTCATCATGACCCACCTATTGACAAAAGCTGCAAAAGAGATGTTGCGGTGTCTGTATAAAGTTCTTTAGCAAATGGAAATTGTATGTCACATGTTTTCCAACTACCTGACAGATAGCACACCATAGTGTGGGCTCTGTACTTGGCCCTGCTTGAGCTTCCAGCCTCAGAGGCATCGGTCCCCCTACTGCAACATAATTCATGAAGACTGGATAGTGATCTTTGTCATACCCCTGACTTTTGCACTTCAGGCACCAAACTTATTCGCGCACCTCTGGCCGAACTGTTCTATCTTTCTTCAGACTCTGAAACTCTAGGCATAGGTTCAACAATTGTGCTTGAATCTTCTGAACCCCTAAATTAGCATCTTACATAGGTGTCTCATGAAATCTCATTGCAATATCTAGGGCTTCCACTTGGGTTTCAATATTTTGCTATGACAAAGCAACCATTAGATGAGCCAGGGGCAAAGCCACAAACCATTCGCGGTGCTGCCCATCTGTACGATTCATGTTGGCTTCACAGATTGTGCACTTCAACCTATAATCCTAATCCTAGGGTGTCTTGGTAGGCTTCATCATGATCTCCTGGAATGCCACAATTGACTGAGATTTTGATTTGGGCCTGCCGAATTCCTTATTCAGAGCGGTCTGAATATTTGCTAATGAAGTCGTCGGGTTATCAATGCAGTACTTGATGTACCATGTCAGCGCGCATTCCTACAACGAAGTAACCAACGTTGATTTCTTCATCTGATCATCTGTAATACCCTGACCTTCGCATACATCCTTTGCAACGAACCAAAATTGGTCTGGGTCCTCAGCTCCCGACCTCTTGAACACAGGAAATTTTACTGGATTCGTCATATTGGATGGTGGCGGTGGTGTGGGTGAAGGTGTATGCGGCGGAGGTGAATATGGAGGTGGTGTGAGTATATGGGGTATTCGTGGGAACCCTTGTCTTATCAGTAGAACAATGCTCTATGGAGAAGCCTATGTTGCTTCCTCGTTGTCACTCAGAGGAGGTCCAATCAGCGGGCTATATTCAAGACCTGTTTTCCCTCTATCCCTAAAGATATTTCTACTTTGCATAGCTCCAAACATCAAAGTAACTACATAACCCACTTTTCACACAAGATCATCTTAATCCAAGTATTTAAATACCTTAAATACTTACCTCGTAGTCCCTTGAAGAAGCAGTGCTCTGCTTCATTATAATTGACCGAAGTATCGATCGCGAACTCTGTCACGAATCCTCCTATGATACGACCGAGCCAATGATCAACAACATGTGTGATCTTATCTTCAGAGGCTTCTAATCTCCTAACTAACTCAAGGGTTCAAACTATTGGACCATCAAGCCTCCACCTTCCTTGGTCATTTCCAATTTACGATCCACTCGTATAATTTGACCGGGAAGAAACAGAAGAATATTTCATGTATCTTTGTGTACAAATATCTATACAACCATTGTTCTTTCGTCAATCGCGGATTCTTGTTATCTTGCGTCGTGAATTCATGGATCTCTCTATCCAACCAGTCTTCGATCTCCTTCTTAGTTGGATTCCAGTGATGCGGCATCACACATCTCTTTATGCAGATCCCGGTCCCGACAACGGAACCATTTGTTGGCTTGATGGGCCCTGACCCAGGTTCAGTGTTAATTAGCCAAGAAAATCCCTACACTATTGGCCCTTTCAGCATCAATCCGCAGAGCGCAGACTAAAGTCTCACCTAAAGCAGTATGGGAGGATGTAAGAACCAAGTTTCCTCACCTAGAGATGGTAGTGATGTCGGTTTATACCATAAACCTTCCTTCGCACAGGTCGATAAGCCTTTTAGGGCTTATTGATATACTTCTCTTAGTCGTCCTATAGACGTACATGATGGTCTACGACTATCCTTCGCGTACCCTAATTAGGCAGATCAGACACTTACGTGCCTCTGTAATTACTCTTACTTCTCTATTTACCTATATTAGCTTAAGTATCTGATAACTTCAACATGCATTAAGATGATCTTTGCGTAAACAAATATTCTTACTTACGTTCATATAACAAAGAAAAACATGTGGATTCATGCATCAATACAACATTAAAACATAAACCAAGTATTCATCATAACATAATCATATGCATTTATAATAGAAGTAAAATAGATCATACACAGATAATTCCAGAATATTTATCTTTATTGATGCTTCAGATCTTCTTTACAGACTCTAATCGCCCTACACACACAATTGTGGACTTCTACCCTAGGCCTCTGTGCACACAGCTACAGAGCCTCTTTCCTACACTAAGACTTTTCGCTCTTAGCTCTCACCGACCCATTACATCCATCAATGACTCAAAACATACCAAGAACAGAATTGCTTAGACTCTTCTAAGACTTCCCTTTTTATACAATCCCATGGTTCAAAAACCATGGGTAGATATCCTAAATCCGACATGACTTACATAAACTAAGAGTGGAAACCCTTTATGACACTTCACATCTTCGCTCTCCGCGACCACAAAATGTGGAGACTTTACACTTCTTATACAAAAACTTGGGCTTTCTGCCCCAAAACTTTGCCTTTTAACCGCAAAAATGACCCTAGAGGACCCATTCCCAACAGTCACCTGAGAGGTACACTGGATACATGTCTCTTATGGGAGAATGTGTTGTGACAGAGGCATCTTCCTTTAAGGAAGCATTAAAACAGATGGTTTTGGTTGATGCCATGGTGGCGGAGTATGACTCCATAGTTCATAACAGTGTTTGGGATGTGATCCTCAGACCATAGGACAAGTCAGTGGTGTGCTCTTGTTGGCTTTACAAGGTAAAGCAAGCTGCAGATGGTAGTGTGGAGAAGCACAAGGCTAGATTTGTGGCCCATGGATTTTCACAGGTAGAGGGGATTGACTATGATGAGACCTTTGCTTCTGTTGCAAGGTACTCATCAATCAGATCTATATTGGCACTAACAGCACAGATGGGTTGGAAGATACATCAGATGGATGTGAATGCAACCTTCCTTAATGGCATGATTGAGGAAGAGGTTTACATAGAGCACCTCATAGATTTCGAGACCTTTGACCATGATTCTCATGTGTGTCCGTTCAAGACAGCGTTGTATGAGCTGAAGCAAGCACCCCGTCCTTGGTACACCACGATAGATAGCTACTTCACTGGGTTAGGCTTCACAAAGAGTGAAGTGGATGCAAACCTGTACCACATAGTGGTGGAAGGTAAACTATTGATCATTGTAATTTATGTTGATGATCTCATACGGATAGGTGATGATCAGCTGATCAAGTCTTGCAAGGATGACCTTGCAAGAGAGTTTGAGATGAAGGACATGGGGCTCATGCATTACTTTCTTGGCATGGAGGTATAGCAAGGAGATTGGGATTTGTTTGTGTCTTAGGGAAACTATGCCAATGAGATAATCAGGATATTCCACATGGAGAGAAGCAAACATATGGAGACTCCTTCAGCAGGTAACTGACAGAAGGAGGATGCTACTTCGGGGGAAGTAGTGGAAGCTATTTTTTACAGGCAGCTTGTGGGATCACTCATTTACTTGGTGAACACATGATCAGATTTGTGCTATGCAGTTAATCAACATAGTCAAGCGATGGTTAGGCCTACCAAGATGTGTTGAAATGCGAAAAATCATGTGTTGAGATACATCAAGGTCACTTATCAGTATGGATTATGGTATAGACGGACAGAGGGAATGAAGATTCAAGGCTTCACCAATACAGATTGGGCAGGCAGTCCATCCGACAGGATGAGCACATCGTAAGGGATCTTCAGTATTGGGTCAACGACAGTTTCTTGGTACAATAGGAAACACAGATTGGTTGCACTCAGTTCGGCAGAGGCAGAGTATATGAATGCCAGTCAGGAAACATGTGAGGCCATCTGGATGAGAAAGATCCTAGTTGGTTTGTTTGGTTAGCAGATGGATCCAACTATGATTTACTGCGACAATCAGCGTTGTATCAAGCTCTCTGAAATCCAGTTTTTCATGATCATTCCAAGCATATTGATATCTGATATCATCATCTCAGAGATTTTGTATTGAGGCAATTATGTTGTTAGAGTACATCCCCATGGAGGAGCAAGATTCTGACATTTTGACAAAGGCATTATCAAGATGTAAATTTGATTTTCAGAGAGGTAGGATCTGGGTAGATGATAATCCATTTCTTGTTGAGAGGGAGTGTTGAGAAATGACAACTAATTTTGTTGATGCACTGAGATGTCTTTTTACAGGAAATCTTAATTCCTACATTAATTGTCAACCCAAGGCAAGTCTTTTTCTTTCAAGAGTGTTAGCACTATATATGCAGTGAATTCAAAGGTTAACTAATAACAGATCATTGCAATTGCTAATGACTATCTTCTTTAAACTAAATCTAAACAATTCTAAAATAAATTCATAACACACTCCGCGATTCTACTTAACCTATCATGAAAGCAAATGGATCTGAATACAACTTGCAAAGAATCACGCTTGGTAGTCTTAGATAGAATTGAAGCTAACTCGCTCACTCATGAA
This sequence comes from Pinus tabuliformis, assembly GCA_031772625.1. NCBI lineage: Eukaryota > Viridiplantae > Streptophyta > Pinopsida > Pinales > Pinaceae > Pinus > Pinus tabuliformis. The sequence goes on along the minus strand of CM062817.1, from coordinate 989,754,837 downwards.
AACTGTAACAATTGAAAACAATGGTAATTAAACAGCAAATACTAATTAAACAACAAATCCTAATTAAGCAGCAATTTTGAATTGAACAGCAAATATGAATTGAACAGCAATTCCAAATTCAACAACAAATCTAAATTGAAAGGCAATTCCGACTTGAACAACAAATCTAAATTGAAGAGCAATTCCAACTTGAACAACAAATCTAAATTGAACAACAATTCTGAATTTAACAACAATTTTGGATTGAACAACAAACGATACAGGAATAACAAATTTTATCTAAATAGCAAATGACTGTAGAAGCATAAATCAATTAATTCTATCTCTGAAATCTATGATAACATTACTTGAAAGGAACAATGACCTGAGTTGGAACTAGCATAACCAATTCAATCAAAAGTATTACTCGCATATAACACACGATCAATCTGAATCTCAAATGAACAACAAAAGCAAATTGAATCAACAATCCTTACAATAATCAAAAGTAATATTAACTTAACATTAACAAGAAATCAAGAATGAAATAGAAAAGATTATGACACAAGTGAAGCAATATCTTCTCTTTACTGGGCCCAAAGTCACCAGAAGTCTCCACTAAGAGATACTCAAAATACAAGTATGAGTTAAACGCATTATTTCTTCATTAATATAAGTAACCAAGTTATAGCATCCAAAATAACAGTATTATATGTCAAAAAGAATAATTACAAATTGTCAAATTATGAACTCTGTGCAGTTTTGTCTTTCGGCCTTATATATTACATTTAGAAAGTAAATAGATAAAAGCGAATCATCAGGATCATGGGATCCTGAGGATTTCTCTATATTTGATCTGATTCTGTCATAAAATAGTCATTGGTTTGCCCGGTCTTCCATTGTCCTACCTTGCCTCTGACACTGTCGCTTTCCCTTATGAGATGCCACCGTTCTATCGATTGGGCACCTATCGCTCAATTCGTGACTTCTGCACATAAAGATAGTAAAAATCATTTTTTCCTTCTTAGATTCATCTAATTTGTTACTGATTACTTTTACACGACTTTAACTATTATTTCCTATACTTTAATTCATAAACAGAGATAATCATGTGAGGATGAGTTCTAAATAAAGCGATTACCAAGGAGAAAACATACCTTTTTCTTAACCCAACAGACTCCCCAACTTACCTTGTTGCATGACCTCATGCAATTAAATAGTTGAGGTGTAGCTGAGTTAGGGAATAGGCAGGATATACCTGCTCCTTATAAATTTTGAAGCCATTTTTATTTTTAAGTATAGCAAAAGCCTGGTTAAAGTCTTGATCCCTCAAGGCATAGTCACTGCAACACATATATGGAGGATACCATGTTATTGGAGTTCTATACCGACATCCCATGCATTCAAGCCCCATGGTTAAGACCGTGTTACTGTACTTATGCAAACGAGAGGAGGCAGCTTTAAAGTTTCGGTATCCAAATGGTTCTCAGTTTCTAACAGTAGTGTTCGAGACTTCCCACCTTTGTCTGGTTGCAGATATGGATTCCTCCTTAATCTCTTGTAAGTACCCCTTTCCAACTTGTATAATATTTGTGCAAAATGGCCCCAATTGGCCCACAACACCATCTTGCTTCATGAATTTCTTGTGCCTAACCAAGAGATGTAGGGGTTTTGTAGGTTCCCCACTGACCCATAGTTCGATTCCTTCTTCATGCTTTCTAAAAGAATTGTGAGCCTTGGCCCACTTGAGTTAGTTAGTAGCAAAAGAGAGAAATTCCTGGAATTGTACATCCCCTATAAAGGGGCCAAGGTTGATGTCTCTGTCATCTTCCATAAAGAAATTCTGCATATAAATTTCACAAAGGAGGCGTTGTACCTACTCATTCTTTTCTCTAAAGCACTTGATAAAGTTCGGGTTAGTTTTGATTTCCACAGACTTCCCAGCCTTAATAGATTTGATTTTCAATAGGAGGTCTCTTTCCAGCAGGAATAGGGCATAATTTGTAGTAGCAGCTCTGCAAGACAGGGTGTTTGAATAAAGAGAGAAGACAGTCTCCAACTACTCTTTAGCCTTTTGTAATTTTTCCTGTGCATTCTCAACCTTTTTCTGTTCAGACTTGTACTAAGCGAAGGTCTCATCCTCAATCGCTGTGAGTGCCTCAAACTTTTTCTTTAATTCTTGATGCATCCGTAGGGACACTACCTCCTCCTTGTATTGGGTTAATTCCTACTGAACCTTTAGTAGTTCATTCTGCATTCTCCTAATAAATGCCTCCCTTACTAAGGGAATATAAGCAAGTGTCTCCTCTGTTTGGGCATCATTATATCATGTCTCCATAGGCTCAATTTGGACAGTAGCCTTAGCTGCTTCTTGAGTTATGCAATAATCAATTGGGATGCTTTCTTCAGCATCAGTCTGAATGACAACGTTCACAGTAGGGTAGTCCTTTTGGGTCTCCTACAAACAAACATAGGGGTCTTCAGTCTACATTTCAGTGTCCTCTACAAGACAAGGCTCTATCTGAGTTTCCTTTGAATAGACCAAAAGAATCTCAGTTTGGGTTTCAGTATGCATTCCAAAACAATGTAATGTCTGTGTTCCTGTGGTCTCTATTTCCACTTCCAATTTTCTTGCTTTGATGGCCTCTTTTAACCATTGTCTTAGTTACGCAATTATTCACTTATGTTTTCTATATTTTTTTAGCATTTTTCTGAGCCTGTCCTTGTAGGACTTCTTTATTCTAGGACTTCCAACTGGTGGTGGTGCAATTGCATTTTCCTCAGGTTCATGCTCGAGTGGTATTGTGTCAGCATCAGGGAGGGTTTCAACTAGAACTGTATCTCCCAATGGAGCTTCACCTTCTAGTTATTCTTCGACATGAATTTTTCTCTCAGGAGACCCCAATACAATGGTGTCTCCTGAGCAGTTATTGTTCTCCAGTTTTTCTTCTAGGTAGGCCTCATCCTTAGGGGACTTAGAAAAAATAGTATTGCCTGGTTGATTTTCATCTCCCAGGGTCTCATCTGCAGGATTTTCTTTAGCTGGGGGGTCCACTGGACCAGTATCTATTCTCTGATTTTCTTCTCTAATAGTTTCCTCTTTATGAATCTCAGCTTTAAGGGGTTTTCCCACAGAAGGGACTCATTCTCTCTGTTCTTCCAAGAAATAAGTAAATGGTAGGGTTTGATGACAACCAGGGCTATCAGTAGAGGCACACTAGTTGGGGGCACAATTCTTTCCTTCAACATTCTCAAATTGTTCTCTTCCCTCGCCAAACATCCCCATGTTTTCCAATACCCTGGCCACCTCTTCCTCATAGTCTTGCAAAGTGGTATTCTAGGGACTTGGAGGTGGTGTGAGCGATGGGTCGGCCTCATTTGTTTGAATTTGGTTATGCCGATGGGACTTCACCCACATAGAGCACCTTTGTTTTGTTGGGTTCAAAGGCATAGAGGAATTTTTCCTCTTCAGTGTCCTTCTTGAACCTAGGGTTCTAGGCCCTTGTTGTTATGTTACTAGGTTTTCTGGAGGTGGGGCCAGAGTAGAATTTACAATATTGTCCCAGGTTAACTGCTATTGGGCCAATCCATGTATGATAAGAAATTTAATCAGTCTGTTATGACTGATGACGATGCGTGGGTCCTTAGCTTTCCTAACTCGTCGAGCGACATCATGTAATAGAGAATTCAAATCAAACAAAAAATTAACTAAAATTTTCTATTTTAGGATGGCTAACAATTTGCGTTGACACGGCTTTACCACATCCTCGCGACCATCGCATGTGATGTACCATTGCGGGATGACTGCCAACACCTTTCATGGTTGTTTTAACGTTGGAGGGTGAATCCCTTTCCCTGTTCGCGCAAATTTCTCATCTGGGTCCTGGAACACTGCAACCGCATTGTGCAGAAGGACATGCTTGTCTGTCCACTTTATTCCCTCAGCTGGAAGTACAGTGACTTCAGCTATGACCGCTTCGGGTACTATTATATCCATGCCTCTTACTGTGGTGCTGTCATTTTGCAAATTCTACAAAAATTCAAGTTTCATTTCTTCGTGAAATCCCTGTAATTTATTCAGATATTGAAGCCATCCTGCGCACTCGAGAATTTCACAAGCCTGGTCCGATACCATGAGTATTGTGGACTCATTTCGAATAGCTCTACCTCTCATGGCTACTATGTTCCTGTGACGGGTTCTCCTGCATGGACTTCTCCTGTTCTTTCACAATTTAGAACAGCAACAAATATTGTTAAAGCAATTAACAGGAAAATGACGTTGATTTGGGAATTAACAACATATACAGTCAAGTCATTTGTCTCATCAACCATTTTTTATGGAGGCTCATAATCAATTTGCATGCCATCCATAATGGTCGTCGTCATTTCTCCAATCAGAAATACCTTGCTAATTATTACGCATATCCAATCATCATGTAGTGTTTACCCAAAAATCAATTTAATAATTAGCATTCAATTATTCATAACTGTCACACACGTTATTCATACGCAGACCATCCTCCCTCCAATGGGAAAAAGAATGTCCATGTCCAACAAGCATGTGAAAAGTAAGCGCATGAATTGAGGATTCATAAATGCAAACAACCAATCTAGAAAAGAGGTGAAATTTATGACAAATAAATTAAAGCAAGACAGTATGAGAGGAAAAAATGGCCGAAAAAAGATAAAAACATATATCCAAATTATTATGTGAAAATATTTTCACCTCAAGAGGTATTAGTAATAAACGCATAATTGGCGGTAAGTAGTAATGAATTTCACGAAATGATTGGACAAATATAATATAATGAATATATAACATAAGTTACCATGCTTATTGGCTTGTAAGAGTGTTGTTCAAATGGGAAATATTATTAGAAATGAATCCATAGGTGGCAATAGAATAGAGAGCATTTGGTAGTGGAAGATAATACTCCAATACCATAAGAGCCACTACTGCCAATAGGCATTCATAGCCTCGACAGGGTTTCTTTTTAACCCCACAAATGATCCAGAGTCCTCCATTTAGTATGTAGTTGATTCTTCTTTTTCTGCCATAAAGAGACCACTATGTTGGCATGGTGACCAAATGATCATAGTGCCATTCACCAAGATATAAAAAAATGATCAGGCTGACTTGTAATGAGACCCCCTGTCCTTCTAACAGTTTTTAATCATCAAGAAGGTCATTACCTTGGTTTGGTAGCCAAAAATGGAATGTCACCTGTTACCTATTTATGATCATGGTAGGCTGGCTCATGATGAGACCCCTTATCCTCTTTAAGACAGTGTTCATTGCATTTTCATATTTCTTTATTTTCATTTTTCTCATCTTTTGATGTTTTTATAAAAAGAGGGAGGCTCATTTGCTCCTTAAGAGTCAGGGATGGTGTAAGAAGTACAAATATGCCAATGAAAGGGTATACTTTTACCCCCATCTCATCATTTCAAAGGGATTTTTCCATTTGAAAGTGTGGTAAATAAGCCAGCATGGTTTGAAATAATGAATCACTTTATGATGTGTCCAAAAAGAAAGATGTTTAGCCAATCATTATAGAGATGCACCATATTAGCTTTTGGATAAAGATAACCATATAGAGGCTTCATAAATCATAATAGTGTTGACATTACTATTTCTCTTTATGTTAGGCACAAATCCACTTAGATGGTGTTTATTCAAAACATAAAAGAAAAAGAAGATGGCACAATGATCGACAATGAATCAATAAAAGAAATCACAATTCGTCCTAAAATAAAGACAAAAGTGTTGTTCAATTAATTTAAGGACAATCATTCAATCATTTGAACAACAAAATCGAAAACAAAACAAAACTGTCATTCAATTGATTGAAAAACAATTGTTCAATCGATTGAATATCAAAATCGAGAAGAAAACACGCAAGATTTTTGTTCAAACGATTGAACAACAATCATTCAATCATTTGAACGGCAAATACAATAAGAAAAAAAACACAAAAATGTTGTTCAATCGATTGAACAACGATCGTTTAATCGTATGAACAACAAAAATTGAAAATAAAGACTCAAAAGTGTTGTTCAATCGATTGAACAGCACTTGTTCAATCGTTTGAACAGCAATTGTTCAATCGTTTGAACAGCAAAAAATTAAAGCTAAAAAGTCAAAAGTGTTGTTCAATCGATTGAACAACAATCATTCAATCGTTTGAACAGAAAAAACTGAAAGAAAATAACAACATAAAATCAATGTTCATTTGATTGAAAAACAAGCGTTCAATTGTTTGAACGATGAGAATTGAAAAATAACAAGCGCAAAAGTGTTGTTCAATCAATTGAACAATAATCGTTCAATCATTTGAACAACAAAAATTTTAAAAATAAAAAATGCAAAAAGTGTTGTTTTATCAATTGAACAATAATCGTTCAATCGTTTGAACAACAAAAATTTAAAAAAACAAAAAGTGTTGTTCAATCGATTGAATAACAATCGTTCAATCATTTGAACAGCGCAAATGTAAAAATGAAAAATGAAAAAGTGTTGTTCAATCGATTGAATAGCAATCGTTTGAACAGGGAAAATTTAAAAACGTGAGAAGTGATGTTCAATCGATTGAACAACAATCGTTCAATCGTTTGAACAACGAAAATGTAAAAAATGAAAAACACAAAAAGTGTTATTCAATCGATTGAACAGCAATCATTCAATTGTTTGAACAACAAATGTCAACAAGAACGCAGAAGTGTTGTTCAAACGATTGAACAACAATCGTTCAATGTTTGAACAGCAAAATCAAAAACACAAAAATGATGTTCAATCGATTGAACAACAATTTCCACACACAAAAATAAGTGTTGTTCAACTGATTGAACAACAATTGTTCAATCGACTGAACAACGACGCACACATAAACATAAGTGTTGTTCATTTTATTGAACAACAATCATTTAACCGATTGAATAACACTTACCAAACACCTAAAACAAGAAAAATCCTCATATTTACATGGTGGTACCTAACTATATTACAATCAATAAAAAATAATATATACATTATTTACAATTTTAAAAAATCTCAGTTTTTTGAAAGAAAAGTTGCAGGGTCATCGCTCTCTGCAGTGAAGATTTGCATGGAGGGATCCTTGCGTACCTACTAGCAGAAAGACTCCTTGGTGAGTGGTTTGTGGTAGAGACGCACCCGATGCCCAATCACCTTAAAAGAATGGCCAGACTCATCAATGGTAGTCAAAGTAAGAGTGCCATTGTTATGTACTTCTTGAATCTCATAAGGGTCGAGCCATCTTGTTTGCAACTTGCTCGGAAAGTCCTGGAATCTGGAGTCGTAAAGGAGTGCCCAATCCCCTTTTTGAAATGTCTTCTTTTTTATGAGGTTGTCGTGCCACTTTTCCCTTTGCTTCTAAATAATTGCAGTCCATTGCAAAGCTAGCAGTTGAGCTTCATCTAGTTCATTGATTTTTCGAAGTCACTTGGTTTGGGATTTTGTTAAATCCAACCCCACTTCCTGAGCCGTTCTTAGAGTTTTTATTTCGAATTTGATCAGAAAAATAGGTTCTTTGCCGAACACGAGCTGGTATGGAGAGTATCCAGTAGTATTCCTCCAAGTCGTGTGATAGGCCCACAAGGCCTCTGGCAATCTAGCAGCCCAATCTCGCTGATGTGTTGAGACTGTTTTGGTTAGAATCGCTTCAATGACCTTATTGGTGCTTTCGACCTGCCCGTTCACCTGCGGGTGATACGGGGAAGTGATCCTATGTGTAATGTGAGGGTTTCTGAGAGTGGCGGTAAGCTTGTATCCTACGAATTTCCCTCACCCATTTGTTATCACTTCTCGTGGTAAACCATACCACACGAATAGCCCAAAGAGGAAGTTAATCACGGCTTCCTCTATGGCTCTTGGTAAATCTATTGTTTCCACCCATTTCGTCACATAATCTGTGGCAACCAATATGTAGGCTTTTTGATTCAATGGTAGATGGAATGGGCCAACAAAGTCCAATGCCCATCATTCGAAGGGTTCTATGACTAGTTGGGGTTGTAGCGGCATTTCATCAGATTGGCTAGGTCGGCCCATCCTTTGGCAGCTATCACAAGCCTGGGAATATTTCTTAGCATCTTTAAAAATAGTGGGCCAATAATATCCCATCTGTAGTACCTTATGCCATGTCCTTCGATCTATGAAGTGTCCTCCGCAGGACTCATCATGGCAATATTTCAGGATGTCATAAATCTCATCCTCGTGAATGCATCTGCGTATACACATGTCGGACCCTGTGTGAAAATGATATCCACCAATCCAAGAGAATCGGGCACTGTGTTGAACGACCTGTTTTCTCTCCCTCGCTTTCAAATTCTTGGGCAGCTTCCCTACTGCCAGATAATTTTCCACATCTATGTACCATGGTGTCTTGACTGTCACAACAAACAAATGTTCATCTGGGAATTGGTCGTCCACTGCTAGTGGATCATTTACCTTTGGGATTCGAGACAGAAAATCAGTAACTGGGTTTTCCTTCCCTGGACGATCCTTAATAGTAATGTCAAATTCCTGCAAAAGAAATAGCCAACGAGTCACTCGACCATTTGTGATAGGTTTGTTAGCTAAATACCAAATGGCAAAGTGATCAATATACAGAAAAACTTGGTAGCCAGTTATGTAATGTTTAAATTTGTTTATTGCATAAATAATAGCTAAGAATTCTCTTTCTGTTACAGTATAATTAAGTTCTATAGGAGTAAGGTTTTTGCTAATATAATATATAGCATAAGGCTTCATGTCCTCTTCCTGACCGTGGACAACGCCTATAGTTACATTTAACGTGTCCGTGGCTATGTGAAAAGGCAACTCCCAGTTTGGTCCACATAATACTAGTGTCGTCGAGAGTAGCTTTTTTAAACTTGTAAAAGTTTTGTCACATTTGTTAGACCATTTAAATTCAACATTTCCAGTTAAAGCATATAAAGGTGCAGCAATTTGTGAAAAGCTTTTAATAAACCTGCGATAATAGCCTGCATACCCCAGGAAACTATGTACCTCTATCTGAGTACAGGGAGTAGGCAGTAAAAGAATTACTTGTATTTTTGTTGGGTCTACCTATATCCCTGCTGCAGAAATATAATGTCCCAAGATAACACCTTCGGTCATCATCATGTGACACTTGACATTTCTTAAACATAACCTGGTAGCAATGCATCGTTCTAAAACAATTTCTAATGTTCATAGTGCTTGATCAAAGTCATCCCCATATGGAGTAAATTCATCATATATACCTCAAGTCCTTCATTTATCAGGTCAGAAAAAATCCTAAGTATAGCTCTTTGAAACGTGGTTGGGGCATTGCATAAGCCAAATGGTAATACTCTGTAAGCGAATGTACCCCAGGGACAGATGAAGGTTGTTTTGTCTTGGCCTTCAGGGGAAATCTGAATTTGATTATAGCCACTGAAGCTGTCTAGGAAGGAAAAGAATTTCTTCCCTACCAAGGTATCAAGGACTTGATCAATAAATGGGAGAGGGAAATTATCTTTCTGTGTTGCCTTGTTCAGTTCCCTGTAATCTACACAGATATGTCGTTTCCCATTTTTCTTGGTGACAACCACCAATGGAGAAACCCATTTGTTGTCTGAAATAGGATAAATGAAATTCACATCCAGTAGCTTCTGTAATTCTTCTTTCACAATATCCTTAAGGTGCAAATTCAATCTCTGTTGAGGCTGCCAGATCTGTCGAGCATCCTTCTCGGTATAGATGCGATGAGTGCACAGCTATGGGTCTATACCCTTCATATCGGGATAATCCCAAGACAAAACCCCTTTATATTTTTGCAGGATTTGAATGAGCTTTTGTTACTGATCATTTTCCAAGCTATCTTAATGTTTAAAACTTTTCCTTGTTCAATTTCCACCGGCTTGTTGTTATGAACAGCAGTCATCTGGATGTGTTGATCATCAATATCCTTCAAGGGATCTTCCAATGCTTCGTTATCAAGCATTTATTTCAGCATTTGACACTTTATGTTGCTCACATCAACTGGCTGATTGATGAAATTGTTAATAACGCCATCTTCAGTCTGATCTTTGAATTCTAGTGCCTCTGCTACTGTGACTGGTGAACTGATGCTTTCTTCTAGGTATGCTGGTGGTTGTTTACATATTTTTACAATGGGCAGACTTGGTTTGGAAGGGGGATACAAAACAATATTTTTTATAGCATCCCCCTTTGCAATAGTCATTTTGCCTTCCCGACAGCCTATATATGCATCAGTTGTCGCCAGCCAAGGTGGGACCACTATCATAGGGTGCCCATCCAATCGACTCTTCGAGTTTATAACAAGAAAATCTATTGGATATTCCCATGAATCAACAAAGACCGCGATATCTTGTAGAGTTCCTTCTAGCCTTACCACCGAACAATCAACAAGTTCTAGTAAGGTGGTGTTTGGTTCCAAGGCTGTAATACCAAGTGCTTGACAGGTTTCTGCTATTAAAATATTAATGGTTGCACCCAGATCAACTAGCGCATTGGGAAAAGAGCGCCATATATCTGAACTGTCACTATGGGATTCCTAGGATATTCATACTTTACCAGAGTCTCCTCTCCCAAGAGTAAATCAGATAAGGTTCCTACAACATGAATGGTGGGTGAAGTTTTTGCTTTCCTCACAGGCTTCTTTACACATAACTCTTTAATTGTTTTAGCATAGATGGGAATGTCCTGAATGGCCTGGAGGAGTGAAATTTGTATACAAATATTTTTTAGTTCCGCTACAAGATCAAAATCTAGGTAAACAATCGGCTTAGGTATCATTAACCTTTCGGGGAACGGGGGAGAAGTGACTATGAGTTCCTCTAGATCTTTCTATTGATCTGTCTCTTCTCCTTGTTTCATTTCAGTATCAATTACAGGTGGTGGTATATGTACATGTGGTGTTTCGATCTCAATTGATGACTAATCCCTATTTTCTTTAGGGGTGATGATATATCCTGACCTTAATCTAAGTTCATTACATTCTTTTTGGTCAATTTCATAGTCTGAGCTTTCTACAATTTTCACCAGCTGGACTGATCTATTATTGGGATTTGGATTTGGTTGGGCTAGTAGTTGAGGGTGCAAAAGAGGCTGAGGATTTTGTTGTAATGGATAAGGAGCTGACAATGGGAGTTGAGGTTGAGGACTTGTCCCCATAGGAGTGTTGGATATTCCCAAAGGTCATTGCCTATTTGTAGACCAATTCAGGTTTTGAGAAGTGGAGTTAGGCCACTGGGATTGATAGGGATTGCCTTGCCAAACAGGAGTAAAAGGAGAATTTGGCCAGCCATTACCCAGAAAGGATTGAGTTGACCATGGTGTCATAGGGAATGGCTGAGGTTTCCAATTTGAGTAGTGTGATTGGCCTTTCCATGTTGCCCCAGGGTTCTGTTGCTGATTAAACTGTGAAGAAGGAAAGAACTTGGATGCATCTTGTGACATACCTAGAGCTTTGGCCTGCCATTGTCGACGCTAGTTCATTAGATATACTGGCTCTATCTCTTCTTCTACTTCCTTGAACACTACTTTCAACCCCAACAGTGATGGACACTGTTCAATGGCATGATCATTGGTACAGATAGCGCATGTCTGAACCATGTCTAATGGACACTCACGTTGGTTGTGCTTCTTCCGAAAGCGTGGATAAAAAATGGCCAAGTTTTGTTCTGCTAAAGCTTGTTTTTGTTTAGCCTATAGGACTTCCAGCTGCATTGTGAGGGTGCCCAATATGTCCGTTTTTAAATATTCTAGGAGTTACCGATTTCCATTCATGTTAGACCTCCACTGTGTGGCTTGCTTCCCCTACTCATGGGATCTCGGCTTGCTTCTCCTGTGCGTGAAATTCCTCGCGAACACCTGATACACAAGAAATGATTTCCTCATAATATGACTAATAAATATCTCCTTTCCCCATTAAATTTAGAGTTTCTAGCCACTCCTCTTTCATTCCTTTAATTAAGATAGCTCTTAGGACTTGTTTTGGTAGGGTGGTGTGTGGATATTGTTATACAAAATTTATACCTACAGATAAGTACATCTTCCCTAAGTGGGTAGTTACACTTAGAACAACAGAAGTAAATATGTTTAACCTTTTCCTACAATAGACAGATAAGATAAAGGAACTTACCTGTGATCCTTTGCTTCCTTTGATCTCCTTTGAATTGATCTAGTCGCTCCCGCTCAAACTGAATTCACTCAATTGGTACCTGCCTACATAAAAAGAAGATGACAACAATCAAAGCATGTGATCTATCTATTGTAAACAAATGGAATCGACAACATTTTAAGATACATTCATCATAGGTATAGAAAAAATTGTTGGAAAAGGAACAAACAACTTTATTGATTGATAAAATGAGAAGTTTCACCCAATATGGTTCGATCTCGTGTCACTCATCTATCTTAGTAAAAATCCTCATCACACTAATAGCACATCAATCCAACAACATAACATTACTTGACAATAGTTTCAAGTCTCAGACGAACAATATTTCTCTATAATATCCAAGTTATCGCTTCCTGATCACTATGATGAGTGGTCAATTTATAGGGAAATTCAAGTAGTTTTGTCATAAATAGGGCATTGAATGGTTTTCCATAATTGGATAGTTAGTTTCCATGGAGGCAAGGATGAGAGGATAGAGGGATGAATGATCCATAGCCTATCCAAAATCAAGCTCATAGGATGAGATAAGAGTTGGGTATCCTTCTAGAATGCTCTAGAATCAAGGAATATTCCCAGAATCATATGTCAATTTCGCTCATCCTTGCCCAACGCGGGCTAAAGTGGGCCTAAGTGCTCTATAATGCGGGTCGGAATGGGCCTACCTGCTATGCAGAGCAGTTTCCCCTGACAAGGCTGCGTTGGTCTCCCAAAGAGGCATTTCAGCAAAGTTTCAAACTAGGAAACTTTCATGGATGAAAACATTCAACACGGTGACTTGTCTAGGGCATGTAGAAACTGAAATTAGGGTTTGATGAGCCCTATTTGTATTGATCTAATCATTGGGAGTGATGTGCCCAAATAGACCTATAACAGCTACCCCGTAAAGCATGAAGTCGAAAATGATAATGTTGAGTGATATTCTTTATGATGTGATGAGGAGGATCTGAAGCGGATGGTGACCTGCATCAATTACAATACATAATATCATGATATATTTGAATTTTTCATGAATTGTTGAGGGAAGGCATACCCATACTCAGCATAGAATCTTTTCATTACATGTACATAAATCAGATAGTCATCTACAAATATAGACCCATAATAGGATGACCATCTGTGTAAAGCCATTGTACAGATGATTTAGTACTCTCCTGAAATCGTAGCCCAGATGGATGAAACTAGATCCAGGGTCTTCTATCTCGTCCAATCATTCGCTCAAGTATGAGTCTAACCATGTGAAAATGTGATCTGAAGTCGAACATGGGAAGACACTGTCTGATTACCAGCCAATGATGTAAGCTGTTAACAGACACGAGAGAAATCACTGATAATGATAATGATGTCAAAGTACTACAATACATTCTACATGGTGTGAATATATGTTTTGATGTCGAACACCATACAAATTCTTTTGGTCGAAGGTCTTTGATTTCAACCTATCGCAGGAAGCGAGAAACTTTCCATTGATGTATGCAAGCCTCAAGTTACTAGAAGAGTGTTTCTAAGTCAAATTCCTGGATAATGTGCTCATGTTGACAAGAAGCGACTCGTCGCAGGAGGCACTTGATGTATCCCCCATAGACGACATGAAACGAGTGTAATGATTTTGAAGACAGAATGTGACTGACGGCACAATGTTCAGGAATGGTGGTCATGAAAATGAAGGTTTATGAGTATTGCAAAGGATGAAGTTTACTGAGTGACTTCTCTTGAACATGTCGGCGACACTGAATGAATTGGCAGCATTGACCCAAAACCAAAGTGATGGATGGTGTGATAGACCATATGTATGATAACCATCAAGCAAATAACCCAACCCAAATAGTCACAGAGATGAATTGAAAGTGTCATGTTCAAGAGCGACTTGCTACCATAAAGTGATTTATCCATTTTCCCATTTTCCCCAGTCATTGTTGACTAGTACCTCTTTATTTTTTTTAACAAGCTTGAGGAGGATAACATATGCTTGATGTATAATTCCACCCTTCAGGTCAATCCATCGCTATGTTATGTTTTAACGAGTCTAGCGAAGGTGAATCTCGATCTTGTCATGATGGACAATTTTGTCGCTATTTGAGGCTTTAACGAGTTTAATGACAATGAGAACTCGGTCCTTTTCATGTTTAGAGAGTTTGAAAAGGGACAAAAAGAAAACTCCACAAGTTCTTTTTCGTAAATTTGTCTCTCAAGTCCGAAAAACCATAAAATAATACAAGAGAGAACCTTTTAACCATGTTCGATCAATGAATTCCTTTTTCGTAAGTAATCTATCTCAGTTCGGAAAAGGGTTAAACTTATACTGAATAGATGTCATTTCCAATCTGTTTACGAGCTGAAAAGGACAAGCGCTCGGCAATCTTGTCATGTCTTGAGAGTCTAAAAAGAGCTTAAAGAGGACCCCAAGGGGGTTCCTTTTTCGATGTTTAATAGAGCTCAAAAAAGAGATAAAAGTATTCCTTGTATTCAAAAGTACATTTTATGATCATGCACGTCAAATTCACTATGTCAACTGTAAACCTGCTCAAAGAACCACCAAATAGATTAAACATACATGTTTGTTGGTAAAAATAGGTAAGAACTATAGTTCATTCATTTAATGAATATGAAATAACCATAAAACAAGAATTTACCAAGTCATTTTACCATTCAGTTTTGTGCTTTGAACCATTTTTTACCTCAAACTTCAGCCGTTGATCACAGGAGCTTCTGTGGATCATTCTTCGTGCCATCGGCACTAGGTAGGAGATCTACCTCTTCTCTTTCATTTAAGGTCATTCTTTTTCAATTTCAGGCAAAATGTTTAGGGTTTTGGGGTCCCTAGGGTAAATATACCACACCCTGGGATCAGCGCACCCCAATGCATCAAAAACTGTGCTATAGTGTAGTAAAACAAAAGGGGAACTGCTCTGCAGCGCACTGTCTCAAGACTAGGGGTGCACTGGGCGAACTTTAGAAATTTGTTTCATCATTTCTACACAAAGTCTCTTCCGTTTTTTGTATGAAGTGGATCCTAATTAAGCCTATGGTGTGATTTCAGACTTTGATCGGATCAACATGGCTATTACTTGGCATGAAAGACAACATGAAGAACATGATATGGTTTCCCTAAATGATCCTGGTACTGTTGAGGCCCTCAGAGATTGTGGGTTACTCAAATATTTCAGGTTATCCGGGATGAGGCTACAATTAGAATTATTGCAGTTCTTAGTTCATTCATGGGATCCAGCAGAACATGTTTTTCACATAGGGGAAAAAGTGCTCCCTATATTGATCGATGATATTTACTTTCTCACAGGATTGTCGAGACGTGGTGCCCCCATTTCTCTTTCAGGTTCTGCTGATGGGGGTTGATCAGTGAGGGACTACATTCGACAATTCTGTTGGCTAGGTACAAAGCCTAGCAAGGATGGAAAGATAAACATCAAGGATGTTCGTGATACGCCCTTGCAAACAATCCTCTTTACTTATCATGTAGTTAGCAGGTAGCACGACACTTCATGTCATGAATAGATCATACATGCAGTATGCGCTCGAGGCAGTACTCTCTTTGATGAAAGAGCAGCTGAAAAAAGTAAAGAGCGGTAAGATGAAAAATTTCAGCTATGGATCGATCATAATCGCTTTTACTTTGGAGAGAATTCCATTGATGCAATCTCAGCATGTGACACTGAGTTTAGCTAGTCCTAGAGATCCACGGATGTAGAGATGGGTAGAGTTGATGGCTAGACATGCTGGTCAGTCATCAATCTCATTTTCCACTGCATTCTTCAGTTGGCTTCATCGACAACATATTTTCATTGAGGAGCATCCATATACAGGGATGGATTTTCGTGGAGATCCAAATTTGAGACTATTGAGATTACAAGTGGGTGCTCAATGGGGTGTTATAGGTAAATTGTTTTGACCTTGTATTTTGATTTTTTGAGTTTTTACATGTTTTTTTGTTTTTTGATGTTTCCAAGACTAAACTAAAAATGTTCTCATGTATACAAATGTTGGCATTGTTCAACCAATGTGTCATCAACAGGAGGTGGGTGAACCGGTGAGGAGAAATGTCAGAAGAGCAGTTCTCCAAGATTTGGATCTGGCCAAGGCACTGGTGGAGTTGCAGGATCATATAGAGGGGTTAACCCTTGGTATACCTGATGTTTGGATCTAGGAGTTACCGATGAGACTATAGCGCCATACTATTGGTGTACCTAGTCGTTGGATGAGGCTATTGCGTGTGATAGCTCAGGCAGTGACCTGTTATCATGAGCATCATTAGATATACTTAGGATGATTTACTGTATTCAGTTTGAGGTTTTGAGGCCAGATGACCAACATGTCTTGGACACAAATTTTTGTAAAAACTTTGAACATTTATGTATTTTACTTTCAGTGTTTTTGTATGGTTATGTGTAATCCTATTCAACTGTTGATGTCAATTGAAAATTTACTCTTTACATATGTCGTAAATGTCTGTTTAACACGTAATTCGCTAAAGAATCAGTCAATGTGTTAAAGTTTCTAGAAATTAGTTGATATTGAATGTAATCAAAATGTCTTTCCAAGAGACAAACTCTAAGGAACATACGGTGAATAGTTGGATTTCAGACAGTATAAACATTCGTAAGTTGTAGTATGACAAGTTGTGAGTCTTGCCTAATGATGATTCGGCGAATGCCAATCAAAACGGCATCAAAGAGGAGTTCAATCAATGCGCTATACTCAGCGATATTGTTTGTATAACGACTGGTACAAATCCCTTGAAAACTAACTAACTCGCCACTTGGAGCGAATATGGCCCATGCTGCAGAAGATAGGTTTTGTGTACTAAGACTAGCACCATCGGCATAACCAACAAATGGTTCCAAAGATTTCAACATCTGCAACAAATGCAAAGCTGATTACTAACCACATAAAAACTTGTGACACACACACACAATCAAAGCATATATACAGTGTTTTTACTACGCACAATCAAGCATAGTAATGTTTAAGATACAACCCATTTCGAGGTTGTGACAATGGAATTCCATCATAATAAACCAACTAGTAAATACCTTTTGCCAAAACACGCTTGACAATATAGGGGCCCATCCACAGTGATTCAAATTTTCCTACAACTAATTTATCGGCTTCCTGATCATAAAGCAAGACCAGGACTCCTTCTGAGAATAGGCGAGGCTTTCTATTACGGTCATATTGCCCCTTAATTCGTTTCTTATGTGGTTCATTAGCCATTGTGGCGTCACGAAATGTTTCATCTAGATGGATGAGTTCTAAGAAGCGTGCTTCCTCATCAGAAGTGTCAGGTGACAAGTCAATTTCTAGTTTTAGTGATGAAATTTCACATTGTATTGGAAAGATTGCCTCGAGACCATACACCAATTGGAAAGGTGTGAATCTAGTTGCGTTTCTTACCGAGGTTCGGTAAGCCCACAAAGTTGAGTACAGGATCAAATGCCAGTTTCGTTTGTGAACTCCTATCATTCATTGAAGCATTCGCTTAAGGATTTTGTTGATGGCTTCAACTTGTCCATTATCTGTGGATAATAAAGAGTAGAACTATCATGTGAAGTCCTAACTTGGCAGTTAATTCAGTCATCATGTGATTGTGAAAATGCGAACCATGATTTGTAACTATGGCTTGTGGTACACCAAAGCGTTAAACCAAATTGTTGAAGAAAAAAAGTGCAGCTATCTCGTCACTATTGTTTAATGTAGGCATCAGCACGGCCCATTTCGTAAAATAGTCAACTGGCCG
Source organism: Pinus tabuliformis (assembly GCA_031772625.1). Classification (NCBI taxonomy): domain Eukaryota; kingdom Viridiplantae; phylum Streptophyta; class Pinopsida; order Pinales; family Pinaceae; genus Pinus; species Pinus tabuliformis. The sequence continues at coordinate 989,736,921 of CM062817.1, read as the reverse complement.
AATGAGGGTTACATGTCATGAAATCAATGCCCCATTTTGCAAATGGTCCAACAACGACAACAGGATGCATTGGTGCAGGTGGTAATCATGTTTTACGTTAAAAAATATGGCATGCATGACAACTTCTAACAGCAGAAAATCGTTAAATATGGTAGGCCAGAAGTAACCAGCACATAGAATCTTTTGTGTGGTAGCATAACCAGATAAATGTCCACCACAAGCATGAGAATGGAAATCATTTAGAACTTTCTCAACTTCCTCATGTGTGAGGCACCTCTGTAAAATTGTATCGATACCGCATGGTAAAGGGTGTCGTCAATGATCAGATAATCTTTGGCTTGATATTGAATATGTTGTTGTTGTGAGCGAGAGGTATCGGGCTGGAAAGTTTAGGTTTGGAGATAGATCATTATATCTCCATACCAAGGGTCAAATGATGAGATCAGAAACAGAGACTCATCTAGAATTGATGGTTCTGTTGTTGAGTCAGTGGCAGTAGAGGGAAGGTCACAAAGAAGCCCGGAAAAAACTATAGATTTCTTTAACTTGGATTTGATGAATTCCAAATCAAATTCCTGCAAAATGATGATCCATTTTGAATATTTCCCCCGAGAGATTGATGTGACAAGATGTATGTCATAGGGTTTCAATCTGAAATGACAATGGTCTTTCAAAGTAGGATATAATGGTGATATCTTTGTACAGCTTGAATGGTAGCCAAAGCTATCTTCTCAACGTAAGAATACTTAAATTCCATAGCATTGAGATTACGACTCAAATAATATATCAGATGTTCAATCCCATCTTCTTCTTGGACTAAAACCATAGCAATGGTTGTATCTGCAGTGGCGAGATACATGAAATAATCGTTCTGATAATTAGGGGAATACATTAGTGATGCTAAAATCAAGGTATCTTTAAGAGCATCAAAGGAAGCTTGCGCAACCTAGTCCCAATGGAAGGGAATTCCCTTTTTCAAAAGACGAGTGAATCCTTTATGCATTTTGGCATAGTTGGGAATGAATCTCCTTAGAAATTTAGCCTTCCCTTGGAGTCTTTGTAACTGAAGTGAATTGGAAGGTGGAGGCAAATCAAGAATTGCCTTAACCTTCAAAGGGTTGAGTCAAATTCCTTCTTTGGATACTACGAAACCAAGAAAATGACCAGAACCAACACAAAACACACATTTATGTGGATTGAATCGAATTTTGTAGTGTCAGCACCGTAAAACGATGGCTCTCAAATGTTGCGGGTGATCAGTTTGTTTCCGTGAATGAGTAGGTAAATCATCTAGATAGGGTTGAACAATGTGTTTGATGTCGTGGAAGGCATAATTCATTGCCCTCTAAAAAGTTTCCCCACCGTTCTTCAAACCAAAATGGAGTTTCCTATATGTGAATGTGCCCCAGGGACAAATAAAGGTAGTTTTATATTGGTCCTCTAGGCATATATTGATATTATTATAGCTAGAAAATCCATCCATAAATGAAAATATTTCACATCCGGCACAAACATCAATTATCTGGTCAATAAAGGGAGTGGGATAGTTGTCTTTTGGACAAGCATGATTAACATCCCTATAATCAACACACACTCATATTGTTCCTTGTTTCTTGATGACAAGAACGATATTGGAAACCCAATCGGTAAGAGGGATGGGGTATATGAAACGAGCATGCAAAAGTTTTTCAACTTCTACTTTTATGGCAACAACCTTCTTCGGATGAACAGGACGAAGGCGATGTCATACCGTCTTGACATCAGGATACATTTTAATCTCATGTTCAACTATACTAGAATCAATACCTGGCATTTCCTCATATGACCAAGAAAATATATCGCAGAATTCACGAAAAAGAGCACGGTAAGTTTCAAGTTCCGATGGAAAACAAGATTTTCTAACATGGATGTTTTCTACAATTCCAAGTTTGGTCCAAATATCGATAGAAATGGTTTTTTCGATATTCGATAAGTTTTGTTCAAAATCAACTTTGTCTATAAATAGAGAATTCGAAAGGAAATCAGCGATTGAAGGGTGATTTAGTCCATTCGGAATATCTTCTATGTGGTATTGTCAGGCGGAAAGAGTCGATAGTGCGGACACAACCAACCTCCCTAGGAGCCTAAGACTCTCTAGTGACAAACAAGACAAACAAGAGCAATCCCTCTCTAAACATGCATTTACTATACGAGAAATCAAGTGTTTAGATCCTACCTATAGTCCAACGCTGTTGTAGCAGTCCAGCCTCGCTGATCCGGATGAGCTCCTCCTTCACTTCAAAACCTGCATTCACTAACAATCAAACGATTAAATAGCACTTGATAATCTCATAAAATAAAACATATTTAACACATAGACCAAGGAGTACATGAAACAACTCATAAATAACAAGTTATTGAGAAGAATGGACTCATTTGCATTAATAGGAAACAAAAGGAACAATTACAACCTGAGCCTTGGTGTTGTGCAAGTCCCTCCCAGGGTCCATCAAGAGTTCTCCTTTACTTTGACAAAGCTCACCCACTTCCAAATAGAACAAGCAAAGATGGAAATCTCTCCTCACAAGTTTCTAAATGGGAGTCCTAATTCCAGCAGCATCTACCCTTAGAAATGTTTAGCTTTCAACCTCTTCTCCTTCTGGCCCAATGCCTGTATTTATAGTGCTCGAGAGGAAGTTAATCAGGTCCACCATCAATGGGATAATCCCCTCTTTGGATGGGATAGCTCCCTCATTGATGGGATAAGTTCCTCTTTTGTAGGGATACATGAACCATCTGGAGGCGCTTCATACATGTCAAACATACTTCTAGAAGCCTCTAGAAATGACCACAAGTAACTTTTTTGGAGTGAAACTTGCGCCTTTTGACCTTTACAGGGGTACGCACCTACCCCTTTACATACAGAGCGTACAAGTACGCAGTTTTTGCGAACATCAGGTGCATATACGCAGGTAAGGCCGAGAGAATCTGCGTACCCAGAGATAAACACATTTACAAAGACTTTCTCTCTTTTTGGAGTTTGACATGGAGAGCAGAGGTATAAGACTTGGCCAGGAGGATAGCATGACTGTTGATAGAGCCATACTAACTGTAAATAGCCATGGTGACATTTTTAGTGTAACAGATTGCCCCCTAAAGTGCGAAGCCTATAGTAGATTAGGGTTTTGTATTATCTAGGAAGGGTGAAGCTCTTTATCATTTCAAAGATTATCTCGTGGAGAGCCTGGTCAGAACCTGCAATTTTCAACACAAAATACATGTATAAGATTATATCATTGCTGAGGTAGGCATTCCCATACTCAGATCAAAACTTTAACTAACAGACTAACTACTCTGATACAGGAATGATCTTGCAGTACATCATAATCATAGACTTGCGTAGACACAGTATGGACGCAGCCATCTGTTTATAATTGGTCTACTATATAATGAATACAAAACTCCTCGCAGCCCGGATGGTAGAAACTAGATCCAGGGTCTTCATCTCTACTCCCCGAATTGGTACGATTCTAGCCATGCGAATAAATGAGTTGATGTCGAACATGGTAGAAACCACTTGATTACCAGTCGATGATGTAAACCGTTAACAAGTGTGAGAGAAACCACCAGTAATGTCAATGGTTCTCAAAGTACCCAGTACAATCCATGAGATGTGAGTAAATGAGTTGATGTCGAACATTTCACGGAATCCTTCGATCGAAAGTCAATGATGTAAACTGACGTCAAAGGCAAGAAACCTGCCATTGATGCATGCAGACTTCAAGGTACTGACGATTTCTAAGTCATATCTCTAGATAATGTGCTGATGTCGATAGAAAGCGACCCGTTGCAGGCAAGCCCACAACACGAAATCATTGTTCAAGTTGAAGAAATGTTGCTGTAAGGACTGACTCAGGGATGGTCAAATGGATGACAAGTATTTTGCAGATGAAAGTTTATTTGCAGAGACCTCTTGAACACATAACGACACAACAGATGGTTTGGTTACGATTGACCCAAAGTTAATACCCGGAAACGGTTGAAGACTTTCAAAGTGGTTTGATCAACTTTTAAGGCAAAGGATTTCCCAAACCAGGTGAACGGAAAGTGTCGTGTTCAAGAGCGATGATAAGGTTCTTTTGTAACAAAAGATAACAAATAGGTTCATTCTTCTCTCTTTTCCCCCACCATTTCTGGCAAGTACCTCTTTATTTTTAACAAGCTTGAGGAGCATAACATATGCTTGATTATAAGCTCATCCTTCGGATGAGTCCAACCTAGTTTTGATTCGAACCCTAGGAAGGAGAGGTTCGTTCCTGTTTGTAATTGAACAGGTCCTTTACTGTGAAATTTTAACGAGCCCAGTATAGGAGAAACTTGGCATTTTTCAATTTTAGAGAGTCTGAAAAACTTAAGAAGACTCCAGGTTGAACTTTTTCGTAAATTTGTGTCCCCCAAGCCCGAAAAAGTATAAAATAATACCTGGGAGAACCGCTTGATCTTGCGACCAAGGAGTACTTTCATGATTAGTGTCTCTGACCTGAAAAGTAAAAAGCGATCAAGGACACGTCGTTTTATTTCCATATCGAGTTTGAAACGACAAAAACCCGACGATCTTTTCCTGTTTTTTACGGTCAGAAAAGAGCTATAAGGGGACCGTCTTTTAGTTCCGTTTTAACGAGTGTAAAAGAAATGCTCGGCAATCTTTTCATGTTTTAGGAGTCAGAAAAGAGCTTAAAAGATGACTCTGATGTTTTGGTTCGTGAAAAATGATGATCTTACTCTAAAGTCCTTTTTCTCTGCACAAAAACGACACATTACTCATACCTGTTTAAGATGGGTAAAAATACATTGAAAAATGTCCTTTCATGGTGAAAAATAAACAAACTTAGCATTCATTCATCCAAAAAACCTATAAAAAGACCTTTTACCATGTCATTTTTACCATTTTACTGTTGAGGTTGAGAAAAAGGCTTTTGACAAGAAACTTCCTGTGGATATTGCGGAGAATCCGACCGTCAGAACCGAACGCCGTCTCATCAGGTATTCTACAACATCCTTCTCTTGCTTTCCATCCGTTTAAAATTCATTTTTAGGTTTTTATTTGATTTTTTGGGGGTCTTGGGGTTTCAAGATGCGCCCTTCGGGGTACGCAGGTCATGCACTGCTGACCTGCGTACCCCGATATTTTCTCAATGGGGAAAATACCAGGGGTACGCACCCGGCCTTAAGGGAAGCTGCGTCCAGACGCTCTGTCCCTAAAAGCCGGGGTGCGTACCCCGCAAAACGCATTTTGAAACCCTCATTTCTCCAAAATGAACCAAAATTTTAAAATTTTATGGACTCTAACAGATGTTTTATGATGTGCAGGGTGCACACCATGCTTGATTGGCGTGAAAGAGAACACGAGGATGTTGATTTGGCCGCAATAGGTCATCAACCTTCCATTGATGCGTTAAAAGCATGCGGACTGTACAAATACTGGGCCATACCTGGCATGAGGGGCCAGGTGCCATTCCTTGAGTGGCTGGTTGAAAGGTGGAACATTCAGGAGCAATGTTTCTACATCGGAGAGCACCAGCTCGAGATAGAGCCCTCCGACATATATTTTCTCACTGGCTTGCCTAACAGGGGCGAGCAACTCTCTCTATTCGGGACTAGGCCGGGTGGCCAATCCCTTGCTAGTCTCCAGCTAGAGTGGTGCAACAATCAAAACCAGGAGAAGGGGATAGAAATCAAGTACATATCCCGACCTGAACTTATGGTGATAGCCTTTACTGTTACCAGACTTTGCGGCGCGGCCGCTTTGCACCATGCCACGGGGTCCCAAATGCGGATGGCTATAGATTGCTTCCAAGGCACCATTTTCAACTGGTGCGATGCTGTGTTGGCCAATATGAAGGGCCAACTAACCCGGGCAAAGAGAGGACAACTGAAGACCTCTGGATATGGGCCTTTAGTCGTGAGCTTTTCCCTAGAAAGAGTTCCAATGCTGATCCCCCAGCATCTTACAGTTCCAGTTGGGGCTCCTCGGGAGCCTAAGTTGACGAGATGGGTTGCGGTAATGGCCCGGCATCCTGACGAGGGAGCAACAGTTGTTTGATTTCCTGATGGTTACTTTCGCTGGCTAGAGAGCCAGGTCTTTGCTATTCATGACTTTCCTTATGCCGGAATGGATTTTCGGAATGATCCGGACATGGTTCTTCCACAGGGAGAACAGTGGGACGACAGAGGTATTTCATTTTTCACAAGTTTTTTTAAATTATATATATTTTTTGTTTTTATATATCGCCTCAAAACTGACAGCACAAATTTTCAAAATGCAGATGTAGGTCCACGGCGTCCGGCCAACCTCCGGGCTTTTGAGAGGAGAGTACCAGCTGTACCAGCACCAGCCCCACAGGATGCGGCCGCAGAGACCTTAGCCGAGCTGGAACAGGATCTAGAGCGTCTGACGGCGGGTATACCAGAGATCACCATAGATGACATTCCTATTCGACTTCAGCGCTATGTGGTCGTAGTCCCAGGACCTTTTAGGAGGTTCCTGTGTAGGATAGCGCGGGCAGTGGTCTCGTATAGAGAGCACCACCAGTGATTGGCTAGTCACTTTTGTAGACACATATGACATTTTTGGTTTTTTGTACTTATCATTTTTGCCGATCATAAGGTGTTTTTCAACCTATGATCGAAGACGATGTATATTTTTGACACACTCCTATCTATATATATATCATTATTACCGGCTTATCTTGTTTAACATATGTGATGAAATGTTTTTAAATTTACTTGCATGATTATCGTAAATGTTTGTCCAACATTCGAGAAGCAATTGCATCTGCTAATGTATTTAAAGACCTTGGAATATGCTGATATTCAATGAAATCAAATTCACGTTCCAAGAGGCGCACTCTCAAAAACAACCTTAATAACACAGGATTTCTAATGGCATATACTCTATTAAGCTGTAATACAACGAGTTCAGAATCTAACCTCACTATCAAACGTCGAATTCCAAATGAAATAGATTCAGACAATAATTCAACCACTGCACTGTATTCTGCAATGTTGTTCGTCGTTTGACCGAGGCTCACCCCATGCATAGAAACTAACTCGTCAGAGGGCGAATAGATAACCCAAGCTGCGGAAGAGATATTCCGTGTACTACGACAAGCACCATCGGCAAATCCAATGTATGTTTGGAGAGGCGTCGACATCTGCAATATCAAGAGTAAAACCAAGATAAGCCAGAATAACGACGAAAAAACACACTTTCTAAGCTAAGCACACTATCTAAACTAACAAACATACTAGCTAGAAAGAAAACCTAACCTAACTAAAATTCTCCATACCCACCATTTAAGCATAATACCTCTTTAGGTAAAGTCCATTTCTGGGTTTACCCAAAGAGTCCCCATCAAAATCTATCAGCTCATAGGCCCCTTTTGCTAGCTTTCGCTTTACAATGTAGGGTCCATGCCACATAGGAACGAATTTTCCAGCACCTAGCTTATCGTTAGCTTGATCATATAATAGCACTAGGTCTCCTTCCGAAAAATTCCGAGGGGTCACATTTCTATCATACTGAGCTTTCATTCGCTTCGCGTGAGTCTCGATTGCCAATGCAGCGTCACGTCGAGTCTCATCTAATTGAGCTAAGTATAATAAACGTCTCTCCTCTTCGGAAGTAGCTAGGAGTAATTCGACAGCCATTTGAAGTGATGGGATTTCGCATTCAATGGGTAACACAGCTTCCAAGCCATAAACTAGCTGGAAAGGAGTGAACCCTGTTGAAGTTTTCACTGAAGTTCGGTATGCCCATAGCGCTGAAAATAACATGTTGTGCCAATTCGACCGATGAATACCAATGATTCGTCGGATCATGATAACCAGAACTTTGTTGATAGACTCAACCAAACCGTTGGCTTGCGGATAATAAGGAGTAGAGCTATCGTGGCGCAAACCAAGCTGGCTTGTAAGCTCAGTCATCATGATGTTTCGAAAATGGCTCCCATGGTCAGTGATGATTGCTTGCGGGACACCAAACCTAGTTATAATGTGATTGAATACGAAAACTGCAGCTGTTTTGCCGCTTGCGTCGAATGTAGGCATCGCCTCGGCCCATTTAGTAAAATAATCAACCGCGAGGATGATATACGCATGCCCCCCGGCCGAGTGAGGGTTACAAGTAATAAAATCGATACCCCATTTGGCGAAAGGACCAACGACAATTATAGGATGGAGAGGAGCAGGTGGTGCGCGCATCTTGCGATCAAACACTGGACAGTTGTGGCACTTTCGGACCGCAATGATACAATCTTTAAACATGGACGGCCAGAAATAGCCAGCGCGCAACACCTTCTGAGCTGTGGCATACCCAGACATATGACCGCCACATGCTCCAGAGTGACAATCATTCAAAACCCTCTCAGCCTCTTCGTGAGTTAAACAACGTCGAAAAACTAAGTCTGCCCCCCGGCGATAAAGTGTATCTCCAATAATTCTGTATTGCTGGGATTGAAACCGAATTTTTCGACGTTCCGACTTTGAAGCTTCAGGCCGAAAGGTTTGGGTTTGGAGATAGATGATTATATCCCCGTACCACGGATCTAAAGTACTGATAAGAAACAAAGATTCGTCCGCAATGGACTCCTCTGCCACAGTTTCTGTGTCAACATGCGGGAAATCACACATCAATTCCGCAAAAACTAAGGATTTCTTAGACTTGGACTTCTCGAACTCCAAGTCGAACTCTTGCAGGATAACGATCCATTTAGAGTACTTTCCCCCTAGCAGTTGTTTAGTCAAAATATAAATCATAGGGTTGCAATCCGAAATAACTGTAGTTTTACGGAGAAGAATGTAGTGACGAAAACGCTGGACAGCTTGAACGGCTGCCAGGGCCAATTTCTCCACATGCGAATATTTTAGCTCAGTGGGGTTTAATGTCCTACTAAGATAATATATCACATGTTCCGCTCCGAATTCATCTTCTTGACTAACACCATTCCAATAGTGGAATGCGAAGCTGCGAGGTATAAGAAGTAGTCCTGGTTGTAGTTGGGAGGATGCAACAACGGTGCATGGGTCAACGCGTGCTTAAGTGCATCAAAAGATTGTTGGGCAATCTCGTCCCAAAAGAATTGAGCGTTCTGTTTCAACAACCGTGTAAAACCTTTAGTGACCTCGGCGTAGTTTGGAATGAATCGGCGTAAAAAGTTTGCTTTCCCTTGCAAACTTTGGAGTTGGCGCAAACTCGAAGGAGGAGGCAATTTGATGATAGCTTCGACCTTCGAGGGATCGACGCGAATGCCGGCTTTTGAAACAACAAATCCCAGCAATCGACCCGTTTCTATACAGAATACACACTTGTGGGGATTCAACCGAATTCGATAATGCCTACACCTCATAAAGATTGCTCGTAAGTGGACAAGGTGATCAGCTCGATGTAAAGAATGAGCAGGCAAATCATCGAGGTACGGTTGCACAATGTGCTTGATGTCATGAAATGCGTAAGACATCGCCCGTTGAAAAGTGGCTCCGGCATTCTTAAGCCCAAAAGGTAATTTGCAATAAGCAAATGTCCCCCATGGACAAATGAATGCCGTTTTTGGTTGATCGGCAGGTAGAATATTGATTTGATTATAGCCCGAAAAACCATCCATAAAGGAAAAATTTCACTTCCGGCACAATCATCAATTATTTGATCGATATAGGCGTAGGATAGTTGTCTTTTGGACAAGCTCGATTTATATCCCTATAGTCGATACAGATTCTTATTGTTCCTTGTTTCTTGTTAACCGGAACAATATTCGATACCCAATCCGTTAACGGGATTGGATAAATGAAACCTGCTTTCAACAGCTTCTCGACTTCTGCTTTAATCGCAGCCGCTTTTCGAGGGTGAATCTGACGCAACCGTTGCCGGACGGGTTTAGCATCCGGGTAGGTCTTTATTTCATGAACAACAATGGCAGGATCGATTCCTGGCATTTCCTCGTAAGACCAGGCAAACACATCGCGGAATTCTTGGAATAGGGCCTTGTAAGTTTGAATTTCATCTTCTGTACATGAGGCACCTATATGAATGTTTTCCTCAATTCCGGGCTTCACTGAAATGTCAATGGGAATAGTGCGAGAAATATTCCCTAAATTCAACTCTGAATCAGAATGTTTCGTTGGATTCTGAGCGTCTTTGACATATTCAGCGGTAAAAATAGATGAAAAATCATTTTCAAAAGCATCATCCTCAGGTAAAAACGAAGATCTATGATGGAGATCTTCCCATGGTAGATCGTCTACACTTAGGATTTCGCGAAGTTGTTCGTCAGATGACACGACTTCGGGAAACGCTATCCGTTCTGAGGTTGATGTGAAAAGTGATTCCTCACTGACCACATTCATTTGGTCGATTTGGGTTGAACGCGAGTCGGTAAAAGACATGACGGCTTCATAAGCAATTTCATATGGACTCAAAGGCATAGCATCACCGAATGAGTCTATCTCAGATTCAGATGGGACAATCCAAGGATCGTCATAAATAATGGTGTCTGATGTAATCATATGAATTGATGCAAATGAAGGGTCTGCGTTGATTGGAGGGAAAGGAAAAGTTCCCAGTAAACCGGAATCTTTAACTAAACCTACGCCAACGTCCCTATAAGGGATTGTCGTCTTACCGACATGCTGGATACTCTCTGAAGAGGCTGGGTCGGATGAAAAGTATGTCAGCTGATCAATTGTCACGATCTTGCCGTTATGTGGAAACTTTATTACTCTGAAGACCGATGAAACGACCGCTGTCATAGCATATGACCAACTTCGACCCAAAAGAAGGTTGTAGTCTAGAGGGGCATCAACCACCTCCACATCCAGACTAACGGTTTTCCCTTCTACCCCTATAGGCAATTCCTGTAGAATACCAAACGGACGGAACCCACGGCCATCAAAGGCCTTAAGGATGGTCGGGGATTGGTTCAGCGAAGGAGAACCAAGCGATCTCCAACACTGAATCGACATAATACACGTGGAAGCTCCCTCATCAATTACAGTCCGATGAATAGGCCTGTTTTTGACTATCACTGGAATCTGGAAAGCCATTTGATGGGGGAGGCGCGGTGTACTATTTTCTAGATCGAAGATTATCAGATTCGGGTCCTGAACATCAACAGCTCCGATAGCCGACAAAAGTAATTTTCGTTGTGCTGGGCATGATTGCAGCACTTCTAAAGCCGACATTGCTGAGGGTGAAACAGCTAAGTCCTCAACAATGTTGTAATTCTGGGCCGCTCTCGCATGTGGATTGAAAGCAGACCTTCGAAGTACACCCTTGGCGGGCGGTTTGATTACTAAGTCCGGGTTAGGTTTTTCGATCTGTAGTGGATCGGAACCAGGAGCTGAGGTTGATGGATTAGAATGAGAAGATTCTGCTTCCTTACCATCAACAGGATTCTTACTACCATAATCTTGCGATCGAGTCGCAATCCTCACATGAGACATCATCAAAATGGGTTCTTCACTGGCAGTCGAGGAAGAACCTATCATCTTACTCTCCTGCTTTGGAAATGGATCTTTCAACACAGCAGGAGTGGGAGAACCTTTGACTATTTTCACAACCTCGGCCCGATGAGGGCAATCTCTCGTAAAATGATCCTCTTCACAAATAAGACAAGGATATCGAGGTTTGCGCTTTTCGTCATTGGTTTCCGACTTTTCTGTTTTCTCCTTCGGAGCCTTGTCTGCTTTAGCCTTCTTCTTTCCTTTCTTCTTTCCACCGTTTTTTGATTTGGCCGTAGATGACTCTACAGCGTGAATATCGGCGGAAAGTTCAGGAGAAGACTCTCCTGTCGGGGAATCAGGCAAGGTGATTATAGGAGTAGTAGAATTCTTGGAAGACTTCTTCTTGCTCTTTGTGTTCACCGTACCAATCATACCATCAGCGGCATGAGATCCCGAAGGAGCAGCAGCGATTTGATTCGATTTTGGAAGATCTGGGATCTTCTCGTGTAACGTACCTGACTGAGTATAAACTAAGTCAAGGTACTGTGCCTGAGCAATGACTTGCTCCTCAGTAACTACTCCGGCCTTAGCTACATCTTCAGTAATCTTCGGTAATAATGATTTAACAAACCATTCAGCTAAGATTTGGTCCGGAATAAAAACTTTCACTAACCTTCTTCGACGTCTCCACTCATGAATGTGATCAGAAATATACGTGGACGTCGATTTTTTTAGTGAAGTTAATAACTCTGTGCCGTTATCGTATCTGACCGGCAACTGAAAGTGAGTTAAGAACGAGGTAGCTAACTGGCTAAAATTGTAAAAAGAGGCCCGTGGTAACTCAATGTACCACTTGGCCGCGAGACCAATGAGTGTACGCTGGAAAAGACGTAAGCGGATCGAATCATCCGAGATAGAATTTGAAGCACACCAGAGGTGGTAAGTCATCACATGATTGGACGGATCCTCTCCAGACTTACCTTCGAACTTGGGTATATCACTGGGCAACTTATTTGGCATTGGCGGCCAGAACGGAAGATATTGAATTGGATCGTTCGTTAGGCGCGTCAAGTCTGGTAAATCCAAAGTTGCGATAAACGGTAATTGCCGGTTAGGATCTCTAAAACTCTGGGTCACAAGACCAGTCCCAGGAGGAGGATATCCAGGATAACTAGGAACAGGAATCGCATTAGGGATATTATATCCTCCTGGAAAACCAGGATTAACCGGACCGTACTGGGGTTGTTGAGGTTGTTGATAAGTGTACCCAGGATACGGTTGATACTGGTAAACCGGCTGCTGGACAGCTTGCCCATATTGGTACTGTCCCTGGTACGGTTGATGAACAAATTGAGGTTGAGTAGTGACAACCGTACTTATACCAGGCTGACCTATAGGCATCTGGACCGTGGTTTGAATCGTAGATCCAGACAACGGTAAAGATGTCTGAGGAGTGGTTGCAGAGACAGTAGAAACTGGAGCTGTCGATACTCCAGAAGTAAATGCGGCAGATGTTGCGGTAGTTGCAGCAGCCGTTTGAGATGGAGTACTAGGAGCAATTGGCGGCTGAGTAACTACCGAAGTTACAGAAGTTTGAACATTTGACTGGACAGGTTGCGGTTGCTGGGGTGGACCAGAAACTACGGGTTGTCCAGTTTGAGGTACCAACTGTATACTTGGTTGCAACACCTGTTGACCCTGTGATGGATCCCACACTATCATTCCAGGGTATTGACCCGTAACAGGTTGAGGATACTGAGATCCATAACCGGATTGAGGATAGGATTGATAACTGAAAGGCATAGTTCCCATACCTTGAACATATGACTGACCTTGAGGTGGTTGATAACCTTGACTCGAGTATTGACCTTGAGGTTGATAACCTTGGGGTAAATACTGATACTGGGGTTGACCTTGACCTTGAGGTTGATACCCTTGAGGTTGATACCCTTGGGGTTGATATCCTTGAGGTAAATATTGATACTGAGGTTGACCCTGGGGTACATATTGAGGCTGGGGTTGACCTTGAGGCATGTATTGCACCATAGGTACATACTGACTTTGAGGCTGCCCCCCAGACACAATTTGTGTACCTTGAGGTTGCCCCCCAGGCGTTAACTGAGGCTGCCCCCCAGGCGGTAATTGACCACCTTGAGGTTGAGAAACGGGAACTGAACCTGACATCATGTAAATGTCCCCTACACCCAACGGTTTATTACCATTGTTTCCAGCTAATAACCCATGATCGACGGGTTGAGGAGATGCCCCCGCAAAGATACCAGAAAGTGATTGATACCCGGTGGGAACAGAAGGACCGCCGTGTAAGAAAGATTCAGGAGATTGAGTGAACACGGACGACTGACCAGACATATTTACAGGAGTATAAATACCTCCAGGTGGAAAAGGAGTACGAGGTGTAGAAAAACCTATCCCTGAGTTGTCTAAATAATTGGTTAACGAAAGGTACCAAGTAGTACTTCTAGGAGGACTGTAAAAGATAGATTCACGCTCCCTGAGCTCAATAGTAAGTTGATCTTCAAGGTTAGAGACGCCTATTTCTTCCTCTGGAGCAAGTTCTTCAATAGCAATCAAACCAGTAGGAAGATTTTCGGTGATAACTCGTTCTACTCTTGGTGAATCTGGAACACTAGAAGTTGGAGTAACAGGTTCAGATATTTCAGGTTCTTCGCCTATATCACTAGTAGATGAAAAACTACCAGCAAGCTCGGAAACTGTAACAGCTTCGGGATTATAACCTGTCTCTAGACTTTGGTAATCTGGATGGACTACCAAGGAAGATTCTCCTTCTTCAGGTGAACCTACTCTACTGCCACTAGGAGGAGTTACAAGGACCTTCAATCCTTCATACTGACCCGGGACGTCTTCAGGAGGTCCACCCCGCGATCTACGGAGTTTCCTCAACAAATCTGTTCCGGTAACAATCTCAGGTGACTTGCCCCGAAGTCTACGGGACTGTCTCGGTAATTCCGCCACAGCTAAAAACTTTTAACTACTACACACGAAAACAAAGTAAAATCTCAAATCAAACCACCTAAAGTCACTAAAGAACCAAACAAATTTGAATCACACGCCTAAAGAATCTAGGGCGTCAAACCAAGCACAAACAGTAGCCTTCCAGACCAAAAACGCTAGTTGGAGATGAAACCCAACATCGCCGGATTCAGTACAGAAGTGGCGGGTGGAACAGTTACCCCGGCAACCTGCTTAATGAATAGACCGGCACAAGTTCCTCCACTTTAACCGTCTCGAGTGAAGTGAACCCCCGGAAAATCCAAGTGAGTCTAGCCGACGTCTGCTCCAGGTACAGTGGGATCTTCCCTCCACCGTCACCTCGGTAGAATCCTAAAGATAATGGTCACTAAGGTTACCAACCGCAACAAATGCACCTGGGGGAACAGTCTACACTCCGACAGCACGCAAGGGCAGAGTATCAAGCTCAATCCCCTTGTCGGTTCCTTGACAATAATCCAAGGTTTACCGACAAGTGACCCCTGGCTCCTCGACAATGGTTAATCTGAGGTTTACCGTTTGTAATACATGCGTGTCTGGCGTCGTTCCCAACGAGGGAGGATTGATCCCCTCACTGGTTCGGACACGAGCTCGTGCTTCTCCTTTAAGAGGAGCTTTCCCAGAGTACAAATGAGACAATTGGATTTATTCTATCACAAGATAAGCTACTTGTTTGGTTTTGTTGTCTTGGAGAGTTAATTACTCTCCTACTCCAAGACACTAGCCTGATCTAAATTGGTGTTTCAGAGCCCTAGTAAATAAAAGTTACTATGTTGATTTTACTTTAAGCGTTAATTTTATGGTTTTTCTTAAAGACAAAAGGTAGCGGAAATGAAACCAATGGTGTGTAGACTCGACTCAAACCACTACAAAGATGCACCTAAGATGATTTACGCTACTTTTCTCTTTCAATGAAACTCCTAACTAAGAGAGTTGGAAAATGCAAATTTATAGAAAACAACTTTCTCAGTAAAGACAATCAAAGAAACAATTCTCTTTATCTTTCCAAGCATACAAACATGACCACCCCTTACGTGCACGAAAAAATCTTTTTCTTTCAAAATACCTCAAAGCTACTTGAAACAAAACTTTTCAAAGGAGATGTTTTTGTTTTTTTTCTTATTTAATAAAGCATATAAATCTATTTTAAAGAAAATCAATCTCAAAATCTATAAAAGCTATGAAAAAATTGACTCACAAGCAAATCAAAAAGAAATTTACTCTAAAGCAAACCTAACGAGGCAAAAGCCTACAAGGATGATTCTAGGTTGTTTTACTTGACCACAATCAAGCCAAGGACCAGCTAATGCAGAATCAAAAGACCAGTCAAAACAAAACTCAAATCTTTTTGTTCTTTTTGTAAAATGGAATTCAATACTCAATCAACAAGCACTTCGAAATTCGCCAAAGAGACAACTCAAAGGTAAGTTGCTCTCACAGGTAGACTTCATGATAGGTCCGACTCTTAAGAAGGCTGACAAAACCAGAGAGATCTAAGGCTTGACAACTTCTACCGCCAAAGTCACTACAGGACCTACTCAAAAATCAAACCCTAGGGCTTAAACTTCTATGAAATCCACTAAAACACTCAACGCTATCGAAACAAGTTCAGGTGAAGATCTTTGACAAGAGACTAATGGATCTGGGCAGTAAAAACTAAGAAAAAGCAAAATCTAAGAGGAAAAATGTAAAAAATGGAAATTTCTTAATTTTTAGCAGGGTACGCAGGCAACCTGTTAACACAGGTGCGGGTCCGCTCTGTGCACACAGCAACAGTGCGTACAGGTACGCACTGTGCAATACTCAGAGGGTGCGTACTACTGAAAAAACCAAGAAAAACTAAATTCAATCTAACCCTAAGCTAACCCACCCAAATACAAAGTCACAGAGCCAAAAACCAGAAAATAAATGACTTTTCTCAGATCAAAGTTGCATACAAAGGAAAAAACTTTCTCATCAATGGATTCCCCAGTGGAGTCGCCATTTTGTCAGGTGGAAAGAGTCGATAGTGCGGACACAACCAACCTCCCTAGGAGCCTAAGACTCTCTAGTGACAAACAAGACAAACAAGAGCAATCCCTCTCTAAACATGCATTTACTATACGAGAAATCAAGTGTTTAGATCCTACCTATAGTCCAACGCTGTTGTAGCAGTCCAGCCTCGCTGATCCGGATGAGCTCCTCCTTCACTTCAAAACCTGCATTCACTAACAATCAAACGATTAAATAGCACTTGATAATCTCATAAAATAAAACATATTTAACACATAGACCAAGGAGTACACGAAACAACTCATAAATAACAAGTTATTGAGAAAAATGGACTCATTTGCATTAATAGGAAACAAAAGGAACAATTACAACCTAAGCCTTGGTGTTGTGCAAGTCCCTCCCAGGGTCCATCAAGAGTTCTCCTTTACTTTGACAAAGCTCACCCACTTCCAAATAGAACAAGCAAAGATGGCAATCTCTCCTCACAAGTTTCTAAATGGGAGTCCTAATTCCAGCAGCATCTACCCTTAGAAATGTTTAGCTTTCAACCTCTTCTCCTTCTGGCCCAATGCCTATATTTATAGTGCTCAAGAGGAAGTTAATCAGGTCCACCATCAATGGGATAATCCCCTCTTTGGATGGGATAGCTCCCTCATTGATGGGATAAGTTCCTCTTTGGTAGGGATACATGAACCATCTGGAGGCGCTTCATACATGTCAAACATACTTCTAGAAGCCTCTAGAAATGACCACAAGTAACTTTTTTGGAGTGAAACTTGCGCCTTTTGACCTTTACAGGGGTACGCACCTGCCCCTTTACATACAGAGCGTACAAGTACACAGTTTTTGCGAACATCAGGTGCGTATACGCAGGTAAGGCCGAGAGAATCTGCGTACCCAGAGATAAACACATTTACAAAGACTTTCTCTCTTTTTGGAGTTTGACATGGAGAGCAGAGGTATAAGACTTGGCCAGGAGGATAGCATGACTGTTGATAGAGCCATACTAACTGTAAATAGCCATGGTGACATTTTTAGTGTAACAGGTCTGGAAGATGGAATCGATGACGATAATTTGCCCATGGTTCTTCTTTTTTCATCATTCATTGGATGATTCATTCATCAGTAGAAAATGTATGTGAAAAAGGATCAGAGGAAGTACCATATTCTAACAAACGATCAACCCATACAATCGGTGATGATGGATTTGGATTTGCCACGCAAGGCAAAAAGATTGATTTCTATGCGAGATCAATTAGGCTTAGCGACACGGTTTCATTACGCATATCAACTTCGTAATTATTGGAAATCTTCCATGAGTCAGATGAAGTGGAAGATAACATGTTACAGGTCTCAACTTTTGCAACTTCCGCCGTTTGTGATGGTGACGATAGTGAAAAGGTTCCCATTAGGGAAGAATCTTTGAAGATACGTACTCCAATGTTTTTGAAGAGATAGCAGAGGTCCGTGAACTAACGGAACGCTTCCAGTTGCCTGTGAACTAGAGGTGATGAAGGTGAGTTGATCAATTTCTGTGATTCTGCCTTTATGAGGGAAAGCGATCATACGAAAGTATGTCAAAACCATAGCAGCCATAGCGTAAACCCACGGTCTTCTTAGTAAAATATTATAGTCAAGGGGTCTTTCAATGACCTCAACTTCAACAGTTACAGTTTTGCCCCCTAGTTTTATTTGCAGGTTACTTAAAATTCCACTAGGTGTATAAGTGTGACCGTCAAAAGATTTTAACATTGTAGGTGATCGTGACAAAGGCGGTGAGCCAAGTGTTTTCTAGCAATTCATTGACATGATACAAGTAGATGCACCCTCATCAACAATGGTTCAATGAATGAGTTTATTCAAAACAATTACTTGGATCAATAATGCTAATTGTGTTCATAATTGTGGTGTATAACCTGCATGGTTAAAAACCACGAGACTGGAATCTATTGGATCAATTCCACCAATTGCTGACAATAAAGCATGTTTTTGGGAGGGACAATTTTGAAGAACCTCAAGCATCGACATAGCAGAAGGTGACTCAGCCAAATCTTCTACAATGTTATAATTTTTCGTTGCTCGAGCTCGAGGGTTGAATGTAGATTTATGAACAACTCCCTTAGATGGTTTTATTGTTAACTCTGGTGCAATGAGTGGTGGGATGGAATCAGATGAAGTCGAAGTCGAATTATTTGGTTGATTTATAGCCTAGTTATTCGATGACGACGGTGCATTACCATAATCTTTACTTGTGTAGTCACCAAAACATCAATATTAGGCTTAGTGGCGGATAGCATAAGCACTTGTGAATTGGAAGCATGATCTGTAGCAACCAAATGAGTCTCTAGGTTTGGAAAATGGTATGTCAACATAGCGGATGTACTAGAAGTCTTAAGAAGTTTTGAGACTTCATAGCGGTGATGATAGTCTCATGTAAAGTGCTCATCGTTACAAATTAAACATGGAGAATGAGGTTTCCTAGTCATAGAAGAGGCATTAGATGATTTCTCTTGAGGGGGAGACTTTTGTTTCTTTTTAGTTTTCCCCTTTTTCTTGCTTGTAGGTTGCTTTTCATTTTTCCCTTTGTGAGATGACACGACATTTATTTCGGAAGCAAGTGTATTATCAGGTGTATTAGAAGTTTGATTTGAAATAGAAAGTGTTTGACTAGACGGTCTACTTGTTTTTTGAGTGCTTGAAGAACCTATCACACCATCACCGGCATGAGAGTCCTTACTGGATGGAGGTGGTGGAATAGTAGGTCTAGGTGCATTTGGAATCTTATCATAGAGCATGCTAGACTAGGTGTAAATCAAGTCTAAGTATTGTGAACGGACAATTACTTGCTCTTCGGTAACAACTCCTCCTTTAGCCACATCCTTAGTAATAGATGGCAACAAGGATTTAATAAACCACTCAGCTAAAAGTTGATCAGGAACAAAAAAAAATTACCATTCGACGACGACAACGCCACTCATGAATATGATCAGAAATGTGAGTAGCAGTGGTTTGTTTAAAGTTGGTCAACAGTTTCGTTCTAGTTTCATATCTGATGGGTAACTGGAAATGGGTTAAAAATATAGTGGCTAAGGCTGTGAAGTTTTCAAATGAAGCTCATGGTAATTCAATATACCACTTTGCAGTCGGACCAATGAGTGTTTGCTGGAAAATACATAGTCTAACTGAATCATCATTTAGGGAGCTGGATGAACCCAATAAATGAAAAGTCATAACATGATTGGACGGATATTCTCCAGGTTTCCATTGAACTTAGGAATATCAGAAGGCAATTTGTGTGGAATCACCAGCCACCAAGGTGCATAAAGAATGAGATTATTGGTAAGCCGATTTAAATCCAATAATTCAAGTGTTGCAACAAAAGGCAATTATCGGTTTAGGTCGGGTTGAGCGTAACCAGGGTAAGATGGAATTTCTTGGGCAATAGGCCTTTGCATACCAGCATAAGGAATTTGTTGTTGGTAACCTTGATATGGGGTAGGTTTGTTGAGCATATCCAGTATAAGGTCATTGTTGGGAACCGGGATAAATTTTTTGTTGTCCAAACCCAACATAGGCTTGTTGACCAGGACTAGGGTAAGCTTGTTGTTGACCAAATCCAGCATAGGCTTGTTAACCAAGTCCAGGATAAGGTTGGTACTGTTGCAATTGTTGTTGTTGATATTATGGCTTCCAGGGTTGTTGATGCAACAGTTGTTGCCCACATATAAGTTTGACCATATTGTGAATAAATTAGACCGATATAAGTCTGAGTCATCCCAGTTAATGGTAAATTGGCCTAAGGTTGTTGGATTCTAGACACAAAAGGTTGTTGTAAAATGGCTTGAGAAGACTGAGTCTGTAGACCTAAAACATGAGGGTAAGAGGTTGAAGGACCATCTTTCAAAGGTTGAGATTCAATCAACTGAGTTTGTGACTTTGGTAAAGTCGTAATGACAAGCATAGTAGGTATGGAAGAAACAGGTTGCATTGGTTGTGATGGATACACAAGCCTTGTTTGAATGGGCATTGTAGGCTTCCATTGACAAACAATCATTCCAGAATAAGTTGGACCTAAAGATGACGGTATACTACCATATGATGGCCCCCTAGAAAATGGAGGATAAGTAGATTGGGCATATTGTTCTCCATATGGAGGTAATCGAGTGTAAATTGGATACATTGGATGGTAACCAGATGGACCAGCTTGATATTGACTTCATGGATCAAACTATTCAGTATCCATTAGTGAAGAACCAGGTCGAATTCATATGGATGACGTGGGTGAAGACCATGGACTAGAAGAAACACCAGAGTGAGTACCAAATAATGATTGGTAACCCAGTGAGACAGACGGACCACATACAGATGTGACTCAGGTGTTGTGGTCAACATCGAAGAAGTAGTGACAATAGATGATGTCGCAGCTGTAATAGATGATACAGTCTGGGATGTTGTTTCAACCATAGTCAAATGACCCAATAACTGTCCTAATGAATCTATGGGGGTTTGAAAGTAAGCAAGATCAAAAGGAGCAGTTAATTGTGGACAAGAAGGATAAAGATAAAGCCCTAGTCCTAAATGGGTTGGATTTCTATATGAAGTTTCTTCTTCAAATCCATCTTCAATAGAAATCAAACCAGGTGGAATAATTTCACCGTCAGGTCCATAATAAATTTGTGGTGTTTGACTCTGCGGTAAAGGAGAAGTCTCAATAGTTACAGATGTCTGATGATAAACTGTTTGATCATCTTCCGGTACTGAAAAAACTTTTGATTGTTCCACTTCGGGATCCAAGTGTTTTGGTAAAATAACAATGGGTTCAAGATAAATTTCTTGAACAACTTCAGGTTCATAACTAACTTCTGGTTGAACTATGATAGATTCGTGATCAACTTCCAGTTGAACAGATTCAAGTTCAGAAGTAATTTCTTGTTGAACAACTTTGGGTTGAGGATCAACTTCTTGTTGGACAACTTCAGTTACCGTTTCACTAAGTTCACTTTTAGTGTCCTCAGGTAATTGTAAAGGTTCCACTTCAGTAGCAGATAAACTAGTAATAGTAAGAGTAACTAGATTTGCAGTACGTACAAGTATAGGTGACTCTGGTAAATCAAATGAAGAACCAAAAGTTAGTGATGTACAGGACTCAGTTAAATGAGATCGCTTTTGTCGACTAGGTGTAGCTTCAGGCAGTAAAGGCAGTTAACTCGCTATCCTACGTGAACAATGAGGTAAAGGTTGATTTTCCTCCATGATTGTTGATTGATTTTATTACAAAAGGAAATAAACAAAAGAGGGTAATCTAGGCAAAAGGATTACCAAGTAATTGTGAACTGCAATATACTGCCACGAAGAAGCTAAGGACTTAACATACGTGCAGTTAATCTCCCTGAATCTTGTTTTTGATGTATCACAATATACAAGGCGGACGACTCGGTTACCTATGGATGGATAGAAACCTAATGTAGTACTCCCAAATATACCCGAAAGTACGTGGAGGTCCAATCCGTGTTAGTGCTGTCTAATGTGAAACCGCACAGTGAGAGCATTCCTTTATACTTTTTGTACTATAACACCACCCGATATACCTGAAAGTACGTGGACGAGCTATGATATACTTACATACGTGGAATGAGGTATCACACTTGGAATGTATCACAGACCGTTAGCAACTTCCGCTATGTTTAACGATGCAAGAACATGTCTCTAACCTGGACCTCTAAATGTTATGCGTTAAGTTACAATGCTCCATTAGGTTAATTGAGATAAATTTTAGTTGATCTTGTTTAAAAGTTTTCCTTTCAAGTTCACTGCGTGATGTTTCTGTAACTCCTAGAATGCAAATAAGATGAGAAACATTCTTTTCATTTGATTTAAACAATGAAAACCGTAACTAAAAGAGATAGAGCAATCAGAATATTTAAACAAAGAGCATAGAGCACATCTAATGCAACTTTCCATATACCATTCCTACAAGCACACACAAACTTCTAAATGCATTATGCATGTTTTTCTTTTCATTCCTTTAATGTTTAGATGAACATAAATAAACTAAATGCACAAAATGGTCAATCAATTCTTTTTACAAGAAACGAAGACTTTACGACAGTTTCTTTTTCAAAGAAATGAAGACTTTGCGACAATTCTTTTTAGAAAAGTAAAGACTAATCAATGTAAGCTAACTTTGACAATGAATTGATAATGATAACTCTTAAGAAACACTAAAAAATCAAGGTCAAAGTAGGGCTAGGAAAGGAAATGCAAATTGATTTTAGAGACATAGAAAACATTGATCTTTCAGCAAACAACACCAGAAGCAACTTTGGAAAAATCAAGCAAAAGATGGGGTTTTTGGCTTGACAAGGATCAATGCAACCCTGAGTTGGATACAATGCGTTGCAGAGCACTGTGTCTAAGTTAAGGCTACTCTGCAGTGCACTGTGTCAAGAACAACACTGCATTGATGCCAGAGAGCACAATCAACAGACATTTAAGCACACTTTTTTGACCAAAAAATCTTCAAAATGACTGAAAAGAGATCAATGAAGTCAAGTAAAGTCTACAAGGATGTAACATGATAAAGGTAAACTACCAGGAACAATGGTCATTCCCCACTATGGTCGCCAATTTTCTATACGGAAATTATACCTATGGATAAGTACATCTTCCCTAAGTGGGTAGTTACACTTAGAAAAACATAAGTAAAGATGTTTAACCTTTTCCTACAATAGAAAGATAAGATAAAGGAACCTACATGTGATCCTTCGCTTCCTTTGATCTCCTTTGAATTTCTCCTGTCACTCTCGCTCAAACTGATTTCACTCAATTGGTACCTACCAACATAAATAGAAGACGACAACAATCAAAGTATATGATCTATCTATAGTAAAAAAATGGAATTGACAACATTTGAACATACATTCATCATAGGTATAGACAAAAGTATTGGAAAAGGAACAAAGAACTTTATTGATCAATAGAAGGAGAAGTTAAACTCAATGTGGTTCGATCCTGTGTCACTCATCCAGCTTAGTCCAAACCCTCATCACACTAATGGCACATCAATCCAGCATCATAACATTACTTGACAATGATTTCAAGTCTCAAACCAACAATATTTCTCTATAATATCCAAGTTCTAGCTTCCTGATCACTATGATGAGTGGTCAATTTATAGGGAAATGCAAGTGGTTTTGTCATAAATAGGGCATTGAATGATTTTCCATAATTGGATAGTTGGTTTCCATGGAGAAAGGGATGAAAGGATAGAGGTTTGAATGGTCCATAGCCTATCCAAAATTGAGCTCATATGATGAGTTAAGAGTTGGGCATCCTTCTAGAATGATCTAGAGTCAAGGAATATTCCCAGAATCCTATGTTAATTTCGCTCATCCTCACCCAACGCAGGCTAAAGTGGGCCTAAGTGCTATGCAACGTAGATATGAATGGGCCTTCCTGCTATGCAGAGTAGTTGCCCCTGACCAAGGTTTCGTTGGTGTCCCAAAGAGGCATTTCAACAGGGTGTCAAACTAGGAAACTTTCATGGATGAAAACATTCAACATGATGACTTGTCTAGGGCATGTAGCAACTAAAATTAGGGTTTGATGAGACCTATTTGTACTGATCTGATCATCGGGAGTGATGTGCCCAAATAGACCTGTAATAGAGATCTCTGCAAGTTATAATGAAACCGTTCAACGTATTCTTCTAAAGTTTCATTATCCTTTGCATCCATCTTAAAGATTTCATCCTTTAGCTCCCTAGTCTTCCAAAAGTACTGGTATCTTGTGAGGAAGGAGATTTTCATACCATCCCAAGAATTAATAGTATGTCCACCCAGACCCAAGAACCATCTTAAAGTTTCTCCTTTCATAGTAGAAGGGAATAGTTTTAGCTTTTGGGGTCAGTGGTGTAGTCATACCCTCTGCAAAGGACATCAAATTCGAATAGGAAGGCATCAGGATCCTCTGTGATCATCCCATGAAAATTTGGGATGCTCTGCAGAGGAATAGCCTTCATGGGGGCATTGACCACTTGGTCGACTATGGGGTATTCCAATGTCGAGGTTTGACCTTGAGGTGGTTGGTTTTCCATTTGGTCAAAGATGTGCCAATACTCTTTAGGGATTTTAGGGGGTGTTTTTCGAGTAAGCGGAGGATTAACAACCCGAGATGGCTTTGCAGCACTGCCTAGATCTGGGATCACAGGAGACCCTTGTTCAAACAACTAAGGTCCTGCCTTAGCAGTTCCACTGGTTTCTCCTTCTCCTTCTCTTAAGTTACATGATTTTCCCTCTTGCAGAGGATCAGAATGTAAGCTTACTGTAGCTTGAAGACTCTGTTCAGATCCTCTAATTTGGCTTTGAATCTCAGCATGAGCTGTAGATGGTGAGCCTATTGCTTGAGGGATTACAGTAGGATTTTTTCTAGATACAACCCAGAATCCTACTGATGCTTGAGATTCTACTTTTCTCACAATTTCGTCTATAAAGGTTGTTCTCCCAAGGTTCACCGATCCCTTGGGTTTTGTGGATTTTGGAGGGGGGTTCTGTTCTTTTTCTATCTTTCTATTCCTAGTCATTCATAAAAACCAATTCCTATTTAACCTCTAAGATTTTGCTGAAAAGCGAGCTGGTAAGCAAGCACTTTACTTGCTAGGTACGTAGGTTCTTACCTCCGATTTTTAAAACCCAATTCTTTTGTAGAAAGATAAAAAGGAAATCACTTTGGAACACTCTCTTCGGCAACGGCGCCAAAATATTGGTGCACTAAGATGTCTTTTTATAGGCAATCTTAATTCCTACATTAATTTTCAACACGAGGCAAGTCTTTTTATTTCAAGAGTGTCAAAACTATATATGCAGTGAATTCAGAGGTTAACTAATAACAAATCATTGCAATTGCTAATGACTATCTTCTTCAAACTCAATCCAAACAATTCTAAAAAAAAATTCATAACACACTCCGTGATTCTACTTAACCTATCATGAAAGAAAATGGATCTGAATACACCTTGCAAAGAGTCGCGCTTGGCAGTCTTAGATAGAATTGAAGCTAACTCGCTCACTCATGAAAGAGAATTTTAATAGTTAACAACAATGGTAATGAACAACAAATACTAATTAAACAACAAATCCTAATTAAGCAGCAATTCTGAATTGAACAACAAATCTGAATTGAACAGCAATTTTGAATTGAACAACAAACCTGAATTGAACAGCAATTCCGACTTGAACAACAAATCTGAATTGAACAACAATTTTGACTTGAACAACAAATTTGAATTGAATAGCAATTCTGAATTGAACAACAATTTTGGATTGAACAATAAATGATATAGGAATAACAAACGTTATCTAAATAGCAAATGGTTGTAGAAGCATAAAGCAATTGATTCTATCTCTGAAATCTATGATAACATTACTTGAAAGGAACAACGACCTGAGCTGGAATTAGCATAACCAATTCAATCAAAAGTATTACTCGCATATAACACACGGATCAATCTGAATCTGGAATGAACAACAAAAGCAAACTGAATCAACAATCCTTACAATAACCAAAAGTAATATTAAGTTAACGTTAACAAGCAATCAAGAATGAAATAGAAAAGGTTATGACATAGGTGAAGCAGTAGATCTTCTCTTGACTGGGCCCAAAGTCGCCAGAAGTCTCCGCTAAGAGATACTCAAAATATAAGTATGAGTTAAACACAGTCTTTCTTCATTAATATAAGTAACCAAGTTACAACATCCAAAATAATAGTATTATATGTCAAAAAGAATAATTACAAACTCTGAAATTCTGAACTCTATGCAGTTCTTCCTTCCAGCCTTATATATTACATTTATAAAGTAAATAGATAAAAGTAAATCCTCAGGATCAAGGGATCCTGAGGATTTCGCTATACTGGATCTGATTATGTCATAAAATAGTCATTTGTTTGTCTGCTCTTCTATTGTCTTGCCTTGCCTCTGACACTATCGCTTTCCCTTATGAGATATTATTGTTCTATCGATTGGGAAACTATCGCTCAATTCGTGACTTCTGCACATAAAGATAGTAAAAATTAGTTTTTCCTGCTTAGATTCGTCTAATTTGTTATTGATTACTTTTACTCAACTTTAGCTATTATTTCCTCTAGTTTTATTCATAAAAAAAGATAATCATGTGAGGATGAGTGCTAAATAAAGCGATTACCAAGGAGAAAACATACCTTTTTCTTGACCCAACAAATTTGTCCTTGAATTAAATTGTGAATTAAAATTAAATCCTATTCTCATAGAAACTTGTAAGTAGTTAATTAAGTTTAATTAACTTAATTAGCTTAGGAATTTTTTGTTGGAAGTATTTATGTAGTCATGTATATGTTCTCCCTAAGTTTTAGGGGTCCAGTATGAGTTTAAATTGAGTTGGAAATTAGATCACTCAATTTACGGAGTTAAGTTCAGTTAAATTATTTCCAAACTATTTGAGAAACTAATATAGAGTTAACAGTGAGTTGGTGCACTAGTGCATCCACAAGTGTCACTCTAGTTAATTGAAGATTCCCTCATGAGAAACTCATGCATGTTAGTTCAAAGAAAGACCCAGTTGAGACTAGAGTGCAGGGACAGTGTATTATTAGTTTTATTATTTACTAGAGTGTAAATATCATGCACGCATCATAGATTGATCCTATTATTAGATTGCACAATTTTGGAAGCATGAATTCCCTTTAAATACAAACTATTCATCCTAGGAATCACGCAAGAGATTAGGGTCCTGGAGAGATGTTGAATAGGCTAAGGATTTGGCTTGAGTTAGCTTGTGAGCTAAGATAGTTGAGCATACTTGTGTAGAATTGTTCTAGTGAGAACAATCTTTGTATCTTCACTCATATTTCTGATATATATAATATAGATAGCGGGGTTTTGAGCAGGGGCTTTCCCCAAATACGTCTTGTGTTATGTGCCATTGATTTATCTTCTTCTTGTTCATATTGTTTTCATCAATCTATTGGCTTCCATTGGTTGAAAGTAGAAGTAGATTCTTGTCCTGTGCTTTAGTACATTGCATGAGCTTGTGAATCTACATGTTTTTCTACAGAAATTGACTAAACATCTGGTATGTTGTCTAGCAATCAAAGACCAACTAAAGATGAAAATATTAGAATAAAATTCCATAGACGCATGGAATTTTTTCTCGTTAAATGGGGGTCATCTTATTATGATAATGACAACATAGATGACATCGATGTTTCCTTGACGTACAAACATCTAGTGAAACGTTGGGTACCCAAGGATCTTCCTGAATTAAACACTGATTATATTTATCAATGAAAGGATATACCATATTACCCCATCGTCATTACATGGTTTGGTGCTATTTTCCATGGATTACATAAAGGTATGTTACGATGGATTAACTGAATTGATGGAGTATGTCGGACCTTGTCACGTCTACAATGATTGGGTATGACTAGTCCAATATACAAAAAATATGCAAAGGAATGGCATGACTACAAATTATATACAACTAAAATACAATGATCAAAATAAAGAAACAACTATGTATATTCATGAAAGGCCAAAATCAGCAGGGAGTATTGTAGGGTTTATAAATAATACACGACCCATGATAAAAAAAGCAACCCAATTACATATCCAAGGAGTGTGAAGGAAACCATGTATTCGTATGTGCCATAAAATCAATTTCTGTAGGGAAAGAGTTGATCAATGGTTACAATTTGAATCGAATAGATACAAACGTTGCTATTATGGGGGCAATATGTATTGTATTTTACCCAACTTGTAAAAAATGTCTATTATATGTTATGATTGTCATTTACTACAATATATTGTCATGCATTTTCTAAGTTAAGGAAACATTTTAATATGTCATGGTTATGATATTGTGGCAGGTTGATCAAGGTCAAAGGACACCGAACTCACAATAAGTAAACATCAATGTAATGATATGTAAAATAATATAACCACGAGATTCACTTCAACGTTCTCATTCCCTAGTTTTAAGAATATTATAGTTTGTATTTAAAGAACAAAGTGATTGAAATGCTCTTCATTTAAATTTTCATCATCACTTTTTTTTTAAACTCCGTGGTTTTAACAAGTGATAACCTGGCCTTATCTCTGGCTCTTAAGGGCCACCTTTCAGTCTTTCTAATTAATTAAATCATGTTCTTTGGTAGGAGTAAATGATGAAGTTTCTATAACTTTCAACACTTCTTTGTATAATATGAGTGGTCCATGTATTAATATAATGACATGAAATGCAGTTTTTATAAATTTAGAACCTTTTATATTAGCCATGATATAATGCAAAATTTCTATATAAGTTTAGACATATGCTAGTAGTGGTTTTCTTATTAATATAATGTTGATTAGTTGTGAATGAATTACTTGAATTTTTTTTAACTTGTCATAATGAACTTTCATGATATCATAATATTTACGAGCAAGTGTTTAATTGGCTAAACTTTCCCTCTTATGTAAAACATGGAAATTTTTATTGATCTAAAAAGGTTTCACCAAATTCAAATCTTTGAATGTTTGTAGTTGAGGATGGTGGAAACAAATTACAAATTACGCTTATTTGATCAATAGGGTGACAAGGGGAAGGCACCAACCTCAAAGCAGTCCATAGATGATCCTGACGAAGTGCTTAATGAAGAAGCATTTTTTTTGTCAACCAATCTTATGCAAACAATAAGGAAGCTTCAAAGCAAATTAAACAAGAAACTCATCTGTTTAATTTGTATTCAACCACCAACAGAAGAGATAAGAGGAAAAATCAATACCGTGATGGGCCAAATATATCACTATTGGGTAACCAGCTCATTTAATTATCCCAATTATTTATTTATGATTTTAATTATCTCGTCCTTTATAAAAAAGCTCTTTATTTTACAATAGTTTCTAAGGGAGTATGATCCTCATCATGTAACTATGGGGGGTGATGTTGGTAGCATTCTCATTGCTCCGCCTATGAGTGTCACACCAATCACTAAGACTAGTACACCCCTTGAACAACACACGCCAATATCTACACCCCCTGAAAAACATACACCAAGATCTACACATGATGTTGTGCATGCAAAGCGTGATCCCATCGCACATTTTGAAGCAAGTTTTCCTAGATATTCCCATGTTACTATCACGGGAACACTATCGATTACATTTTTGGTAGATGATGACCATGAAATTAGAGAAGCTTCCACGTATTTAACAAGTGTTTTAAATATTAAGTACAATATAATTGAAGTTTACATATAGTTTGTGATTATTTCAAATAAATGATAATATTGTTTTGCAAGAAATGATGTATTCTATAGGCACATGTATGACCTACCATTGGAACTCTTTGGTCCCACCATTCACACAAACTAGAAATCCCAAAGTTCCAACTTCAAGGATGAACTTATGAGCAAGATGGTTGGCATGTTCGATGGGGTACCTTCAACAAAACTAGAGTTACCTCGAAGGCAGGATTTACATTTAAAACAGCTGTGGGACCAATATATTGTTCAGTTGCAAAAGAAAAGTAAGTATGAGCACCGTCAAGTGATTCCAGAGAGGGATTGGAAATCCCTCCTAGAAGGTGCAACTGATAAGGTTCTTTGAAAAGAAAGGAAGACACTACTAGGACTAGGAAGGTACGAGGCACTTTTAATAATGTAATTATGATGATTTATCATCATTGCGACATCTAATTAAGTTTTTCAATATTTTCAATATAGGCTCCCAGATACATCCAAAGCCACGAAGGCTAGAATAGATAAACATGGGCAACATCATCTTGGCTCAGGTGGTTACTCAAAACTGCAAAAATTGTAAGTAAAAAAAAAAATGCATCCAAATTATAAATTCTTAACAATTTTAATTTAATATCACAAAAGAAGAAAAATTCATGTTCTCATGTAAAATTTCAAGGGGCACAATTCAAAGAGGCTCCCATAGAGGAAAACCTCATGATTGGTTACAAGGATGACTATCAAGTTGTGGTTGACCAAAGGACAAGCTTGGGGTATACACAACCTTATAGCACCCAACTTGACACAAAGGTAAATAAAAGAAATGAAGAACATTTATAATTATTACCTATACAATCTATTGGTTATTATTTTTGGCCATAAAGTAATGTTCTTGAATGTAAAACGTAGGCAAACAATGTAGATACAAATGTCCCAAGTAATAATGCATCACATGAGCCTAGTGATAGTGGAGTGCCTCTTCAAACTAATGTTCAAATAAGTACTGGAGTTATTTAATGTGTTATCAAAAAATTGTGTTATGGACTCCATAGCATGTACGAGATGAGGCCGGACAAGAGGAGGGAGATATGGCCACGTCCCAAAGTACTCTTCTTCCCTCCACTACTAAAGCAGGTAAAGAACACTCTACTACTCTTTTTATTAATAAAACACTTGTAATAATAATAACTATAAATATGAATTTAACATTTCATTCAGGTAAAGAACACTCTACTACTCTTTTTATTAATAAAACACTTGTAATAATAACAACTATAAATATGAATTTAACCTTTCGTTCTTATTGCAGTTGATGCTTTGCCCCCCTTGCAGCAACATAGATGTATGACTAGGTCAGAAGCAAGACATAAAGAGCCCATAACAACTGAAGGGGAAGAAGACATCCTTGCTAAATTCCTAAAAAAGAGAAAGAGACTGAATAATAAATTATTGTACTTGTTGTGCAGAGAGGTTGATTGTACTTGTTGCACTAAAAGGTGCGCTACAACTAAGTATAGGGTATATGTGTTGGTGCAACGTAAGTATGTAAACAAATTTAAATGTTGGCTCAATTAATAATAAAAAGTTAAAAGTAATATAAACCCAAAATATGACAAGATTCTTAACGATGGATATTCACCCCCATTGTATCCTGATATTATCAACTTGTAAACAAGCTTTGTTGCAATATCATGGTTTATCAATACCATATGCCCAAAAAACATAACTTATTTCACAATCAAAATATTTTATAACAATATGACAAGATTCTTAACCATGGATATTCACCCCCACTTTACCATGGATATTATTAACTTGTAAATAGGCTTTGTTACAATACCATAGGCCAATGAATGGTTTATCAATACCACATCCCTAAAAAACATAACTTATTTCACAATCAAAATATATTATAACAATATGACAAGATTCTTAACCATGGATATTCACCTCCACTTTTCCATTGATATTATAAACTTGTGAATATGCTTTGTTACAATATCATGGGCCAATACCATGGCTTATCAATACCACATGCCCAAAAGTCATAACTTATTTCACGATAAAAACATTTTATAACAATATGACAAGATTAGTAACTATGGATATTCGCCCCCACTTTAACATGGATATTATTAACTTGTGAATATTCTTTGTTACAATTTCATGGGTCAATACCATGACTTATCAATACCACATGCCCAAAAACCATAACTTATTTTACAATCAAAATATTTTATTTTAATTCAATTTCATAACATTTTTTTAATTGAATCTAAAATGAAAAATGTTATAACTACTTTTGAGATATATCTAAACCCTCTATCCTCATGAGTACTACAAATATTCCCGTAGAAACTAAATCAAGGTTTTAATAAAATTAAAAACGAGAATACTTTTATATGAAAATATTTTTATATATAAAGATGTGAAATTTAAATAATATAAATAATATTATTGAAAACCAGCATAGATCCATCTTAACGAATGATCCAAGAGGGCAAGAAAAGTGACTAACAATAATAGAGGAAATATAGTGCATGGTTTTTAAATTTTTTTCATTATTTTATTTTCTTTGACATGATTGATCCAAAATACAGGTTCAATATTTTACAACCAATTGGGTATTTAATATATATACTTTATTAAACACAATACGATGGGATAAAATTTAAGAGAGAGAGAAGGGGGAGAGAGTGACAAAGCTAGAGAGAAAATAGAGAGAGAGAGAGAGATGGAGTTAGAGGGGAAGAGAGAGGGAGGAAAGAACAAAAGCATAGAGAGATAGATGTGACAAGAGATATATGGAGAGAGAGAGTTAGGGAGAGGGGAGAGAAGGGAAGAGAGAGAATAGTAGAGGAAAGAGATAGGGAGAGAAAGGGAAGAGAGAGAGAGGGAGACACAAAGATGGAGGGGAGAGAGAGAAGGAGAGAAAGAGGGAGATAGTGATAGAGTTGGAGGGAAGAGAGAGTGAGTTATGGGGGGGAGAGAAAGAGGGGGGTGGGAGAGAAAGGGGGAGAGAGGGATGGAAGAAGAAATACATAGAAGGAGAAAGGTGAAGAGAAAGAGGGAGTGATAAGGGAGAAATGGAGAGATAGAGTGAGGGAGAGAGGAGAGTGAGAGGAAAGAGATATATAAGGGGAGAGGGAGAGGGAGAGGGAGAGAAGGGGAACAAAGAGAGATAAGTGGAAGAGAGAGAGAGGGAGAGGGAGAGGGATGGAGAGAGAGCATGTATTTTTGGGAGGTAAGATTGAGAGAGGGAATAAGAAAGAGCCACATATATACAAATAT
The DNA here is from genome assembly GCA_031772625.1 of Pinus tabuliformis. Taxonomy (NCBI): domain Eukaryota; kingdom Viridiplantae; phylum Streptophyta; class Pinopsida; order Pinales; family Pinaceae; genus Pinus; species Pinus tabuliformis. The sequence goes on along the minus strand of CM062817.1, from coordinate 989,703,881 downwards.
AGATATTATATAGTATTGCATAACCACCCTAGATCCATCTTGACCATTGGATCTATCAAGTACCAAGAGGGATAAAATATCTCAAGGTGCGAACGTATCCTCAAGTTTTGCATTAAAAAAAGAGGTTTGCACCTCTAGAGATTTTATTCGTCTCAGCACTTGATAGATCTGGGGGTTAAGATGGATCTAAGCTGGTTATATAAATAGAATGACCTTGTTTCATATTATGTAAACATATTTTTTGTGATAAATATTATTAAGATGAAATATTTTGTGTATCTACAAATGAATGATGAATGAATGTTTGTTATTTTTTCTTTATGTATCTTGATGTCTTGCTTTCAACTATTTCCTAGTAGATAGACTGGGTAATGGGGAATTGAGAGTGATGTGAGGGGGTGGAGGGACCACAAGAGCTTCCACCTTCACGTGGTTAACCCTATTCAGTAGAGAATAACTTAGGATTTCGATAATCTTGGAGGAAAACACCCTCGATTCAATAGAGAAACAAAAAATTCAATATTGACTTCGCTACTACTTTGTCAAGTGGAGGGAGGTTTGATCCAAGATTAAATTACTCCAATAATTTATTCTCGAAACCAAGAGGAGCTCATTCAGGTATTCATGACTCAAGTATTTTTTATTATTATTTATTCATGCAATTAAATTTAATATTTGGTCAAATTTAATATAATCTTTCCTTTTTGGTCTCATGAATACGTGCAGGACAACTAGTATCAATTCAGATGTTGAAGTGGAATAACTATTGGAAGCAAATAACTCAACATGGTAACATTACATTAAGCATTTAATTTTTTCGTTATTCAATACTAGGCATTTATTCAATTACTAGATATTGAAAATACGTCCATTTATTCACTTTGTCATTGCACTTGTTTGAACTTGTTCCCTTATTCAATATACTCTATTACATAGCTAAGATTCAAATATGAAAAAATTGTGATTAAACAAGTATAAAAAACAAATTTATACCCCCCTCAAGGGATTCTTCCAAATGTAACATCCCTATGTCAACTTGATTTCCATCCTTTTATAGTCCATTTACTTTTGTATTTAGCTCTCTAAACATCTTCAAACTAAATCACCCTCATTATCTATGTTTGTAATAACCAAAGTTTATAGCTTTATGATTTATTTTTGTAGCTTTAAGTTTATATTTAAAGTCATTACAAGATTTATTAAGTTAGAAAAAAAATGTGTGACTAGAAGTTATAGCCTGCATATACTTTGCATGTAATTTTTGAAACAACCAGACGATTCTCAAGTTGACAATTGATATTGGCATTTAGTTGTTTTCAATAAGAAATTAAATAAACCAACATGTGGATTAAGTGCATTTTGATTTGGTTTGAGGTGTAAATGTAGATAAAGGTTCTATAGCCCTCCCAATAAATCAAGCTATTATTCTTGGAGACTTTTCTCTCTCCTTTTGTCTCTTATTATATGTTGTTATGTGGGTGAATATTTCTCTTAGGTATATTGCTTCACTTTAGATCTAGGGTTTATATTGTTGATGAGATTGAGTTCTCATCAGTTTCTATCAAAGCAATGGTCCAAGCCTACTCTTCTCTTTCTAATTCCTTTTTCTATAGTTCCCCACCTAGAAAGATTTGCAACAATGACAAGAAACATAGATTTGGTTTCTTGGCCAACGCCCCACCCAGGTGACAGGTCACACCTTCAAATTCATTGTGGGGTTATTGAGGGAATCCTCCCACCCCCACACAATAGTTTCAAGTTCTTTTAATGTGTCTATGGTTACCTTAAGGCTTCCCTCCTACCCACATGAAACACAACTTATCCATAGATCACATCTTATACTTTCGATCAAAGATTATCTAGTGTGTAGTCAATTAGATACACTAGGGAAAGAACTAGCCTTATCAAGTTGAAAAAACAAGTTCTCTTTGAAGATATGATGGAGTAATGTAGGGAACTAGACTATATTCCTAGATCTAGAGTATGAGGGTCTATTTAAAAACCTGCCTTGATATACTGGAACCTCAACATCTCTTGATTATAGAACTACATTTGGTCCATAGCTCTCAAGCATGGTGGATTTTTTAGATAACCAATCCATCCACAAGCCCCATCAATACATGGGATTCACTATGTACAACCCTAAAAAATAATTTCTACCCGCCATGATATAGAAAATTTGCAAGTGTTAATGACTAAAGATGCAGTAGAATCAAGGAAAACTAATTTAGCAGTACACATCCCTATTAAACAAACTTAGGATTCATCTTCATATAAAAGAATAAGAAAAGTGTACTCTTCTTGAAATTCAAATATGGATTGTTACTAGTTTTTTCTCACTGGATAAAGATAAAGGAGGCCTTGGATTGGCAGATCATAATACCCAGACACTTAATTTTGTTTGAATATGTATTCAATGATACAAAGGCTAATCCAAACATTTTATGACTGATTTATGATTTTAAGAAGGATGTTATTAATGTAGATTATTTTAATGTGGCATATTTTAGTGATAATTAACATTTTTTTCTTTTCAGTTGCTTATCACTTCATTGGAAACAATAAAAGTTTACCGAAAATGAGAGTTTTCATGATGGGGTAAAACATAGTTGCAACAAAAGCTTCAATGGCTCCAAAAACATTGATTTCGCATTAAGGACATTGAAGGATGCCATTGCTGGACTACAGGGTAATCAAAGTTCCATAACTTCCATAGGAGATCGAAAAGTCGAGTATTTTTCTTCGTAAAAGATATAGCAAGTCAATTATGCAAGACATTATTATTATGATATATTCTGTTTCACCTTATTGGAAAGTTTGGATTTGTCCTAGACCTAATTTGTGCAGAGAAATAAGTTTCATCCTTTTGTTTAACGTATGTTGGAAAGGAAAGTATCCTTGTCAATGAGAAATTCAATGCAATCATCCCATGATGAATAATGAGTAGGGAAATCTTCAAGACAAGGAGAATGAGAACATACATGAATAAATATACCTACCGTAGATAAGGGTTTGAACTCTCATGCAATTCCAGATATCTTTTACAGATATCAAGGAATAACTATCAGCTCAAATTCCCTAGCTCTTCTTACCTTCTTGATCATTAGGAACTGCATTACCATAATTCCTATCATCGACTAACATTGACTATAAATTGTGAATGCATGATCAATGGCTACGATATTAAAGTCCCATGTTCATTTATCCCATAACAATTGAGCATGGACCCTCACCCCACCTTCCAAGTAAATGGCCACCATAAGACTTCTTAATCTTACCTACCAAACCAAGCATTAAGCATAAGACATAAGAATGATACTTTAATTTTAAACTATTATAAATAGGAAAGGACAATAAACCATCCATCCCTAAGTTGCCCTAGTCAAGCTTTAAAACTAGTTGTTTAGTTTGGAGTCTAGGAATTATTAGCTAGATGAGAATATTTGTTTGAGTTACATATATACCCACATTTTGACACTTATAATGACTATTGTTTTATGGGAAAATGTAGCCACTCCTAAGTGAAGAATAAATGGTAGTGAAGGAACTTCTCCCTGAGTATGCAGAGGGTGATCTTGCTTCTCTTTGTTCATGTGTTGATAAAATACAGTTCCACTATCCCTGGTGAAGTCCATTGTACTTCATTGACACACAAGACAATAAGTGTTCTTATGTTTATTCCAGTAAGTTATTCTATCTAATATAAACTTCATCCCATAATTAATTACTTTAATTTGGGTTTTCATTTCTGTTTTTAGTCAAATACTCTCGGATTTCCCATCAATTTTGTACTTTTATGTATTTGTGTGTTTACCATCATAAGATGGGTATAACATGAATTTCTCAAGAGAATTATCTCATCTTCATGATAAACTAAAGGATTTTAACTTATAAGAAATATATGAGTAACAACCTTATTAGAGATCTCAGAATTTTTCTATTTGTTTGCAAACAAGGGACTGCCATAATGCCCAAGGAGAAATAGGCATGTGCCTTGAAGGTGCCATAAAAAATTACACTTCTCAGCTTCAAACTTATGGCAACAAAGCCGACAGAGAAAAATGTATGTTTATCTTGTATTGCCATCATCTTACAATGAGTTCTCTATCTGTGACATGTGTTTTACATCTCGAAGTGCTTTCACAGTGAATTATATTTGAATGTGGTCTAATTCAAATACCAATGGAGGCTAATACCCATTTGTATAACTTGCAGATAATTTAACAGAAGCTTTACTATTTCTCTCTCATTTTATGGGAGATGTCCATCAGGTCATATCCTGTCTATTTATACATTTTCCATATGGATAATTTATTGGGAACTTATTCATTGATATTGATTAATGAAAAATATATTTGCAACCTTTACATGTGGGATTCATTACAGATGAAGGTGGAAATACAATCATATTACACTAGTATAGGAAAAAGAGTAATTTGCATCATGTAAGTAAATACAATATCCTCTGCCCAGTAATTGGATTAAAAGTATGGTGTTCTTTTTATCCTTTACCTTAAAGGCACATTGGTTATTTCAATTTTGTATTTTTAGGAGGGGAATTAAGCAAGAAAGGTAAGAGGAGTGGGAAGAAAAATTGTAGACTTTAGAATGAAAAATAATTCAACAAAATTGCCTTGCCTTTGTCCTATTTGTGTGTCTTGCATCAATGTAAAAGAAAACTTTTCTCACCCATGTTTTTGTCATATATTGAGAGTATACTTTCCACCTATTAGCTATTGTTCTTTGACAACTTTAAACATTGGTTGGGCCATCTTATGAATTGACTTGACTGCATGTATTAGACTTAAAATGAGTTGACATTGGGTGATGTATCCATTTTAGCCCATATGAGAACTAGACAAAGTTTGCAACCACCAAAAGTGTTTAGACCTTATCTCAAATTTCAGTTGGCCTTTTGATTGACATTTTCGTGTTCCTTCGTTTTTGTGAATGTCAATATATATGGGATACGTTGATGATCAAACAACCATTAAATATTTTATGATGATGACCTTAAGGTTATTATCATATCAATTCAGAGAAATATTACTATATGTGTCTTCCTCTCTCATTTCAAAAATGCAGTTGACCTACTTATTTACTTTATCACAAGGTGCTTATGGGATAACACAACGAGATATCAAATTATTTTCTTGTACAATAAAAAAGTTGTAGTTTATGTCTGTATATTGTGAAGTTCATCAAGAATAAAATTTATATATTGTTTCAAAAACAGGATAGCTGGTATGATGAAGTACCTACATAGGAGAAATGCAATGGGCATGATCTAGCCTACCCCAATTTGTGTCTTAAAATTCCAAAATTCTACCATCATATTTGGACTCCAATATATGAATTGATTTGTTTTTATGAAATTCGTTAATATTTAACCAACATAAGGTTCTTGTTGATTTTGGTGAACCATTTTTTATTGCTGTCAATTTTTTTGTAAAAATGAAGTTAATAGTTTTGAAAAAGCAAGAGAGTAATTATATTAAACTTTTGTAAGCTCATGTGTAGTGCATATACAATCTTTCTCATAGTTTATATCTGTTAAGACACGAAACTATACACTAAATCATAATTTAGAGTTGTTATTTCTTATCACTTATGCCTAGTTTTTTGTAACAAAGGAAATGTTGATTTTCCTTTCGAGTGAACGATCGAGAGTTGTATTCTAAGAAAAACTTCAATTAGTTGTGTTCCATTGAAAATGGTCACGTATTCTTTGAAGGTAACAATTATATCACTTGGCACAATTAGTTAACTACATCAGATATCTAGAATGACATTTGTCGGTGCAAACTGTTGAATTTTTAAGACCTCGATTGGTATAGTGACTAGTCATCCTATTTTCAACTACATCCCTCCAACTACTAAGATGCATAAAATTTTGATTCTGAGATGGAAAAGCTTAGGGATCAAACATAATTGCATAAAGAGATGGAACTTGTGACATGAACCTATCACCTTTGACGATTTTAGAATTTGATAGAATGTACAGTTATCCAAGGCACTGGTGATTTGACTCCAACTAATATCAACCAAAGTAATGCATGCAAATTTCATAAAAAGGGTGCATAAAAAATGTAATGTTTAGTTGTTGTTAATCACAGATAAATAGAGAAGATTATATGTAGCTACAATCTCCTTCTAGGTAACAACTCTTTTTATAAAATGACATCCCAAATAGTCAGGCCCCTCGGCACATTGGACTTTTGAAGAGATACCCAACCTTCGAGCTTGTTCAACCAGCTAACCTTCGAGCCCATTCGACTAGCCGATCCCCAACCTCTAGTGAGACATTAGAAACCCTTGTATTTCATATGTTATTGTATATATATTCGACAGGTAAAAAAGCCAAAATAATATCGATGTGACCTTTACACCTCTTGATGCAAAAGTTAGTTACGGGCTTCTTCATTTGCCACAAGAATGAAGATTAAATTATATATATTTTTAATGCTCATAGAACCATTAAATATTCAACTTTATTAGTTACCGTTGAATATCCAACGATAATGATAATAAAAAATCGTTGGATATTCAATTCCAGACTGACAAAAAAAATTGTTAGATCCATGACATTCTCACCGCACAAGCTATTATGATGTTGAATATCCGACACCAATGTTCATCGGATATCCGATGTAAATTGACGAGGTTAATGTCGATTTTGTGAATGCAAGTCATCAGTACTTCCTTTATGATTAGGCATAATATATTATCGGATATTCGATGTAAAATAATGTCAGATATCTGACTACAAGTCGTTGGAAAATTCTTGATGACTAGCCACTGTGGGCGATAGATGTTTTACGTTAATCCCATCGAACATCCAACAAGTATTAAAGTGTCAAATATCCGACGGAATCTCACTGACAAAAAATATGACTCATATACATCAGATAACTGACGAAAATAAGTCGAATATCTGATGAACATATGTTGTATTTTAGCCCCATTTGTACTAGTGAACAAACTTATAGACCAAAAAATCTCAACCTATTACAAATAAACTTGGAATCTCATGGTACTGAATTTTATTTTGCATGGATGAATTGGTGGTATATCCATTTTTCATAAAATTAGTCTTCAAAATTAGTCCTTCCCAAATGGTGTGTGTAACCTATGAAAAATTTGTATTGGTTTGCAATAAAAGGTGAGATCATGGAAGAAGGGGGGCGTCCAAACTTTATTCTTCCAAAAAAAACACAATTGAAATTAGAGGGTGTGAAATATATTTTAAAAGATACAAAAATAACTTTCATTTTCAACATGTCGAGGAGAGATGGCTAACTTGGTCTACTTAATAATGCTTTGGTCACAATTTTTTTAGTTGATATCTAATTGGAATGATTCCAAATCAATATTAAAGTAGATTCATGGTATACTTCCGATAAAATTTGTTTTTTAAAATTCCTTAGAATGATATGTCAAATAGGTTGATAACGTCCTAGATACCAATTGTTAACAATATATAATTTTAGGACAAGCAATGACTAATTTTATTATAAATTTTTCATCATATCTCGCATTGATGTGATTTCAATTGGAAATAAAATCATTTTCGTGTATACATGTCAAACATAAGAAATATTTGAAGATACAATGAATTGTTATATGAAATATTTTAATGGATAACCTAAATGAGAGAGACATTCTTTTTTATTTCTAGCATGGATCAATAGTCACTATTTTAAACACAGCCTTTTGATATGATTCAAATGGGAGATCAAAGTATATTTATTTTTCTATATCAACTAAAAATATGTTTGGAAAATGTAATGATTTTATACACCAAATATATGGTTGAATAGTTGGAATGCAGAATTGTGATAGTGTAGATTTTTGGGATATGCAATTATTTATTTGATATCAATGAATTGATTGAAATTTAGTTGTGAGATATATTCCAAGGATATTCTCCTTCAAAATATGGTTTTAAATTTCCTTCATTTGGTCCCATAAGCTGACTATCCGATTTTTGTTGTTAATTGATTTGTGGAAAAAATATGCTACATATATGATAAACATACTATATCTCTAAAAGCATGATCTGGGTATGTGATATTTTTTTATGGGTATATATTTCTAGTGTAATCATTCCCTATAACAAAAGCATCATTTATCTAGATCACATGATATTATGATATATAGACCATACATTATTCTTATTTTCATGTCTAAAAAGTAGAATCTAAGATTTGCAAAGCTACCCAATTCATGAAATTAATAATGCATCACATATCTTTGATTGAAAAATTCTTGTAGGATGGTAGCCTTGAATATTTGATGTTTTTTCTTCTTTGAATTGATGAAAATGCACTTCTTCCACAGATCATTTTTCTACAGTGTTAGTTGGATTAATTTTCCATAGAAGTATAAAATTTATCTATAGAGAGCGCTTGGATTGAATATATTAAATGATGATGATCCTATTCTTACAATTAAGATTGTGATACCAATTGGGATTCAATTGTACCTTTTGGCCAAACACTAGTACTAAAAATATTGACTAGGAATCTAATGTACTCCAGGGCCTTAGATAAACCTGAGTGTAAATATTGAACCATTGATCATCCTATGTACATATTTCCATCTACTGGGACACCTAGGTAACTTGCCACAATTCTCGCCACTTCTCTAAGAGCATAGTCTAGATATAAAATTATCAATGTCAATCTTAGACTCTCCATAATGGAATGATATTTAAAACAATTATAGGATATGAAACATGTAACTATATACTCAACAATAGTGCTATCAGTCTTAAATATTGATTCATTGATTTAGTGCACATTTTCCAAAGAACAAGGATATATAATCAAAGATGAACAATCAAAGGATGTAGATTATAGAAAAAAATATTAGGTCAATGGATATAAAATGAGGAGGGGAGGAAGGAGAAGTGAGAAGTAATAATGCACATCATGAGAAGAATCCTTTATAGGCCCAAATTGGAGGTAATTGAAGTTGTGATTCTTTTGTCCTAATATGGTGGTAAAAAATTTCCTATTAAACTCTCATGGCTTACTAATAATCACGCTACAGGTGTTGTAGATTGCATGTGTCTAGCCTATGGTTGGGTTGTAGGATTCATATAGCTTTCCCATAACTATCCAATAGTTACGCTGTGGGATTTTTGTAACATTTCCATAACCAACTAACAATTGGGTTGCAAAATTCTTATAAATTTTCTTGCAACATAAAGTCATGTTGAAGCCTCAGATTTCTGCTGCTCCAACATGGGGGATAACCACCGGGTTCGGACCTTAGAAAGCAGCTCCTTTTCCGTTTGGTGTGGTGGCTCCGACTGGGGATGATGGGACCAGTTTCCCAATCTCGGTTTGAAAATGATGATGGGTGGGTTTCAAGTGATTGCAATAAGAATGATGATAACTAAATGACCTATTCTGACATGAAAATCTCTAATTAACTTAATCTAATATAAACCCGCAGTATTTTGTGTGATATGTGATCTAAAAAGATATTTGTTTGGTACGTGGTGATAAAGATCATTCACGTGTTAAACAGATATGATAACATGTAAAGATAATTTCTTTGACTAAATAGTTAGTCAAAGAAATGTGTAAATTATATCACATATATTTAATGATCATATATGAAAATAAACGCTTTCAGCTAAGTATTATACAATAGTTCCATTAACACATAACAGAAAGAACATAATCCATATATAATTCATGAAACGAAATGTTATCACTGATTTAATAAAATAGAACTGATCAAACAAGATAAAAATACCATATTTGTGAGGTTCTGCTCATTTGACTAGTGACATAGATCAGCTCCTTTCTTCAATCAAATTATTCTCCAAGCATACAGAAGTGCATCAACAAAATAAAGTAGTTTGATATTCAAAGGTAATGACCATGTTCCATAATGTCATCAAGGCATCTACAAACTTACAAAAAGCGCATTCTTTGCAAATGTTTTTTTATAAAATCGTGGACCCTTCTCTAAATGCATGAGAAGGGTATAAATACTATCTAACTAAAGTTTAAAAATAGATTATACAAAATATCTGAGGAGGTTTCAAACAACCTTCCTCTTAACTAGTAACTAACTCTAAAAATAACATTGATTTGATGACTCGAGGCTATGAAAATGTCTTGTTGTCTCCTAGCTTTTCCTTGAGGTCTGTTATGAAACCAAATCACAAAAAGATAGAAAATATAGATCAACTCCTTAGAAATAAGCCTCTTCGAGGGGGCAACCTCCTTTACATTACACAAATGAACAATTCTTAAATGATTCAAATGACAAAACCTCCTTTCTATATATAGGAGTCTACAGGGTCACAATATAACCAAGCTGACCTAACAATAATAATATAAAGGCACAAAAATAACAATAGAGGGATTCTATGGGGCACAATAATAACAATATGGGGACAATAGGGGCACAATAATAACAATAAGGGATACAATGACAATAGTAATGGGGGGATCACTAATATTATAAGGACCTAACATGCCCCTCTCCTTCAAAAAAATGTTGTCCTCAACGCTTGAGTAGTTCTGGATGCTTCTGTACAAAATTCTCATCCTCCCATGGGGAATCTTCAACGGGTAAGTTCTTCCACTTGATGAGATACTTTGAAATTGATCTATTTCGTAGCTATCGAGTTCTTGTTTCTTTGGATGCTTCAGGTTCCAATATGATTTTTCCTTCCTCATCAAGTTCTGGAAATATTGTCTGAACTGGAAGCTTGTCACCTATAACCTTCTTTAAGCATGAAACATGGAAAACTAGGTGCACTCGAGAAGCTGCAGGAAGCTCCAATTTGTATGCCATAGTACCTATCTTTTGCAACACCTTGTATGGACCATAATACTTTGGTGATAATTTTTTATCCTTCTTAGCTTGCTTAAGGGACATTTGTTTATACGGTTGTAGCTGTAGGAATACCCAATCACCTACATCAAAACTTCTTTCGCTGTGATGTTGATCTGCCTGTTGTTTCATTCTATTCTGTGCCAAGGTGAGGTTATCCTTTAAGAGTTGGAGAACTTGTTGTTGATGCTTGATGTGATCTTCCACTGCTTGAACCTTAAATATGATGTGATGGATGATGGATGATATCCATAAAGTGCCATAAATGGGGTCATTTTTGTTGCAGTATGGAAGGAAGTGTTATACCACCATTCAACCAGAGGCAACCATTTGGCCCATTTTGTTTGTTTATCAGATACAAAGAAACGAAGATATCCTTCAAAACATTTGTTTACTATCTCAGTTTGCCCATGAGATTGAGGATGATAAGATGAGTTATGAGCTAACTGAGTACCAAGACAAGAAAATAATTATGTTTAAAAATTTCCAGTGAAAATGGGATCTCTGTCACTTACAATAATCTTTGGGTTTCCATGTATCTTTTGAATTGTTTCCATAAATGAAGTAGAAACTGTACTCACTTTAAATGGATGAGATAATGCACAAAAGTGTGCATACTTGGTAAGTCTGTCGATTACCACCATGATAACACTCTTTCCTTCAGACTTGGGTAAACCTGTGATAAAATCCATTGAAACCTCCTCCCAACGTTGGCTTGGAATGGATAAAGGTTGTAATAGTCCTAGAGTCTTAATTGTTTCAACTTATTTTGTTGGCAAACCAAACATTCTGCCACAAACATTTGAATATCCGATTTAAGGCCATCCCAAAAAAAATCCTTCTTAACCCTGTGGTAGGTTTTTAGAAATTCTGAGTGCCCTCCTAAGGGAGAGGTATGCAATTCCCTAAGAGTCTTTTGTTTGAGTTGGGAATTATAACATAGGTATACCCGATCCTTGTACCATAACAAATCATTTTTCCAGATAAATGTATCAGATGTACTGGGATCTTGTTGTATCTTTCGAATGAGTGCCCACACTTCCTCATCATTCTTCCATTCATCCCTTGCTTCGTTTATCCAATCTATTTGGATAATAGAAATAGCACAAAGAAATGCTTCCACATGGTCATCCATTCTTGAGAGTGCATCTGCCAGAACATTTTGCTTCCCTTTTTTGTAGATGATTTCAAAGTCATAACCCAACATCTTTGTGACCGATTTTTTTGCTCTTTTGAAAATAATATTTGTTCTAAAAAGTATTTAAGACTATCATGATCTGTTTTTACCTTGAAGTATCTTCCCATTAGGTAGGGTCGCCATTTCTTACGTGCATGTAGTATTGCCAATATTTCCTTCTCATAAATAGCTTTGTGTAAATACTTTCCTTTGATTGGACGAATTTCAAAAGCAATGGGTCTTTCTTCTTGCATTAAAACAACACTGATTCAATTTCCTGAGGCATCACATTCCACAATAACGGTTTTTGTGAAGTCTCGTGTAGCTAAGATTGGTGCTTGGCACATTGCCTCTTTAAGATGTTCAAAGGACTTCATTGCTTCTAGAGTCCATGAAAATGCATCTTTCTTCAATAATGTTGTTAGAGGTGCTTCTATTCTCCCAGAATTCTTAACAAACTTGCGATAATACCCTGTCAACCTGAGAAATCCTCGTAGATGTTTTATGGAGGTGGGGATTTTCCATTCCTTAACGATTTTAATTTTTCTAGGGTCTACCTTAACACCTTCATGAGATAAAATATGAGCCAGATATCCCACCTCTTATACTCCAAAGAAACATTTGGAGATTTTTGCATATAATTGTTTCTTCTCCAATAGTTTGAGCACCATGTCAACATGTTGGACATGATCCTTCCAAGACTTGTTGTAGATTAGTATATCATCAAAAAATATTAACACGAATTTTCAAAGGAAGGTTTTGAAAATGGAATTCATCAAACCTTGAAATGTAGAAGGTGCATTAGTAAGGCCAAAAGGCATGACAAAAAAATCATAATGACCCTCATGAGTTCTAAATGTTGTTTTTGGAATGCCTTCAGTCTTCATTCTGATTTGATGATATCCTGAACGAAGATCCAACTTGGTGAAGTAAATTGATACATGCAATTCATCCAATAATTCATCAATGACATGAACGGGAAATTTGCCTTTAATAGTGAGCTTGTTGAGCTCCCTATAATCTGGACACATGCGCCAAGATCCATCCTTCTTGTGAACTAATACTACAGGAGCAGAGAAAGAACTTTGACTAGGTTGAATTATACTAGCCTCTAGCATTTCTGCAACCATACGTTCAATTTCACTCTTTTGGGCATAGGGATATCTGTAAGGCCTGATGTTTGGAGGAACACTTCTTGGAATCAAATGAATAGCATGATCACGATCATGAATAGGTAGGAGACCTTTGGGAGTCTCAAATACCTTGGAATGATTGTCCAAGACTTTTTGGAGATCTGGAGAAATAGATGATTTCGATGTGGGAACCTCTAGTGAACATAATTGTGCAATTACACCTCGTTGTTCCTTCTTTAGAAGATTTGTCATACCGTTAGAACTGATTATCTTTCTCGGTTTCCCTGCAATACCCCTTAATTCAACTTCCTTTCCTTCCGCAGAAAATTTCATGAAAATATCTTGAAAAATAAATGCTATTGTACCCAAGGATTGTAGCAATTGGACTCCTAGTACAACATCAACACCACCCATTGGAATGAAAAGCATTGGGCTATTCAATACATATTCTCCCATGGATAACCTGATATTATGGCACTTTCCAGAGCAATTTATGGTTCCTCCACTTGCAACCATCACTTGAAACTCTGATGCTGGATATAGGAAGCAATTCAATTCCTTTGTTATCTTACAATGAATAAAATTATGGGTACTTCCCAAACCAATCAACACTATTACCTTTTTCTTCTTGATATGTCCTTCTATCTTGATAGTTTGAGGAGTGGTAATTCCAGCTAATGCATTACAAGATATGGTCAGATTCATTTCTTCTTTATCTAAGGTTTTTTCCTGGAGTATATCCTCTTCTTTTGACATTTCTTGTTCATTTTCTTCCTCCTCTTCACAATCTATGTAGAATAATTTATTCTCAGCACACTTATGACCTTTAGCGTATTTGCTATCACAACTATAACAAAGCCCTTTTGCTCTTTTTTCTTCCAATTGTTGTGGTGTCAACCTTGTAGGTTGTGTAAGGCTAGGGGAAGCAACACCTCCATCTTTATAGTTGTGAGTGGTAGGCTTCCTGTTTGCCATAATTTTTCTTTCCATTTTTCTTGCTAACCTGAATGCCTTCTCCGATGAATCATGTTCCCAAAGGCGAATCTCATGTTGGATCTTATCTTTTAAAGTCCCTATGAACACATCAATCCTATGCTCCTTTGGAATATCTTTTACCCTTGTGTTCAATTTTTGGAAGTCCTCAATGTGCTCCATCATTGAACCCTTTTGTTTGAGATTTGTCAATTGGCTAAAAAAGGTGTTGCTTTTTGTATCCTCATAATGTGCTATCATTTCTTCCATAAAAATTTCCCAAGTGACAATTTTTTTATGAGAGAAAAGCCATTGATACCATACAAACTGGTTTGGTTCCAAATATAAAGTTGCAATACGTACCATTTGTGTGTTTTTCACATTATGAAGATCGAAAATTTTCTCCATATGTAGTATCCATGTTTCGGGATCCTTGCCATCAAACATCCTCTTATCAATTTTTGGAACATGGTGGGTCTTCAATCCAACATTAGAGTCTATGAAATCATGATTAACATTTATTTTGTTCTCATCATGAGTTTCATTTACTACCCTTTCACCATTAGTGACCATTTCTTGTAGCACCTTACTCAAATTTATCTTCAATTCTTCCATCTTATCATCCATGCCATTCATCTTAGTTTCAATCTTAGTGTCCATGCCATCCATCTTAGCTTCCACGCCGTCCACCTTAGTTTCCACGCCGTCCATCTTAGCTTCCACGCCATCCATCTTAGTTTCCACGCCGTCCATCTTAGCTTCCAAGTCATTCATCTTAGCTTCTACGCCTTTCTTTAAACCATCCATCTTAGCTTCTACGTCTTTCTTTAAACCATCCATCTTATTTTCTGTTACCTTTTGTGCGAGTGAAATTTGTTGCACTTGGTTTCGTAATATTGATATATCATGTTGCATTTCTTCCTCTTCTTCATGAGTCATGCTAGAGCTTTCAGGTTGCTTACTAGGTGTTTCCATTTTCTTTCTTTGGGGCATCAATTACCAATAATAATGCTTCACTATGCCCTTTGAATTCCTTCAAACTAATTTTTCAAACCAAGCTTATGCAAAAATTTAAAAAATACACACCTTTTTTCACTTGTAGGAGCTCGATATTGAATCTGATGTACCTCTGTAATTTTGGATCTCCTAGTTTTGAAATCGTGACCTGCAGTAGCCCTCTGCGTCCTCTTTCCAATGCCACCAGTCTAATCAAAATTGGATTCTCCAAGGAAGAGTTATGCCAAATCTCCCACGGTGACCTGATTATAGACTAGTTCAGTAGAGAAAACTTGTATGACGTGCCACGTGTCACTGTTTTGACCTTAGTACCTGAAACTGATACACAAAAAACTATAGGCCATCCTCTTTCTAAAACTTCTTATGAGATTTCAATTTGATGCTCAAAACAAAAGTTATGACAATTTTCCCCAGGTCACCTGTTTGGAATGTAATTCGTGAGTCTGCAAAAACGCCAACTTCCTCAAGTCATATCTCTATAAATGTAGTGCGAAAAGCTCTGACATTTGGACCCAAAGTTTAGAACTATTTCTGCCCAAATGGGTTTTTTTTTAGCTTCGGAAACGTCGCAAAAAAAAAAAAAGAATTATAGTGAAAATTGCACGATGACATGTTTGGAGCAGCGAAACCCTAGAAACCAAACCTCTGATACCAAATGTTATGAAACCAGCTCATAGAAAGATAGAAAAGATAGATCAACGCCTTAGAAATAAGCCTCTTATAAGGGTCAACCTCCTTTAAATTACACAAATGAACAATTCTTAGAAGATTCAAATGAAAAAACCTCCTTTCTATATATAGGAGTCTACGGGGTCATAATATAACCAAGCTGACCTAACAATAATAATATAAAGGCACAAAAATAACAATAGACGGATTCTATGGGGCACAAAAATAAAAATAGAGGGATTATATGGGGCACAATAATAACAATATGTGGACAATAGGGGCACAATAATAAGGGATACAATGACAATAGTAATGGGGGGATCACTAATATTATAGGGACCTAACAAGGTCGCATATGTCGAACATTGGTTTTACTTGAGGAGGTGCTCTGAATTGCGTTCTGACATGTCCTACAAAGATGCCATCTGTAAGAGGTGGAAACATTATTTGTGTTGAATTGAGTGAACAATTCAACGTCATAATTTGACTATGAGTTTTGACAAGAAATTTCCAATATGCTTCCCAGTCAGTCTTTGATAATTTCGTGATTGCCTCTCTTTGGATTTTCATCTTTGCTTTCCAATTTATATCCAAGTCTTTCAAATATGGCAGTGACTTTGGATCACCTTATTTTATCAAGTTGGTGGTGTGCAAAGTATGATTGACTTCCTTTATTATATTCTTTTCCACTCCTGCTACTCTTCCTACTGCCAATTCTGTCTGCTTAATCTGCGCATCCCAATCTGTGAATAATATGTCTTTATGTGTCTCTTCAATCAATGGCATATTAGCACTTCTTCCTTCTTCATATTCTTCCCATTCAATATAGTTAGAGATCTTAGTATCTAAGTCATTAAACTCAGTTCTCTGATCAATTTCCTTATCTGTTCACTGATCACTGGTATTCAAATAAGGGGTGATATGGGAAATTTTCTTGCAAAATAGATCTTGTTGTTTTGACAGAATGGAGTTTAGCTCCAATGCCTCTTTTATGAACTCATCAATAGTGGGGACGTCTTTATATTTCGCCATAGTTTCTTGTAACTCTTGGATTTGCATATTCTTTGTTGAGATATCTGCTTTGTGGCTCATCCTAAGTACATCCATACTTTGTTGCATTGGACTATTTGTTCTGTGGCTTGCTTGTTCACATTTGTTTTCTCGATTTCCAGTTGTTTCTCAAGTTGTGCTATCCTTTCTTCTCTTTCCCTTAACAAAACATATACTTCAATGGCCTTATCAATGGTGGCAGTAGCATATGCCCCTGCAAATTGTGACAGCCTAGTTAAATTTTCAGTTGGATTTGAAGGAATATCCTTCCAGACTATATCCATTGGTTCATTCCCTGGTGGGATTTTAGGTGTTTCCACTCTCCTTCTCTTCCTCTATCTTCTTACTACAACCTTATGTAGTGGGCTATAGAATACACCCAAAGGAGGTATTTCTGTAACCTTTAGGACAATCTTAGATGTCAGAAATGTAGGTATGAATTCTGCATTAAGTGAATTTGTCCCTTGCTCGTTCATTGGCTCAGAATCTGAAACTTTCTGAGTTTGTTGTGGAGTATGATATCTTGTAATTTCTTGGAAATCTATTCCTTTGGAAGTATCTTGGAGTTGTTTGTTAAACTGGTCCCATTCCTACCCCATATCGTTGCTTTCGCCTTTGGGACGGGTATCTTGAGTTAGGTCTATTTTGACCTGTTTCTCAGCTGACCTTTTGTTAGATTATGTCGTAGCCTCTATTTCTTGTGTCTTCCCTATGTTCTAGGTTGCATTCACACTAGGCGTAGGTTTTTCATCAGTGTTTAACAAATTCAATGGGGTTGTTTCAAGCCTCTGATTTCTAAATTCATGAAACCTTTCGAAGTCGTCAGGATTCAAATTCACCTTTACCCAATTGAATTCTTGTTCAAATGACTCAATTGATTGTAATAAATCTTCAAATTCATGATCTTCATGGATGAAGGGTTTGACCTTTAGTTATGTAGTAACATTTTGAGCTACTTTCTCTGGGTCAAATTTCCTCTTTGGTAGAGTAGCCAACCTAAGCATCTCTATGTTTGGTAACTATTTGTTTGCATGGTTGAAGTTCACCAATGAAAAAGAACCACACTGGATGGGAAAGGGTGGCCATAGTGATTTTTTGCTGTCTTTCAAAGTCTTGGTTAAGCCTTTTCCAATATTTTGGTTAGCTATTTTTCTCACTAATAGCTTGTTGGGGTCATACAAAGCAAGTACATGTGGTTCTGTTGTACTGTCGTAAACTCTGATATATGTGAACCATTGCTCAACAAAGTGCTTGCCTACTACAAGAAGGTCTGTAGCGGCTTCTTTAGAAAATCTGAGGGCCTTTTCATCAAAAATCATTTGATGTAGTGGTAGGATAACACCATGTTATATCTTGTAAAAATGGGGTATAAAATGGGATTCCCACAATTATTTGTGACTAAGATGGATGGGGTATGGGTCTTGCAAGGTCCAATTCCAACCCATAATTGGAAACTTAGTACAGAAGCAGATAGAGTCCATGAAATAATCACTCATATAAAATGCAGGAAATTTTTCTGTGGAGGTGGATCTCTTTTGACGATATTTAGAAATAGTAGTAGCTAAGTTGTCAGATAGCATAGTAGCCCAATTCATTTTATGAGAATTGATACATGCATCGATTAAAGGGACCCATTCTATAGAGAACTTGGTATTATTAGGCATTCCATACAATCTACATAGCATAGAGGTTGCATAGTTATGGGGATTTTTTAAAGAAGCTGTGGGGTACATACCTGTCTTATCATATTTGAATTTTTTTTCTAGGAATCTCCACCCCTGAATCATCTTAAAGGGTTCTTCATTTTGCTTCATGAACTTGGCCAGGAATGATCTATCATATGTATCCTGAGGGTTGGGAAGATGATACATTTGTTTCAAGTCTTCAGCTTTAAATGATCCCGTCAACTCCATCTTTTAATTCTTGAATTGTCTGTCTTCAATATTGACATTCTCCACCACCCATCTAACCATATCCGTGTATGGTAGTATCTTTCCTCTTGCTCCTATTCTGTGAAGAAAAGAGAAAGTAGTGTCTCTAAATTGAACTACTGAGGGTTGTATTGAATCTGTTGTTTCCTTGGTAACAATAACTTTAGGCCACTCATCTTCAAGTCTATTATAGATAACTTCCCACGCCATTACTCCTCCATCAGCAGTACAAAACGTTTCAGACAATATGGGCGACATCTCTATAACCTCAGATTCTAAAACACTGAGTTGCTTCTATTTTTGCATTACTTTCTGTAAGGACATCTCTTTTGAAGCTTTCCTAAAATGAAAGAGAGATATATCAGTGTAAATAGTAGAGGGAAATTAAGGCTGAAGAGCACTTTGAAATGACTTGAATCGTGGGAATATTTGAACGCAATCTCTATATTAACTAGCCATGACTTGAAAATATTAACGTTTCTCCTTGAGTTGCTAAACAATAATTGTTCCTATCAACCCACTTGATATTTCATTAAAAACTCAATAAATTTCCACACTTTGCGCCTAATTTTCTGCATCGCGACTTTCAAACATTGCAACATAGCGCTATTCGTAGATAATGCGAAATGCGATTGTGAAATATTGCAATATCGCATTTCGCAATTTTTAAAGGATAACACAATGGCATGCCTTATTAAATTGCAACTTTGCAAAGTGCGATCGCATATTCTTAGAGTGTTGCGATCGAAAAATCGCAGTGGAGGCTTTATCACATATCGCATTTCAAGATTTTCTTTAGGATGTTTATAATTGTTACATGAAAACTGTGAAATGTGATTTGTGATGATAAAACTTTAAGTATGGGTTCCATTCTAAAGGTTTAAGGCAAATTTTTAGAGTCAGTGCTTATTTTCAAAAGCTGAAAGTTTAAAAGGGTCCCCATTTATATGTCAAATACTAACTATTCATCCCTATAAATGGGGGGGTTGTTACATAGTACAACAATTGGTGATTCACTTGGGAGAACCAGCTATCTCTAATTGGTCTTTTGAAATCTCTAAAACTTTCAAACTTAGAAGAGTTATATGAAAAATAATTACATGAGTTACAAACTAAACAACATTTCTCTTAAACCATAATCACTCACTTAATTTAATTATTCAAGTACTTCATTCTTGTAATGATAAAAATATAAATGTTTGCATCAGTCTATACTAAGATTTAAAGAGATATAGTAGGTGTCTTCTACAAATTATTTTTTAATGTTTACTCATTTATCATAGATAGAGCCTCTGCTACCCGCAGATGTTCATAGCCTTGGCAGGGTTATCTTTTAACCAACAATGATTCATTATCCTATCCGAAGCAATTTTCAGAATTCAAAATGATATTCATTCGCTTTCTTTCTCATTTGGATATTGGTTTTTTCTTTTTATGTAATTTTTATTTTCAAGTTTCTTAAAAGACATTGTCTAGGCTTGGTAACCCAATAATGACAACGCCATTCACTGGTTGTAGTTAAATTGAACAAGCTGGCTCTTGATGAGACCCCTTATCCTTTGATTGATTAGATCATTGGCTATTACCATGTTTTGATATGCAATATTGGTAATATCAGTTTAATTATTCCCCTATGATCATGGTAAACAAGCTTGTAATGAGACTTATTATCTTTTAAGTTTTGCATATTTTTGAATTACGCTGAAAATAAAATAAAAAAATAATAATAATAATAATAATTAATTAATAATAATAATAATAATAATAAATAAATAAATAAATTTATCAAATGGGGTGAATCATTGGCTCATTTTAAGAGTTTTTGGATGATAATAATAGATTTTTGAGATAATCATCTGTAGATAGTCCTTACTAGGTTAAATATTCTTTTCTTGACTAATAACAAAACATCTATACATTATAAAGATAAGATCTTGTTCATAGAATAATTTTTTTTAGCAAGGTCAAGTTTTTCCAAAGAAATAGGGTTCATTTTGATACGCAAATGCTCTAATTATTTCTTTAACTTTTCCTATTTATAGAAGCAAAAACCTGAAGTATTCTCAGAGACTTTATTTTGAGAAGCCAAAAGTAAATACTATTTAACTTTTATTTTCCTAAGAATCTTAAAGACAATATGATACAAAATTACAAGAGGTTGCCTTCTAGGAAAAGTATTTTTTCAAAATTTGCCCATTAAAGGGGCAAAGAATCTATTCTACCTAACAAATATTGTAAAAGAAATATTGATGGACCAATTTTTTCAATGATTTGGAATGGTCCAAGCCACAATCTTTGGAATTTGGTGTGTTTTCCCTTTTCCTCATGTTATTTGTCCCATTTCAAGACCAGATCACCTACTTCAAAGGTTTTATGACTAGCAGAGGTTGTATCAAAAGAGGCTTTGACTAATTTTTGATGATGGGAATGGGTGGCTTTAGCTTCTTCTCTTTCTTCTTCAGGCGTAAGGATCTGAAATTGTCTTGCTTGAAGAGAAGAGGAAGGATTTTCATTAATAAGTTTCACTAGGGCGAGAGATGGGATTGCTATGTTTGTGGGGAGAACTGCTTCTTTTCCATAAACTAAAGAAAAAGGAGAAGAACTGATTGAGGCCTTCTGTGTTATTCTATATTCCCAAAGAGCGAATGTCAATACCTTGTGCCAATTCCTATGATTTTGGTCTATAGTCCGCTTGATAATTTTGATAAAGTTTTTGTTTTTTGATTCGGCTAATCCATTACCTTGTGGATAATAGTTGGTTGAATACTTCAATTTGAAACCTCTTTTTAAGGAAAATTCTACCATAGTATTTCTAGAAAAATAAGATGCATTATCAAACATTAAAGTTGTAGGTAAGCCAAACCTAGTGATTATGTACTAATCAATAAAGTCTGTAATACTTTCTGTGTTAGCTACCTTTAGTGGGATAGCTTCTACCCATTTTGTGAAATAATCAGTAGCTGTAAGGATGTACTTGTGCTGCTTGGAAGAGTTAGGAACAATCTCACCAATTATATCTAATCCCCATTGTTCAAATGGTTGTTGGATATTCACTGGTCGTAATGGGAATGCTGGTTTCTTTTCTCTTCCAGCAACAGTTGACAAATTTTTCATTTTATGGCATAGTCATGTGCATCCTTGAATAGTGTTGGCCAATAATAACCTTCATGCAGGATTTTTGTGAGCTGAGGTATTTCCTATGAAATGACCTCTAGCTGGTCCATCATGTAACTCCTACATAAGCTTTTCAGCTTCAGGTTTTTCTAGGCATCTTAAAAATACTGAATCATAATTTTTTCTAAATAATACATCATCAATTAATTCATACTGATTTGATTTCAACCTTAAAGCATGCTTTGTTTTGTAATTGAGATGCATAGGAGCATATCCATTCTTTAAATAAAAGTTCAAATCAGCATACTATGATTACGCATCGTTGAGGCTTACTTCTGATATTTGTACTTTATCACCTTGGTCTTCTTCTGTTGATAAATGGCAAGCTCCAGTTAGCATCCTGCAAAAACCTTGGCCTCTAACAATTTTAGCTGGTCAGATTTCTACATTGTACTCTTGAAGTGCAGTGACCAAATTTGTTCTTTTCTTCCCCACTTCTCTTTGAATCAATAATTTCCTTACTGCAGGATAAGGCACTAATATTTTTTTACGAGTTTTGAGGAGAAAAGGTCTGAAATGTTTTAAGGTTTTAAAGACAACAAAAGCGTGTTTCTAAACAGCTGAGTAGTTTAGCGCGTCACCCTGTAAATTGGAACTGAAAAAAGAGACAGGTGCCTCAATATTTTGATCGTTTAGCTGTGTTAAAACTATTGCATATGATGTATCAGATGAAAATGTGTATAATACAAAAGGTTTAAGAAAGTTTGGAGTTGTTAAAGAAGGAGCATTGATAATAGCTTTCTTGATTAACTCAAATAACTCTCTTTCATTTTTACCCCATTCGAAGACTGCATTCATTCTTATCATTGATTGAAGGGGTAAAACAATCTATGAAAAATTGTGAACAAATATTTTCACAAAATTAATCTGGCCTAGGAATGATTGCATGGTATTTTTGTTATGTGGGAGAGGAATCTTTTCAATTTCTTGGATTCTATCAGGATCAATATAAATTACTTTCTTGGACACTATGAATCCGAGGAGTTTGCCTTCTGCTAAGGAAAAGTATGACTTTTTTGGATTTAAAGAAATGCCATATTTCTTGCATCTTTCAAAAATATGCTTTAGGTCATTCAAATGATGATTTATGTTCCTAGAGTAGATTGTAATGTCATCTAGGTAATTATTAATCAGACCTTTAAAATCAATATCCATGGCGCATTAAAATGTAGCACCTGCATTAATAAGTCCAAAAGGCATCTTCTGATAAGCGTATGTCCCCCACTTGGTCCTGAATATTGTCCTTAGTCTGTCATCTGGATGTAGAAGAATCTAATTGTATCTTGAAAATCCATATAGAAAATACATTGACTCAGAGCCTGCAACTGATTGCAATATTTGCTCCATGGTAGGTAAAGGAAAGTTATCCTTTTGACAAGCTCTATTTAAGTTCCTAAAATCGATACAAATCCTAATATCTCACTTATTTTTCCTGACAGGAACCATATTTGATACCCATTTTGAGTGTCTAATAGGAAATATTATTTGTGCTTTCAGAAGTTTGTTTAATTCATATTTGATTTGGCTTTCAAGGTTTGGATGAATCCTTCTAAGCTTTTGTTGAACTGGTCTCTCATTAGAGGTCATCGGTAGAGTCTGTTGAATTATAGAGGTATCATAGGTATTGAGATCTGAATAATCCTAGGCAAAGACACCTTTATATGTTTTCAACAATTTGATGAATGATATCCTTTCTTCGGATGATAAACCAAGACCTAGGTTGACATTTTGAGGTTTTTCAGATGTGCCTAGGTTTACCACTTCAAATCTCAAAGTAGAACTCTGAGTCTTGGAGTTGGTAATCTTTTTAAATATGTCTTTCAAATAATAGAGATATTCCATTTTGACTACAGATTTTGGAATTGGATTTTGATCTTGTTTATGGTTGATTTGCAAGTCATGTTCATGTTCATCTATGATTTGTTCCTCATAAGATCCTTCTAATGCAAGGAAATCAATTATATCAGCATCATTATTAAAGACTCTCCAATTTGTTACATTATATGGAATGGATGGTCTAAAAATTAACTCTATAGAAAATCTATCTGGACTAAACTCCTCTAAATGTATAAGCATAGATGCTACAATGGAAAGTAAACCAGAACTTGCATTTTCTAATTTGGGGATTGAAGAAATTTTAAAAGCAGTGAAGTGAGAAGTACGATTTTTGGCTAGGGATTGATAATGTTTGAGATGCCTAGACACACAATGGATTGTGTTTTTTACTTGTTTAATAACTATCTCAGAGTCTCCATATACTTGCAAATACTTGACATCAAGGCCAATGGCTTTGTATAGCCCTTAAATTAATGCTTCATATTCTACAGTGTTGTTAGTGCATTGAAATTCAATCCTTCAGGCTAACATGGTTTTCTCTCCTTGCGGGATGATTAAGATACATCCAGCACCTGCACCATCTTCAGACTTAAAACCATCAAAATAAAGAGTCCAGAATAATGCATTATCTACAAGTTTATCGACTGCATCTATACACTTGGAAGCATCTATTTGTGAAAAAATTTCTGACTGAGATACTACAGCATCCAGAAAGGGAGATCTTTGTGCATTAAAGGATCCCAGGAATGACTAGGTTGAGTAGTTTCTGATGATAGTATTGGTGAAATCTACTAGTTCATTGCTCCCCTCGAGATCATTGATTTTGTACTTCATGAATTTCTCACGGTCTACCCTGATTTGGTTAGGTTTACCATTGTATGGTAACCACATATGAGACTAATGAGTTGCAAACTATCCGTGTAACTTTTCAGACCAATCCCTACTTAAAATTAAACCATAGAATTCAGGGATATCTGCTACTAGAATATCGATTACCTATGAAACTTTTGGGTTGAAGGAAAGCCTCATTGAAACTGATATCATTTCTCCGAGTACTTCTACTTTTGTACTCTCCAGTTGAACTATGTGTACAACAGATTTTTGAGGTGTGATATTTAATTTAATGCACACAGTTCTTGGGATGATGTTCAAAGAGGCTCCCGAATCAATAAGGAAATTATGGATGTTTTTGTTGAAAATCTCATAAGTAAGAAGAAATGGAGTATGAGAAATAGATCTATCACCTATTAGAACTAGATCTATGGGATTTACATTGTTTGAAGAAGATGGAGGCTTCCCCATATCTTTGGCAGCTTGAGTAACTACAACAGCTAGTAAAGGAGCTACAGGAACTACTTTTAACTCTCTAAGTAAGATTTTTTGTTGTTGTTTGAGTTTAGTCAATTCATGTAATGAAATATGTGCTCTCGTCCTTTTCATATCCTCGACTATATTGTATTCTAATGTATTCTAGATTACTAAAGTTTTAGAAGCAGTTGGAGGATCTAATGGAATAGAATCAGTTTGAGTAGTCTTAGATTTCTTACTTATTGTTTTCTCCTTTACAGGAGTGGCATCTTTTTGTTTCTCATTTGTTGTTGACGTATGAGTAGAGCTTTCACTTCTTGTAGTTACTAGCATAGCTTATGCTTCCTCTTCAATTGGCAGAATAAAATCCCACATTCCATTTAACTCAACTTCTTCCTCAGTTTCTGCTTCTTCTTCAGCTGATGAAGCTTCTTCCAGTTCTTGATCGGATTCAGCGTTTGAAATAGTATTTGGTGGCTCGGATGTAGAAGAAGGATTTCTTTTGAATGGGTGAAAAGATTTCTTGGGAGCAAATGATTATGCAACTCGTTTCTTGATTTCGACCATTTCATTTGACATGGTATTTAGCACCTTTTGAAGGTCGTCAAGGTCGTAAGGGTCCTTTGGAGCTTTCTTTTTTGAATCTTCCTTGAATGTCACTTTCTTTGATTTCCTTTCTTCTATCCGTGATATTTTTTCTAAGGCAATAATTATGCTTTCTACAAACAACGCTTCTTTCATGTTTTATACAAGGGTAGCTTTATTGGATCTATCTACAAAAATTGTGATATTAGAGGGAAGGGAGGATATGTACCACTCTATCTGTACATCTACTGCAGGTCTAAAGGCAGCTGGGATTTTTTTTAGTAACTTGTTGAATCTGGATTTGAAGTCTTTGATCCTTTCATATGAACTTTCTTTTAGGTTGGAAAGATCATTGATTAAATACGCCATGGTTCTATCATCACCAAATTTCACAAGAAATGTTTCTTCAAAAGCGTCCCAGGTTCTTATTAAAGCTGCTAGAAGGGAAAAATACTAGGATCCTGTAGATCGAT
Source organism: Pinus tabuliformis (assembly GCA_031772625.1). NCBI lineage: Eukaryota > Viridiplantae > Streptophyta > Pinopsida > Pinales > Pinaceae > Pinus > Pinus tabuliformis. Next base: position 989,677,696 of record CM062817.1, on the reverse strand, counting down.
GGAAAGTATAAGGAAACAATCTGATAACAACATCTTCATGCACAACTCCATTAAGGTTCATGGCTAACATAAAGTTATTTATATGTTATTCAGCGGGAAGACCATCATCAAGATTATACTTAGGTAACCATTTTTCTGGGTTTGTTGGGGGAACATTTGGATTAGCAACCAGTACAACACCAAGGTTTGTCCAAGGTTCAGCAGGTGGATTGGCCATAACTTGTGTTTAGGGTTGCGAAGATGAGGAGGAAAATCCAGAAGAAGTTATGGATGGTGAAGAAATTACTACTGGACGAGTACTACTGGTAGCAGCACTAACTTTTTGAGTCGAAAAAATGGATAGTTGAGAAGAGGCGAATTGAGTAGAAGTGAATGGGGGAGTAAATGGAGGGGAAGATGATGTGATCTCGTTGGTATCATATTCATACTTTGATGTGGAAGATTTCTTACGTCGTAAATGAATGGGAAACTCAAAAGGGGTTACTCCAATCTTTTCACTTTGTAATCGAGTTAATACACCAGTATTTCGTAATAGGGAAGTGACACTTTCTTCAGAAGCTTCGAGTTTTCCATGTTTCTCAGCATAAATGGATATATGTCCCAATTTCTGTATTAAGGACTGAACTTCAGGAAACTCAGGAGTGTAATCTGAAGAAGGTGCTTGTCTTAATACTTTAGGAGACGAGGGAGAGGTTTCTACAACTTCATTTTCTAGTAAGGAGATTTTGGATGAGATCTAGAAGATGTAGAAGTTTTGGAGGGGTTTTGACTCTTATGAATGTTTTTCAATTGATATTTAGATTTATGTCATTCATAGTCAGAGGCCCTCCTTCTAAGGCCAAAAGGTTGAAGCCTCAGATTTATGCTACTCCAACATGGGGGATAACTACCCGGTCCTGACCTTAGAAAGAAGCTCCTTTTCTGTTTGGTGTGGTGGCTCCAACTGGGGATGATGGGACCAGTTTCCCAATCTAGGTTTGAAAATGATGATGGGTGGTTTTCAAGTGATTTCAATAAGAATAATGATAACTAAATGACCTATTCTGACATGCAAATCTCTAATTAACTTAATCTAATATAAACCTGGGGTATTCTGTGTGATATGTGATCTAAAGATATATATGTTTGGTATGTGGTAATAAAGATCATTCACGTGTTAAACAGAGATGATAACATGTAAAGATAATTTCTTTGACTAAATAGTTAGTCAAAGAAATGTGTAAATTATATCGCATATATTTAATGATCATATATGAAAATAAATGCTTTCAGCTAAGTATTATACAATAGTGCAATTAACACATAACAGAAAGAACATACTCCATATATAATTCATGAAACAAAATGTTATCACTAATTTAATAAAACAGAACTGATCAAACTAGATAAAAGTACCATATGTGTGAGGTTCTTCTCATTTGACTAGTGACATAGATCATCTCCTTTCTTCAATCAAATTATTCTCCAAGCATGCAAAAGTGCATCAACAAAAGAAAGTAGTTTGATATTCAAAAGTAATGACCATGTTCCATAATTTCATCAAGACATCTACAAACTTACAAAAAGTGCATTCTTTGCAAATGTTATTTTATAAAATCGTGGACCCTTCTCTAAATGCATGGGAAGGGTATAAATACTATCTAACTAAAGTTTATAAATATATTATACAAAATATCTGAGGTTTCAAACAACCTTCCTCTTAACTAGTAACTAACTCTAAAAATAAAATCGATTTGATGAATCGAGGCTATGAAAATGTCTTGTTGTCTACTAGCTTTTCCTTGAGGTCGCATATGTCGAACATTGGTTTTACTTGAGGAGTTGCTCCGAATTGCGTTATGACTTGTCCTGCAAAGATGGCATCTATAAGAGGTGGCAGCATTCTTTGTGTTGAATTGAATGAATAATTCAGCGTCATAATTTGACTATGAGTTTTGACAAGAAATTGCCAATATGCCTCCCTGCAGTCTTTGATAATTTCATGATTCCCTCTCTTTGGATTTTCATCTTTGTTTTCCAGTTTTTATCCAAGTCTTTCAAATATGGAAGTGACTTTGGATCACCTTCTTTTATCAAGTTGGTGGTGTGAAAAGTATGATTGACTACCTTTATTATATTCTTTGCCACTCATGCTACTCTTGCTACTGCCAATTCTTCCTGCTTCAGTTGTGCATCCCAATCTGTGAATAATATGTCTTTATGTGTCTCTACAATCTATGACATATTAGCGCTTCTTCCTTCTTTAGATTCTTTCCATTCAATATAGTCAAACATATTAGTATTTAAGTCATTAAACTCAGTTCTCTGGTCAATTGCCTTATCTGTTAATTGATCACTGGTATTCAAATAAGGGGTGATATGGAACATTTTATGGCAGAATAGATCTTGTTGTTTTGTAAGAATGGAGTTTAGCTCCAATGCCTCTTTGATGAACTCATCAATAATGGGGACATCTTTATATTTCGCCATACTCTCTTGCAACTCTTGGATTTTCATATTCTTTGCTGAGATATCTGCTTCGTGGCTTATCCTAAGTACTTCCATACTTTGCTACAATTGGACTATTTGTTCTGTGGCTTGCTTGTTCACATTTGTTTTCTCGATTTCCAGCTGTTTCTCAAGTTGTGCTATCCTTTCTTCTCTTTCTCTTAACAAAACAGATACTTCAGTGGCCTTATCAATGGTGGAAGTAGCATATGCCCCTGGAAATTGTGACAAGCTGGTTAAATTTTTAGTTGGATTTGAAAGAATATCCTTCCAAACTATATCCATTGGTTCATTCCCTGGTGGGATTTCAGGTGTTTCCACCCTCCTTCTCCTCCTCTGTATTCTTACTATGACCTTATGCAGTGGGCTATAGAATACATCTAAAGGAGGTATTTCTGTAACCTTTAGGATAATCTCAGATGTCGGAAATGTAGGTACAATTTTTGCATTTTGTGAATTTGTCCCTTGCTCGTTCATTGGCTTAGACTCTGAAAATTTCTGAGTTTGTTGTGGAGTATGATATCCTGTAGTTTGTTAGACATTTGTTTCTTTGGCAGTATCTTGGAGTTTTTTGTTAAACTGGTCCCATTCCTACTCCATATCGTTGCTTTCGCCTTTGGGATGGGTATCCTGAGTTAGGTCTGTTTTGACCTGTTTCTCAGCTGGCCTTTTGTTAGATTCTATCGTAGTCCTTGTTTCCTATGTCTTCCTTGTGTTATAGGCTGCATTCACCTGAGATTCAGTTTGAGAATTTGGTCCATCATTGTTAATAGTCACATTGGACGTAGGTTTGTCATCAGTGCTTAACAAATTCAATGGGATTGTTTCAAGCCTCTGATTTCTAAATTCCTAAAACCTTTCGAAGTCGTCAGGATTCAAATTCACCTTTTCCCAATATAATTCTTGTTCAAATGACTCAGATGATTGTAATAAATCTTCAAATTCATGATCTTCATGGATGAAGGGTTTGACCTTTAGTGACGTAGTAACATTTTTAGCTACTTTCTCTGGGTCAAATTGCCTCTTTGGCAAAGTAGCCAGCCTGAGCCTCTCTATGTTTGGTAATTATTTGTTTGCATGGTTGAAGTTTGCCAATGAAAAAGAACCACACCGGATGGGAAAGGGTGGCCATAGTTATTTTTTGTTATCTTTCAAAGTCTTGGTTAAGCCTTTTCCAACAGTTTGGTGAGCTATTTCTCTTTCTAACAACTTGTCGAGGACATGCAAAGGAAGTACATGTGGTTCTGTTGTATTGTTGTAAACTCTGATATATGTGAACCATTGTTCAGCAAAGTGCTTGCCTACTACAAGAAGGTCTGTAGCGACTTCTTTAGAAAATATCGAGGCCTTTTCATCAAAAATCATTTAATGTAATGTTAGGATAACACCATGTTATATCTTGTAAAAATGGGGTATAAAATGGGATTCCCGCAATTGTTTGTGACTAAGATGGATGTGGTATGGGTCTTGCAAGGTCCATTTCCAACCCATAATTGGAAACTTATTACAGAAGCAGATAGAGTCCATGATATAAGTACTCATATAAAATGCAGGAAATTTTTATGTGGAGGTGGATCTCTTTGAAGATATTCAGAAATAGTCATAGCTAAGTTGTTGGATAGGATAGTAGCCCAATTCATTATATGAGAATTGATACATGCATCGATTAAAGGGACCCATTCTATAGAGAACTTGGTATTATTAGGCATTCCATACAATCTACATAACATAGAGGTTGCATAGTTATGGGGATTCTCTAAAGAAGCTATGGGGTACATACCTGTCTTATCATATTTGAATTTGTTTTCTAGGACTCTCCACCCCTGAATCATCTTGAAGGGTTCTTCATTCTGCTTCGCGAACTTGGCCAGGAATGATCTATCATATATATCTTGAGGGTCGGGAAGATGATACATTTGTTTCAAATCTTCGGCTTTAAATGATCCCATCAGCTCCATCTTTGAATTCTTGAATTGTCTGTCTTCAATATTGAAATTCTCCACCACCCATCTAACCATATCTGTGTATGGTAGTATCATGCCTCTTGCTCCTATTTTGTGAAGAAAACAGCAAGCAGTGTCTCTGAACTGAACTACCGAGGGTTGTATTGAATCTGTTGTTTCCTTGGTAACATTAACTTTAGGCCACTCATCTTCAAGTCTATTATAGATAACTTCCCACGTCGTTTCTCCTCCATCAGCAGTGAAAATCGTATCAAAAAATATGTGCGACATCTCTATAACCTCAGATTCTGAACACTCTGTTGCTTCTATTTTTGCATTAATTTCTGTAAGGACATCTCTTTTGAAGGTTTCCTGAAATGAAAGAAAGATATATCAGTGTAAATAGTAGAGGGAAATTAAGGTTGAGGAGCTCTTTGAAATGACTTGAATCATGGGAAGATTTCAACACAATCTCTATATTAACTAGCCATGACTTGAAAATATTAAATTTTCTCCTCAAGTTGCTAAACAATAATTTCTCTGTCAACCCACTTAATATTTCATTGAAAACCACAATAAATTCCTGCACTTTACACCTAGTTTTCCACATCGCAACTTTCAAATGTTGCAACATACCACTATTCGTAGATAACGCGATTTCGAAACATCACAATATCGCATTTCGCAATTTTTAAGGGATAACACATGGCATGCCTTATTAAATTGCGATTTTGTGAAGTGCGATCACATATTCTTAGAGTGTCGCTATCAGCAAATCACAATGGAGGCTTTATGACATATTGTATTTCAATGTTTGCTTTAGGATGTTTATAATTGTTACATGAAAAATGCGAAATGCGATTTGCGATGATAAAACTTTAAGTATGGGTTCCATTCTAAAGGTTTAAGGCAAATTTTAGAGTTAGTGCTTATTTTCAAAAGCTAAAAATTTAAAAGGGTCCCCATTTATATGTCAAATACTAACTATTCATCCCTATAAATGGGGGGGTTGTTACATAGTACAAAAATTAGCGATTCACTTGGGAGAACCAGCTATCTCTGATTGGTCTTTTTAAATATCTAAAACTTTCAAAATTAGAAGAGTTATAGGAATAATAATTACATGAGTTACAAACTAAACAACATTTCTCTGAAATCATAATTACTCACTTAATTTAATTATTCAAGTACTTCACTCTTGTAATGATAAAAATATAAATGTTTGCATCATTCTATGCTAAGATTTAAAGAGATATAGTCGGTGTCTTCTACAGATTATTTTTTATTGTTTACTCATTTATCATAGATAGAGTTTCTGCTACCAGCAGGCATTCATAGCCTCGACAAGGTTATCTTTTAACCAACAATGATTCATTGTCCCATCCAAAGCAATTTTCAAAATTCAAAATGATATTCATTTGCTTTCTTTCTCATTTGGATCTTCTTTTTTCCTTTTATGTAATTTTTCTTTTTAAGTTTCTTAAAGGACATTGTCTAGGCTTGGTAACCCATTAATGAAAACGCCATTCACTGGTTGTAGTTAAACTAAACAAGCTGGCTCTTGATGAGAACCCTTGTCCTTTGATTGATTAGATCATTGGCTATTACCATGTTTTGATATGCAGTATTAGTAATATCAGTTTAATTATTCCCCTATGATCATGGTAAACAAGCTCGTAATGACTTATTATCTTCTAAGTTTTGCATATTTTTGAATTACACTCTGGAAAAAAAAATATAAATAAATAAATAAAAAATAAAAAATTTATTAAATGTGGTGAATCGTTGGCTCTTTTTAAGAGTTTTTGGATGATAATAATAGAGTTTTGAGATAATAATCTGTAGATAGTCCTTACTAGGTTAAATATTCTTTTCTTGACTGATAACGAAACATCTATACTTTATAAAGATAAGAGCTTGTTCATAGAATAAGTTTTTTTAGCAAGGTCAATTTTTTCAAAAGAAATAGGGTTCATTTTGATACTCAAATGCTCTAATTATTTCTTTAACTTTTCCTATTTATAGAAGCAAAAAATCGAAATATTCTCAGAGACTTTATTTTGAGAAGCCAAAAGTAAATACTATTTAACTTTTATTTTCCTAAGAATCTTAAAGAAAATATGATACAAAATTACAAGAGGTTTTCTTCTAGGAAAAGTATTTTTTCAAAATTTTCCCATTAACAGGCAAAGAATCTATTCTACCTGACAAGTCTTGTAAAAGAAATGTTGATGGACCAATTTTCTCAATGATTTGGAATGGTCCAAGCCACAACCTTTGGAATTTGGTGTGTTTTCCCTTTTCCTCGTGTGCTTTGTCCCATTTCAAAACCAGATCACCTACTTCAAAGGTTTTATGACTAGCAGAGGTTGTATCAAAAGAGGCTTTGACTAACTGTTGATGATGGGAATGGGTGGCTTTAGCTTTTTCTCTTTCTTCTTCAAGCTTAAGGATCTGAAATTGTCTTGCTTGAAGAGAAGAGGAAGGATTTTCATTAATAAATTGCACTAGGGCAAGAGATGGGATTGCTATGTTTGTGGGGAGAACTGCTTCTTTTCCATAAACTAAAGCAAAAGGAGAAGAACCGATTGAGGCCTTTTGTGTTATTCTATCTTCCCAAAGAGCAAATGTCAATGCCTTGTGCCAATTCCTATGATTTTGGTCTATAGTCCGCTTGATGATTTTGATAAGGTTTTTGTTTTTTGATTCGGCTAATCCATTACCTTGTGGATGATAGTTGGTTCAATACTACAGTTTGAAACCTCTTTTTAAGGAAAATTCCACCATAGTATTTTGAGAAAAATAAGATGAATTATCAAACATTAAAGTTGTAGGTAAGCCAAATCTAGTGATTATGTACTAATCAATAAAGTCTGTAATACTTTATGTGTTAGCTACCTTTAGTGGGAATGCTTCTACCCATTTCGTGAAATAATCAGTAGTTGTAAGGATGTACTTGTGCTTCTTGGAAGAGTTAGGAATAATCTCACCAATTATATATAATCCCCATTGTTCAAATGGTTGTTGTATATTCACTGGTTGTAATGGGAATGCTGGTTTCTTTTCTCTTCCAGCAGCAGTTTGACAAATTTTGTATTTTCTCACATAGTCATGTGCATCCTTGAATAGTGGTGGCCAATAATAACCTTCATGCAGGATTTTGTGAGCTATGGTATTTCCTCTTAAATGACCTCTAGCTGGTCCATCATGTAACTCCTACATAACCTTTTCAGCTTCAGGTTTTTCTAGGAATCTTAATAATACTTAATCATATTTTTTCTAAATAATACATCATCAATTAATTCATACTGATTTGATTTCAACCTTAAAGCACGTTTTGTTTTGTAATTGAGATGCCTAGGAGCATATCCATTCTTTAAATAAAAGTTCAAATCATCATACTGTGATTGTGCATCGTTGAGGCTTACTTCTTATATTTGTACTTCATCACCTTGGTCTTCTTCTGTTGATAAATTGGAAGCTCCAGTTAGGATTCTGCAAAAACCTTGGCCCCTAACAATTTTAGCTTGTCGGATTTCTATGTTGTACTCTTGAAGTGCAGTGACCCAATTTGCTCTTTTCTCCCCCACTTCTCTTTGAATCAGTAATTTCATTACTATAGGGTAAGGTACTACTATTTTTGTATGATTTTTGAGGAGAAAAGGTCTTAAATGTTTTAAGGTTTTAAAGACAGCAAAAGCGTATTTCTCAACAGCTGAGTAGTTTAGATCGACACCCTGTAAATTGGAACTGAAAAAAGATATAGGTGCCTCAATGTTTTGATTGTTTAGTTGTGTTAAAACTATTGCATATGATGTATCAGATGAAAATGTGTATAATACAAAAGGTTTAAGAAAGTTTGGAGTTGTTAAAGAAGGAGCATTGATAATAGCTTTTTTGATTAACTCAAATGACTCTCTTTCATTTTTACCCCATTTGAAGACTGCATTCTTTCTTATCATTGATTGAAGGGGTAAAACAATCTGTGAAAAATCGGGAACAAATCTTTTTACAAAATTAATCTGGCCTAGGAATGATTGCATGGTCTTTTTGTTTTGTGGGAGAGGAATCTTTTCAATTTCTTGGATTTTATCAGGATCAATATAAATTCCTTTCTTGGACACTATGAATCCGAGGACTTTGCCTTCTGCTAAGGCAAAGTATGACTTTTTTGGATTTAAAGAAATGCCATATTTCTTGCATCTTTTAAAAATATGCTTTAGTTCATTCAAATGATAATTTCTATTTCTAGATTAGACTATAATGGCATATAGGTAAATAACAACTGATTTATTAATCAGACCTTTAAAAGCAATGTCCATGGCACATTGAAATGTAGCACCTACATTGATAAGTCCAAAAGAAATCTTCTGATAAGCGTATGTTCCCCACTTGGTCCTGAATGTTGTCTTTAGTCTGTCATCTGGATATACACGAATCTGATTGTATCCTGAAAATCCATCTAGAAAAGACATTAACTCAAAGCCTGCAACTGATTGCAATAGTTTTCCATGGTAGGCCAAGGAAAGTTATCCTTTTGACAATTTCTATTTAGGTTCCTAAAATAAATATAAATCCTAATATCTCCATTATTTTTCCTGAAAGGAACCATATTTGATACCCATTTTGAGTGTCCAACAAGAAAGATTATTTTTTCTTTCATAAGTTTGTTTAATTCATATTTGATTTGGCTTTCAAGATTTGGATGAATCTTTCTGAGATTTTGTTGAACTGGTTTCTCATTAGAGGTCATCGTTATAGTGTGTTGAATTACAGAGATATCACAGGTCTTGATATCTGAATAATCCCAGGCAAAGACACCTTTATATGTTTTCAACAATTTGATGAATGATATCCTTTCTTCGGATGATAAACCAAGACCTATGTTGACGTTTTTAGGTTTTTCAGATGTGCCTAGGTTTACCACTTCAAATCTCAAAGTAGAACTCTGAGTCTTGGAGTTGGTAATATTTTTAAATTTGTCTTTAAAATCATAGAGATATTCCATTTTGACTACAGATTTTGGAATTCAATTTTGATCTTGTTTATGGTTGATTTGCAAGTCATGTTTGTGTTCATCTATGATTTGTTCCTCATAAGATCTTTCTCATGTAAGGAAATCAATTATATCAGCATCATTATTAAACACTTTCCAATTTGTTACATTATCTGGAATGGATGGTCCCAAAAGTTAACTCTATAGAAAATCTATTTGGACTAAACTCCTCTGAAGGTATAAGCTTAGATGCTACATTAGCAAGTAAATCAGCACTTGCATTTTGTAATCTGGGGATTGAAGAAATGTTAAAAGCAGTGAAGTGAGAAGTAAGATTATGGGCTAGGGATTGATAATGTTTGAGATGCCCAGATACACAATATATTGTGTTTCTTACTTGTTTAATAACTATCTCGGAGTCTTCATATACTTGCAAATACTTGACATCAAGGCCAATGGCTTTGTATAGCCCTTGAATTAATGCTTCATATTCTGCAGTATTGTTAGTGCATTGAAATTCAATCCTGCAGGCTAACATGGTTTTCTCTCCTTGCGGGCTGATTAAGATACATCTAGCACCTACACCATCTTCAGACTTGGAACCATCAAAATAAAGAGTCCAGAATAATGAATTATCTACTAGTTTATCAACTACATTTATACACTTGGAAGCTTCTGTTTGTGAAAAAATTTCTATCTAAGATACTACAACATTATCCGGAAAGGGAGACCTTTATGCATTAAAGGATCCCAAGAATGACCCAGTTGAGTATTTCCGATGATATTATTGTTGAAAGCTACTAGTTCATTGCTCCCCTTGAGATCAGTTACTGTGTACTTCATGAATTTCTCACAATATACTCTGATTTGGTTAGGTTTACCATTTTATGGTAACCACATATCAGACCAATCAGTTGCAAAGTATCCGTGTAACTTTTCAGACCAATCCCTACTTAAAATTAAACCATAGAATTCAAGGATATCTGCTACTAGAATATCGATTACCTGTGAAACATTTGGGTTGGAGGAAAGCCTAATTGAAACAGATATCATTTCTTCGATTACTTCTACTTTTGTCCTCTCCAGTTGAACTATGTGTATAGCATATTTTTGAGGTGTGATATTTAATTTAGTGCACACAGTTCTTGGCATGATGTTTCAAGAGGCTCCCGGATCAATAAGGAAATTATGGACGTTTTTGTTGAAAATCTCATAAGTAAGAAGAAATGGAGTATGAGAAATAGATCTATCACTTATTAGAAATAGATATGTGGGATTTACTTTGTTTGAAGATGAAGGAGGCTTCCCCATATCTTTAGCAACTTGAGTAACTACAGCAGCTTGTAAAGGAGCTACATGAACTACTTCTAACACTCTAAGTAAGATTTTTGGTTGTTGTTTGAGTTTAGTCAATTCATGTAATGAAATATTTACTCTCATCTTTTTCATATCTTCGACTATATTGTATTCCACTGTGTCCGAGATTACTAAAGTTTTAGAAGAAGTTGGAGGATCTAATGGAATAGAATTAGTTTGAGTAGCCTTAGATTTCTTACTTACTCTTTTATCCTTTACAGGAGTAGCATCTTTTTGTTTTTGATTTGTTGTTGACATATCAGTGGAGTTTTTACTTCTTGAAGTTACTAGCATAACTTCTACTTCCTCTTCAGTTGGCAGAATAAAATCCCACATTCCATTTAACTCAACTTCTTCCTCAGTTTCTGCTTCTTCTTCAGCTAATGAATCTTCTTTTGGTTCTTGATTGGATTCAGCATTTGAAATAGTATTTGGTGGCTGGGATGTAGAAGAAGGATTTCTTTTGAATGGGAGAAAAGCTTTCTTGGGAGCAGATGATTCTGCAACCTATTTCTTGATTTCGACCATTTCATTTGACATGGTCTTTAGCACCTTTTGAAGGCCTTCAAGGTCAAAAGGGTCCTTTGGAGCTTTCTTTTTTGAATCTTCCTTGAATGTCACTTTCTTTGATTTCCTTTCTTCTATCTGTGATCTCTTTTCTAAGGCAATAATTCTTCTTTCTACAGACAACGCTTCTTTCATGTTTTCTACAAGGGTAGCCTTATTGGCTCTATCTACAAAAATTGCAATATTAGAGGGAAGGGAGGATATGTACCACTCTATTTGTACATCTACTGTAGGTCTAGAGGCAGTTGGGATTTTTTTCAATAACTTGTTGAATATGGAGTTGAATTCTTTGATCCTTTCATCGAAACTTTCTTTTAAGTTGGAAATATCATTGATTAAAGATGCCACAATTCCATCATCACCAAATTTTGCGCGAAAAATTTCTTCAAAAGCGTCATAGGTTCTTATTGAACCTGCTCGAAGGGAAAAATACCAGGATCCTACATATCCCTGGAAAGTATAAGGAAACAATCTGATAACAACATGTTCATGTGCAACTCCATTAAGATTCATGGCTAACATAAAGTTATTTGGATGTTCTTCAGCAGGAAGACCATCATCAGGATTATACTTAGGTAACCATTTTTCTGGGTTTGTTGGGAGAGCATTTGGATTAGCAACCAGTAAAACACCAGGGTTTGTCCAAGGTTGAGTAGGTTGATTGGCCATAACTTGTGTTGAGGGTTGTGAAGATGACGAGGCAGATCCGGAAGTAGTTAGGGATGGTTAAGAACATACTATTGGACTAGTACTACTGGTAGCATCGCTAACTGTTTGAGTCGAAAAAATGGATAGTTGAGAAGAAGCGGATTGAGTAGAAGTGGATGGAGGAGTAAATGGAGGGGAAGATGATGTGATCTCGCTGGTATCTGATTCAAACTTTGATGTGGCAACTTTCTTATGTCGTGAATGAATGGGAAACTCAAAAGGGGTTACTCCAAGATTTTCACTTTGTAATCGAGTTAATACACCAGTATATCGTAATAGGGAAGTGAAACTTTCTTCAGAAGCTTTGGGTTTCTCAGCAGAAATGGATATTTGTTGCAATTTATGTATTAAGGAGTGAACTTCGGGAGACTCAAGAATGTACTATGAAGAAGGTATGTGTCTTAATACTTCAGGAGACGAGGAGAGGTTTCTATAACTTCAGATTTCTGATCCGGAGATTTTGAACGAGATCTAGAAGATGTAGAGGTTGTGGAGGGGTTTTGACTCTTATGAATGTTTTTCAATTGATCTTTAGATTTATATGCCATTCATAGTCTGAGGCCCTCCTTCTAGCGCCAAAATGTTGAAGCCTTAGATTTCTGCTTCTCCAAGATGGGCGATAACCACCCGAACCGACCTGAGAAAGCAACTCCTTTTCCATTTGGTATGGTGGCTCCGACTGGGGATGATGGGACAAATTTCCTAATCTGGGTTTGAAAATGATGATGGGTGGTTTTCAAGTAATTGCAATAAGGATAATGATAACTAAATGACCTATTCTAACATGCAAATCTCTAATTAACTTAATCTAATATAAACCCAAGGTATTCTGTGTGATATGTGATCTAAAAATATATTTGTTTGGTACGTGGTGATAAAGATCATTCATGTGTTAAACAGAGATGATAACATGTAAAGATAATTTCTTTGACTAAATAGTTAGTCAAAGAAATGTGTAAATTATATCGCATATATTTAATGATCATATATGAAAATAAATTATTTCACCCAATTATTATACAATAGTGCAATTAAAACGTAACAGAAAGAATATACTCCATATATAATTCATGAAATGAAATTTTATCACTGATTTAATAAAACAGAATTGATCAAACAAGATAAAAGTACCATATGTGTAAGGTTTTGCTCGTTTGACTAGTGACATAGATCGGCTCCTTTGTTCAATCAAATTATTCTCCAAGCATACAGAAGTGCATTAACAAAAGAAAGTAGTTTGAGATTCAAAAGTAATGACCATGTTCCATAATTTCATCAAGGCATCTACAAACTTACAAAAAGTGCATTCTTTGCAAATGTTTTTTGATAAAATCGTGGACCCTTCTCTAAATGCATGAGAAGTGTATAAATACTATCTAACTAAAGTTTAAAATATATTATACAAAATATTTGAGGAGGTTTCAAACAACCTTCCTCTTAACTAGTAACTAACTCTAAAAATAAAATCGATTTGATGACTCGAGGCTATGAAAATGTCTTGTTGTCTGCCAGCTTTTCCTTGAGGTCGCATATGTCGGACATTGGTTTTACTTGAGGAGGTGCTCTGAATTGCGTTCTGACCTGTCCTGCAAAGATGGCATCTGTAAGAGGTGGAAACATTCTTTGTGTTGAATTGAGTGAACAATTCAATGTCATAATTTGGCTATGAGGTTTGACAAGAAATTGCCAATATGCCTCCCAGTCAGTCTTTGATAATTTTGTGATTGCCTCTCTTTGGATTTTCATCTTTGCTTTCCAGTTTTTATCCAAGTATTTCAAATCTGGTAGTGACTTTGGATCACCTTCTTTTATCAAGTTGGTTTTGTGCAAAGTATGATTGAATTCCTTTATTATATTCTTTGCCACTCCTTATGCTCTTGCTACTGCCAATTCTGCCTGCTTGATCCGCGCATCCCAATCTGTGAATAATATGTCTTTATGTGTCTCTTCAATCTCTGGCATATTAGCGCTTCTTCCTTCTTCAGATTCTTGCCATTCAATATAGTTAGAGATCTTAGTATTTAAGTCATTAAACTCAGTTCTCTGATCAATTGCCTTATCTATTAATTGATCATTGATATTCAAATAGGGGTGATATGGGACATTTTTTGACAAAATATATCTTGTTGTTTTGATGACAGAATGGAGTTTAGCTCCAATGTCTCTTTGATGAACTCATAAATAGTGGGGACATATTTATATTTCACCATAGTTTATTGTAACTCTTGGATTTGCATATACTTTGCTGAGATATCTGCTTCGTGGCTTATCCTAAGTACTTCCATACTTTGCTGCAATTGAACTATTTGTTATGTGGCTTTCTTGTTCACATTTGTTTTCTCGATTTCTAGTTGTTTCTAAAGTTGTGCTATCCTTTCTTCTCTTTCCCTTAACAAAATAGATACTTCAGTGGCCTTATCAATGGCGGCAGTGGCATATGCCCTTGGAAATTGTGACATGCTAGTTAAATTTTCAGTTGGATTTGAAGGAATATCCTTCCAGACTATATCCATTGGTTCATTCCCTGGTGGGATTTCAAGTGTTTCCACTCTCTTCTTCCTCTATATTCTTACTACAGCCTGATGCAATGGGCTGCAGAATAAATCTAAAGGAGGTATTTCTGTAACCTTTAGGATAATCTCAGATGTCGGAAATGTAGGTACGATTTCTGCATTCTGTGAATTTGTCCCTTGCTCATTCATTAGATCAGACTCTGAAACTTTCTGAGTTTGTTGTGGAGTATGATATCCTGTAGTTTCTTGGACATTTGTTGCTTTGGCAGTATCTTGGAGTTTTTTGTTAAACCGGTCCCATTCCTACTCCATATTGTTGCTTTCGCCTTTGGGATGGGTATCCTGAGTTAGGTCTATTTTGACCTGTTTCTCAGCTGATCTTTTGTTAGATTCTATCGTAGCCTTTGTTTCCTATGTCTTCCTTGTGTTCTAGGCTGCATTCACCTGAGATTTTGTTTGAGAATTTGGTCCCTCGTTGTTAATGGTCACATTGGGTGTAGGTTTGTCATCAGTGCTTAACAAATTCAATGGGATTGTTTCAAGCCTCTGATTTCTAAATTCCTGAAACCTTTCGAAGTCGTCAGGATTCAAATTCACCTTTTCCCAATTGAATGCTTGTTCAAATGACTCAACTGATTGTAATAAATCTTCAAATTCATGATCTTCATGGATAAAGGGTTTGACCTTTAGTGACGTAGTAAAATTTTGTGCTACTTTCTCTGGGTCAAATTGCCTCTTTGGCAGAGTAGCCAGCCTGAGCCTCTCTATGTTTGGTAATTATTTGTTTGCATGGTTGAAGTTCGCCAATGAAAAAGAACCACACCAGATGGGAAAGGGTGGCCATAGTGATTTTTTGCTATCTTTCAAAGTCTTGGTTAAGCCTTTTCCAACAGTTTGGTGAGCTATTTCTCTGGCTAACAGCTTGTTGGGGACATACAAAGGAAGTACATGTGGTTCTATTGTACTATCGTAAACTTTGATATATGTGAACCATTGCTCAGCAAAGTGCTTGCCTACTACAAGAAGGTCTGTAGCGACTTCCTTAGAAAATCTCGAGGCCTTTTTATCAAAAATCATTTGATGTAATGGTAGGATAACACCATGGCATATCTTGTAAAAATGGGGTATAAAATGGGATTCCCACATTTGTTTGTGACTGAGATGGATGGGGTATGGGTCTTGCAAGGTCCATTTCCAACCCATAATTGGAAACTTAGTACAGAAGCAGATAGAGTCCATGATATAAGCACTCATATAAAATGGAGGAAAGTTTTTTGTGGAGGTGGATCTCTTTTGACGATATTCAGAAATAGCCATAGCTAAGTTGTCGGATAGGATAGTAGCCCAATTCATTATATGAGAATTGATACATGCATCAATTAAAGGGATCCATTCTATAGATAACTTGGTATTATTAGGCATTCCATACAATCTACATAACATAGAGGCTGCATAGTTATGGGGATTTTCTAAAGAAGCTATGGGGTACATACTCATCTTATCATATTTGAATTTGTTTTCTAGGACTCTCCACCCCTGAATCATCTTTTCTTCATTCTGCTTTGCAAACTTGGCTAGGATTATCTATCATATATATCCTGAGGGTCGGGAAGATGATACATTTATTTCTGGTCTTTGGCTTTAAATGATCCCATCAGCTCCATATTTGAATTCTTGAATTGTCTGTCTTCAATATTGACATTCTCCACCACCCATATAACCATATATGTGTATGGTAGTATCTTGGCTCTTGCTCCTATTCTGTGAAGAAAAGAGCAAGCAGCGTCTCTGAATTGAACTGCCCAGGGTTGTATTGAATCTGTTGTTTCCTTGGTAACAGTAACTTTAGGTCACTGATCTTCAAGTATATTATAGATAGCTTCCCACATTGTTTCTCCTCCATCAGCAGTGAAAACCGTATCAGAAAATATGGGTGACATCTCTGTAACCTCAGATTCTGAAACACTCTGTTGCTTTTGTTTTGCATTACTTTCGTACGGAAATATCTTTTGTAGCTTTCCTGAAATGAAAGACAGATATATATCAGTGTAAATAGTAGAGGGCAATTAAGGCTGAAGAGCTCTTTGAAATGACTTGAATCATGGGAAGATTTGAACGTAATCTCTATATTAACTAGCCATGACTTGAAAATATTAACTTTTCTCCTTGAGTTGCTAAACAATAATTGCTCTGTCAACCCACTTGATATTTCATTAAAAACTCAATAACTTCCCACACTTTACACCTAATTTTCCGCATCACGACTTTCAAATGTTGCAACATAGAATTATTCATAGATAATGTGAAATGTGATTGCGAAACATCGCAATATCACATTTCACAATTTTTAAGGGCTAACACAATGGCATGCCTTATTAAATTGCGACTTGTGAAGTGTGATCACATATTCTTAGAGTGTCGTTATCAGCAAATCACAGTGGAGGCTTTATCGCATATCGCATTTCGGGATTTTCTTTAGGATGTTTACAATTGTTACATGAAAACTGCGAAATGTGATTTTCAATGATAAAAGTTTAAGTATGGGTTCCATTCTAAAGGTTTAAGGCAAATTTTTAGAGTTAGCGCTTATTTTCAAAAGCTAAAAATTTAAAAGGGTCCCCATTTATATGTCAAATACTAACTATTCATCCCTATAAATGGGGGGGTTGTTACATAGTACAACAAGTCCTAACATGCTTCTTGATATAAAATCCATTTGACTCTTTTTGCAGTGGAATCCTCATTCATTAATACTTTTTCAATTTGCCAATTTTCATGCAAGGAGATTAGTATTTGTTTGAAAATCTGGAGACTTGAAACTTATAAATGATTTTCCTTATCTTGATAATTATTTTTTTATGTCAGTTTGTATTTAATTACTTATTTAGTTTTGTTCATCAAACAACTGTTGAAACAATAAAAAATCACAAGAGACAGAGTACACAAGATATAGACTCTACGCCAGGGAAAAACCCCTCCAAGTGGAAAACCCATAAAATGCTTCTCTTATTCTTTAGAATCTACTTACAAAAGAGACTTCCAAGACCCAAAGACCAAAACCAACAAACCCTCCAAGCCTAAGCCAATCCCCAGTAAGATCTTCCTTGAGAAAGCTTCTAGAACTTC
This sequence comes from Pinus tabuliformis, assembly GCA_031772625.1. Classification (NCBI taxonomy): domain Eukaryota; kingdom Viridiplantae; phylum Streptophyta; class Pinopsida; order Pinales; family Pinaceae; genus Pinus; species Pinus tabuliformis. Next base: position 989,660,000 of record CM062817.1, on the reverse strand, counting down.
AATACTACTTCTTTGGTGCTACAACTTCGGCGCCTGCAACAAAGTTTCAGCCTTGCAATTTCAACCTCCTGCAACTGCTTGAGAATTTAAGCTTCTTGCAAATAACAACTTCACAAACCCTAGCGAGACAAGGAAGGAAATTCTTTGAAAAACTTTGACTTTTGCTCCTCTTCTTCATCCTCCCAACTAATTTTCTTCACCTTCACTATTGCAGATTGAAATTGCTTGAGATGAGTGTCCAAATGAGTCAAGCATCACTCCTTTATATAGCCTTTCTTGAGGGTCGAATTTCCTCCCTTTAGGCTGACTTGGTCTTGGGATTATCCATGGATTTTTCTCGACAAAATAAATATTTTTTTTCATTACAATGAGTCCAAATGGGACTATGACACATGACCAATATTATTCTTTATCCTAGAAATACCTAGAAGACTTAAAAGCACGAAGAACATGCTTTTGACTCAAACTTGAGTATGAAACCCATACTCCAAAATAAAATATAATTTATTTTTCTTTCTTTATAAAGAATATACAATGTCATGATTACAATTACATCACTATGAAGATCAAACCTAGTTACAATTTTCAACACTCCCTCTTAACTAGGGAAGTATTCATGGTACAAGGAATCTCAATCTTGAAGCATTCTAATAAGAAGAGTCGAATTGATAAGCCATATTTTTGTCAAGAATATTTATCATAACCAACATTTTCCCTGAAGGCCTTAACTGGATAAACTTATCTTTTAATTATGATCATTATGCTAGGAGGCTTTACGTAAGGTTCCACACAACCTCTCAAGACACATACCCCATCTGGATGTCTACGAGGTATGTACTTTTAGGACTATTCTTATCTTGGATTCCCAAACCTGAATCCTCAAAGAATATCGGTCCTCTTCAACTAATCTTATCTTGGATGCCCTACCTCATCCTCAAAAAGAATCAGTCAACAACTTCTTTCCCTAGATTCTACAATCCATAAGAAGTTCCAATCTAGATTCATATCCAATCCTACAAACCCCATTCTTTATTTATGGCCTTCACTTAGACTTGTGACTGTTAGTCCTAGCCAAGTGCATGACCCCATAAAGACAAGATCTAATATCACTCCCTCTCAATTAGGGAAGAAATATCCACCAAACCAAGTTTAGCTGTCAGGCACTCAATCTTCTTGTTTGGTAACTCTTTAGTCAGTATGTATGCTACATGTTCATTTTTAGGTAGATAGTACAGCTCCATGACCCCCTCTCGCACCATATTTTGATGTAGTGGTACTTTTTGTTTATATGCTTCATCTTAGCATGAAACATCGATTCTTCCATCAACCTTATGTAAGTCTCATTATCACAATGTATCCATGTAGGGATAAGAAGTCCTTCAAACAAGTCTGATAACAACTTCCTGAGCCAAACTGCTTCTTGAAAGACCATGTTTGCAACAACATATTCAACTTTAGCACTAGTCAAATAAACTGTATCCTTATTTCTGCTAATCCACGAGAGCACGGAGTATCTAAGGCTGAAGCATCCACCTGTTGTGCTTCTTCCATATGTCTCCCTTCCAGCCCAATCTAAATTTGTATATCCCATGAGTTGGATTTCATTACCAATGTACCGGAGGAAGTGATATATATTCCCACGTAAATATCTTAGGATATGCTTAGCTACAATCTGATGATCATGTTTTGGCTCCATCTCAAACTGACGTAGGACATTTACTGCAAAACAAATGTTCGTTCTTGTGTTTACCAAATACATCAAGGACCTAATCAATTGTCTATAGCAAGTAGGAATCACAAGACTAGCTTCTGAAATCCTCAACTACTTCAAATTGGTAATCATAGGAGTCATCATAGGTTTGCAATCCATTATGCCGAAATTTTGAAGTATCTTGATCACATACTTACATTGAGCAAAATATATCTCCCCTGGCTTCTTCCATACTTCTAGTCCCAAATAGTAATTCATAATCCCAAGTTCCTTCATATTGAACTCGGATGCCAACTGCTTCTTGCACTCCTGAATCCAATTCTGTACACCTGTGACTAGTAGATCATCCACATACAAGACTATGATAATTGATTCGTCTTGGACCACCATGATATATAGGTTAGGATCTGCAGTACTCTTGGTAAAACCAAGTCTTAATAGGTATGCATCCATTCTTGCATACCAAGCTTTAAGTGCTTTCTTTAAGCCATATAGAGCCTTCTTCAATCTGTAGACATGAGTCTCCCTATGATTTATTTCAAATCCTTGAGGCTTCTTAATGTAAACCTCCTCATCAATGTTCCCATTCATGAAAGTTGTCTTAACATCCATTTGATGGATGTTCCATCCCACAGTAGCAGTCAACGAAATAAGTGATATTATTTTTGTATACCTAGTTGTGGGAGGAAAGGTTTCCTCATAATCAATTCCTTCCTTCTATGAGAAGCCTCTTACTACAAACCTTTCTTTGTGTTATTTTATTCTTCCATTTGAAATGTGTTTTATCTTGTAAATCCACTTTGAAGTGACTATAGATTTTTCACTTGGCCTAGGGACAATCTCCCAAACATCATTCTTCATTATGGACTGGTATTCTTCTTGCATAGCATTCCTCCACTCTTGATGTTTAGTTGCATCTTCATAGGAGGAAGGTTCTGCTTCAATAAGCCTTTTCATGTATGCAACATATCCTGAATACATTTTCAGTATTTTACTTTCCCTAGAGGTCCCCGATGTTGTATGTCCTTCTGCTTCTTGAAGAGTAGTTTTCAACCAAACATGCCTCTTCCAATTTTCTGGGATAATTTCTTGTTGTATAGGTTCACAAAGACCTTCAACATTCTCTTGAGTGGATGTCTGATCTTGACCATCATTGTCCCTAGAGATATCCTCAAAGATAGGTATCTCTTCTTCATTAGAGTTAACTGAAAAATCCTTTGATTTCTTGTAAGCTATGCTCTCATCAAAGATGACATCCTTGCTTACTTCAATTTGACGATCCTCCTTAATATAGATTTTGTATGCCTTTGATGAAGCACTATACTCAACAGAGATGCCCTTTAGACTGGTAGGATCCAACTTCTTTCTCTTATCCTTGGGTTATGAATATATACAGGACATCCTAATATCTGAATATGATCCACACTTGGGTTCTTTACTTTAAATTATTCTTTCATAGTCGTATTTTTTAGAATCTTGTGAGGACTTCGATTATGTAGGTAAATGGTTTTCATGCATACCTATCCCTGTAGAAATTGAGGGAGATCTTGATCATGTAACATATCCCTAACACATTCCTCAATAGTTTGATTCTTCCTTTTTCCATGCCATTTTGTTTAGGATTATAAGGAACAATGAGCTCCCTCTTAATCTTTGCTTCTTTGTAGAAATCCAATAATTCGTTGGAGGTGTATTCTCCACCATTATCATACCTCAGAGTTTTGATCTTTCTCTTAGATAGGTTTTCCACTTCATTCTTGAACTCCTGAAACTTTTCGAATACCTCATCCTTATTCTTTAGAAGGTATAACCAAGTCTTCCTTGAGTAATTATTAATGAAGGTTACATAATACTAATGCCCATCAAGATACTTGACTACCATAGGTCCACATACATCCAAGTGTATGAGATCCAAAATTTCCTTAGATTTGGTGTCACTACTTGCAAATGGTTTATTTAGGTTCTTGCTTAGAGCACATCCCTTACATGTCCCTTCATGTTCTTACTTCAATTTGAGGATTCCATTGACCATTTGAATTAGAGATGGAAAAACCTTAAAATGAAGGTTTCCATACCTTTTGTGCCAAAGTTTAGAGGGAATCACTTCCAAGTGGACTAGGGCTTTAGATAGAGGTGTAAAGAGTCTATACAATTTTGCCTCACGAATCCCAATTATCCTAACATTATCAATACTTGAGCCCTTAGCCCAAACCAAAACCTTTCCAGCAACAAAATCAACTCTACCACCCTTATCCTCTAGAAAAGAAATAGGTAGTAAGTTTTTCTTCAAAGTGGAACATATAAGATGTTGTTGAGGTGAATTCTTCCACCTGACTCAATCTCCAATGATGTAGATCCAATGCATTTCACTAGATAGCTCTTGGTGTCTCCAAGTTCGATTGAATGAGATGAGTTACCCTTATATAGGGTTTGGATTTGACTGCATTCTCTCATCATATGTCTGGAGGCACCACTATCAATAACCCATACATTCTCGTCTTTGTAGGTGTTGGATAAAGTGAAGAAAAAATTTCCTTTCACTACTTTCTTTTCTAGCGTGGAGACAATATTCAATAAGCAATTCTTGATGGGTGTAGCAACATATCCAAGAAACTTAAAACCATTTTTCATATCCCTTGTAATAGTGCAAACTAGATTGTGATATTTAGTCTCCTTCTTAAACCTTAGCTCTGATACCATGTTAGTAAATCTGGAGACTTGAAACCTATAAATGGTTTTCCTTATCTTGATAATTACTTGTGATGTTAGTTGGTATTTAATTACTTCATTAGTTATATTCATCAAACAATTACCGAAATAATAAACATCACAGGAGACATAGAACACAAGATATAGGCTCCAAGCCAGGGAAAAACCCCTCCAAGGGGAAAGCCTGGAAAATTCTTCTCTTGTTCTTTAGAATCTTCTTACAAAAGAGACTTCCAAGACCCAAAGACCAAAGCCAACAAACCCTCCAAGACCAAGCCAACCCCCACTAAGCTCTTCCTTGAGACAACTTCCAAAACTTCGATACTACTTCTTTGATGCTGCAACTTCGACCCCTACAACAAAATTCCGGCCCTACAATTTCAACCTCTTGCATCTGCTTCAGAATTTTGGCCTCTTGCAACTGGAAAATTCACAAACCCTAGAGAGACAAGGAAATATATTCTTTGAAAAGCTTTGACTATTTCTCCTCTTCTTTGTCCTCCCAACTACTCTTCTTCACCTTTTCTATTGCAGATCAAACTTGCTTGAGATGAGTGTCCAAATGAGTCGAGCTTCACTCCTTTATATAACCTTTCTTAAGGGTCAAATTCCCTCCCTTCAGGCTGACTTGATCTGCTTATTGGGCCAATTGGTCTTGGGATTATCCATGGATTTTTTTGGACAAAATAAATAATTTTCTTCATCATAATGAATCCAAATGGGACTATGACACATGACCAATATTTTTATTTATCCTAGAAAGACATAGACAGACGTAGAAGACCTAAAAGAATGAAGAGCATGCTTTTGACACAAACTTGAGTATGAAACCCATACTAAAACAAAATATAATTTATTTTTTCTTTCTTTTCCTTTCTTTATAAAGAACATACAATGTCATGATTACAATTACATGATAATGAAGACCGAACCTAGTTACAATTTTCAACAGTATTGTGGGTGGCTCTTACTACACCACAACATAATATTTAATAACTCGATTCATGAATCTATATAACTAAATTTAAAAGCACTCAAGTCCCCATACCATGGTCTATGCTAAAAAACAATGGAAGAGTATTGTTCTAATCTATCCTAATTTTAACAAGTGAGGAAATATATATTTTCTTTTAATAGAGTAAGAGATTCACAACATATTTTTGAATGTAACAGGTTGTATCATAGTGCATCTTATGATATATTACTCCTTATGCCCTCATATATTTTCTCTTAAGAAGTCAAACCAATGTAAGAATATTATTGCAGATTTGGTAACTCTTTGACAATGGTGCCAAAAATGATGGGCCCTTTAATTACTCTTCTAATTTCTCAAAGAGGTAGCTAGAAAGAGTGTGGATTTAATTGCCAACATAGGTCTCGTATGAAACTTGCGAACTATTGTGCACTATATATGCAAGAAATACGTACTCATACAATCATCTCGTTTTGCAATTGTAGTTATGACAATTATAAATAGTGTACAAATGTATTCCAAAGTTGGTAAAGACACTAAAGGGACTCACTAGGAATCACTCTTTGCTATAAACTTCATACCTTGCTAGAAATAAATATCACACCTTTGTTGGAAACAAACAATTGTAGTAATTGAAATCACTTATATTGAAGCTAAAATAACACTTGCAATAATTAAATCTCTTAAACTTATAGAAACTGAAATTTCTCACACTTGCAGAAATTGAAATTACTCACTCTAAAATTAAGATCACAACTGTAGCAAAGAAAATAATTATGTTAAAAATAAATCTATAGCGAGAAAATGATACAACCTTGAAAATTTATTAGACATTGCTACTCAAATTATAGTCATGTTAAGTTCATTAAATGGATTTATGCTTTCTCTCCACAATCACACAGAGCATAAACAATTTCTTAAATTAGTTGAAAATAAATCTTACTACATGCAAACTAGCATACCTTATAAGAGGTATAAAATTTACAAAAGTTACGGATTAACCTCACAAAGGAAATGTATTTGGATCAAAGTTTGCTAAATATGAAATTCTAGATGGATTACTTAAATACTGAGCGGGACATTTTTTGTATAGTTAAAAATAAATTAAATATTGAGAGAGAATTATAATGGATGAAACCCATAGGAATAATTCTTTAGCCATACTTTCAAAATAATCTATGAAGTACTCTATGAAATCGACTTAATAATTATAGTAGTATTATTTTGGGAGGAGGCCTTACCTCTTTGAATTAGGCACTAAACGTGAACTACAAGGGCTACATAATCAAATCCATACTTACATCAAAACATTAGATGGAAGCTTGGGAAAGTCTTTAATATAGCAAATATTAGAACGAATTCTCATGAGCTCCATAGTGAAACAGATCGTTGGGCAGTTCCTAAAACACCATGGATGGAAAGGATCTGCCATATATGTGAGAATAGGAATATCGAAGATGAAAACCACTTCCTCTTAGAGTGCCCCATGTACAACCACATTAGATCTTAGTTTCACAATCTTTGTTACAATGCTGACCTTCCTAGCCTTTTACAATGTCAAAGTTATAGTGAGCTTGGGAGGCTTCTCTCAAAGCTTTTTGAGCATAGGAATAAAATCTTAAATCAAATTAAATAATTTTTTTCTTTAGGTACGGTAGACCAATGTTTGGTCTCAGTGGACGTTAACCATCATCATCATCATCATTAACTAATGATCTCAATTACAGAGTAATATTGTTGCAATAACACTTTTTTCTTCCTATATATATTTCATCTACGATGGATCACATTTTTATATAATATCCCCGCCCTCTATATATATTTCATCTACGATAGATCACATTTTTATATAATATCCCCCCCTCCTGCCCCTCAAACTAAACTAAGATATCTGAGTATTACATAGGTGGTCTTAACAAGAATTATTCATCATTTTCCAAAATGCGTTCAATCTCCTTTGAGTAGACTAACATGTGACTTAGCCATTACATAAGATTGGATTGAGAGCTTGTGATGGATATCTCGATGTATGAGTTTTATGATGTGCAAGTAAATATCCATTTATACTTTAGAATCCATATCTCACTTTAGAAATATTCCCCATGATATTTGGGCGTATTTTAGAGTCCTTTTGTCATTAAACCTTATTTCAATGGACCCATGTTGAAGCAGTTGGAGTCACATCACCTTTAGTTTATGTTTGGTGATAATGACTCTTTTCTTCATTCCCACTAAATGATGGATGTGTTGCAAGGTTCCTATGGCTTGCTAGTAATTGGTTGTGGGATTTTTGTACTTTTCCCACAACTCATTCGTAGTCTTGTTGTAGGCTTTCCATCGTGCATGTGTTTTAAGGGAATTGTAACAACTACCAATTTGGGTAAGTATAAAATGACTCTAATTATTACTTAATAGTTAACAAAAAGTGACAAAACATGAACTGGTAAATGTTTTTTTCCAAAAGTTATTTTAAGCACAAAAATAATGAAAAGTGTTGGAAAAGTATAGAATATGTACAAAAATATGTCGAAGTTGGGGTCCATCAATAAAGTCCTAATGTTAAGTTAGATTCTAATTTTTAGGAAACTCCTATTTCGTAGACTATAGAAAAGTAAATGCTGGCTGACATGCCAAGCATTTACCTTTCGCCCTCTCTCTCACAGCACGCGAATCGAGATAGCAGCCTGGAGAAAGAGGGCGAAAGGTAAATGCCTGGCATGTCAGCGAGCATTTACTTTTCTATAGTCTACGAAATAGGAACAGCCCTAATTTTTATCCCTGCACACTCTCATCAATTTTGTACGTATTATATATAAAAACATGTGTAAAACATTATAAGAAGTATGTGAATTATAGATTGGAATATAAATCAAAACTATGAGTACAATGTTGAAGCAATTTGAGCCTTATATCCATTGATTTGTTTTTGGTGAAATGACCTTTTCTTTGAGTCCCACTAAAGTTAGGTTGTCGATGTGCTTTAGGGTTCCTACAACTTGATGATAAATGGTTGTGAGATTCATATAGCTTTTCCACATCTTTTCCACAATTTTGTTACAGGATTTCCATCTGACATGTGTTGTAAGAGAATTGTAATAACTTCCAACTCATGGTAAGTATAAAATGACTCTAATTGTTACCCAACGATTAACAAAAAAAAATAAAAAACACAAGTTAATAAACACCTTTTTCCAAAATTCATTTTTCTTCCAAAAATGACGAGAAGTGTTTGAAAAATAGGTCAAGAGGGTGTGGAGGATGGTAAAAAATGTATAAACATGATGCCAAAATTGGATCAAATTCTATCCCTTCACACAACTTGAATCAATTTTGTACATAGTTTATATATAAAAATATGTGTTCAAGCATTAGAAAAGGTATGCATATTATAGATTGGAATATAAATCAAAACTATGTAATGTTGAAGCAATTGGAATCATATCTCCTTTGCTTTTTGTTTGCTGATAATTACCCTTTTATTGAGTCCCACTAAAGTTAGGTTGTGGATGTGCTTTAGGGTTCGTGCAACTCGTTGATATGGGATTCTAGTAGCTTCCCCATAGCCACATCATATTAGTGTTGTAGGATTTCCATCTTGCTTGTGATGTCAAATAATTGTGACAACTGCTTGCTCATGATAGGTATAACACGATTCTAATTATTACCTAATAGTTAAGAAAAGTGACAAAACACAAGCCAATTGCGTCGAGAGGTGCTCTACAACCCAGTATAGGGGAGAAGGGAGATGTGTGTAATGTAAGTAATGTAATGTAAATAAATTTATCAACATTTTTAATGTATGCTCTATTACAACTAAAAATAAATGTATTTAATATCGGCTTTATTACAATACATTAAAGATATAAATAAAAAATATACACCAAAAAATATCATATTAATATATAATAATAAATATTAATAATCATATAAATTTCACATCTCTATATATAAAAAGTATTCTCATTTTTAATTTTATTAAAACCTTATTTTTGGTGGTAGCATAATTGGAAAAAAACATGTTGACAAGCCCCTGTGTATCCAAGTGATATGAAGTTTAATCCTCTTAGACATGTTTAGCTAGAAGAATTTACAAAATAAAATATTCTATTAAAATATTTATTTAATCTCTATGGAATATCAACTAAATATTTTTAGTAGTAGACAATATCCCTCATAAAAATATGTTAAGCAATACAAAATATATAGTCTATATTTTTTTTGTTGGTTTGACTCAATAGGGATTTGAACATTGAATCTCATGATTTGTGTTACTTTATAACATGGCAATGACCAAATAAATTACCCCCTCAACATTAAATAGTCCATAATACTATTTTATATAATAATAAAAAATTGCCACGTCTTTAATTTAATTTTATGTTTAA